>JARHVA010000650.1:525000-1125000 GCA_037957365.1 Torreya grandis
CAAAAATAAAAAAATAGTCAACAACAAAGTAACCATTATTAAAAAATTAAGCCTCTAAGACAATAGCACTGGGTACATGATAAAAATGTTGGACAAGAGCACTACAGCCTAGATAGGAGTGTTAGAACTTGGACAATAGTGCTAGATGTAGGATAGGAGCACTAAAACTAGTGAATTTTTCTTAAGACACTTTAAATAGCTCAAAACATTAAAAATAGGCTTTAGAGCAGACAAAAATCAAACATTTTAGCTACTTACCAGGGTAACATCACCACTAGCCTAAACTTGGGCTACCAACTACTTAAATTGGGTCACATAAGGTGCTCATATCCTTAGTATATCTGCTACTCCAGAGCTCCAAATCTCAACCTAGTCAATACACAAATGAATAAAGAATCAATCCAACTTCCTATATTATCCAACTTTCTCAATCAAATCAAAATACCATATTTCCTATAACTTGAACCTCATAATACCATTTTTAAAATCATTTTCTTCCATGGAATTGCGATAATGATACATTTGACATCACACAAGTCTCACTTTCTTACTACTTCATTTTCCTACAATGGCATGCACATTTCTATATTTATTTTATACTCAGACACACACCTTGATTATCACCAATCAAAACTTGTTCCATTTTCAACAACTCTATCTAATCACTCAAACAAACTCTCAAGCTATTCACAAACAAGACAACCTTGTTTCTAGTTATGCCACTAGTCATCTCTTTTGGCTCAACATCCTCTATCATAGGTTTCATCCCTCTCTCCAAAAGGGGGGCATCATTCCTACTATTATTATTTTTACATTTACCCAACATGCCCATCCACTCTCATAAGTGGATATACCATGGTTCTTACACCTCTAGTATTTAGATTATCAATTTCAACTTAGATCAGTAAAAATATATAGTGATTCAGAGTACATGGGTCACTCAACAATACTTAGGACATTTAAAGGGATATACCTTCAGTTTATAGAATTATAGACTATTCAAATATAATGGTTCATATCATATAGATCTAGAGTGATTTTATCTTATAGGTACATAGGATATTAAGATACAGTGGTTTATATTATATGGATTCATAGTGACTTTGATATAGATTCAGACTTAGATACCAGATTTGGGGCATGTACATTACTACATGTCTCACACATATAACTTCATACATCATGACACAGTTACAAGACCAGATAGTATATTTTAGGCATAGTGTAGAACACAGTGTCTTGATCTCTAATTTTGCAGATGGGCCATGGCACGATAGGTCATATCACATGTGGTTATATAGATTATCATATTATACATATGCATCATTCACATTCCATATTTGGGGGGCATAACACAGATGTTCATGTTCTTTATCACTTAATATTATACATATTAAATGGCAAGGTGTGCCATTCTCTTCTAACACATTGACCAAAGTTTTAGATTACACCCATCTGTATCTAGGTTGGACCATATAGCTATTTACAATAGTTGGGTCCATTACATCACGCAGACCTAGACTGCATGAGTTTTGTGTAAGATAGAGGACATACATTGGTTTTAGGCCTCTAAGCATTTCTTAGTTCTAGTTTATATATTTAGAGTGGGGGCATGATATATTTTGCTCTTTACAAGTATACAGATTTGATACACACATTTTAGATTACATGTGTTTATGTGGGACAAAGGACAAACATTGGTTTTGGGCCTCTGAACATTCATCATCTTTAGTTAGATTTATCATAGGGGTTAAAACATTTCCTTCCTCCATGTTACATGGATTCCACTTCCAAATTCAGTATAGGGGGCATCCATTTCAGGGATTCTTTCTTTCTTTAGGCATTATTAAGCTCTCCATCCACTTCCCTAGCTAGGAAGTGAGTTGGACCCTTTGCAACACATTTATCTTCATGCAGGTAAGTTTAGGTACACACTTTCTTCTTCTTTCTTTTACTCTAGTAATTTATTTCATTGCATCACTATAATAAAAGGGGGACAAATGTATACACCCTAAATTGGTTAAGAAACTACACATATCATGTCTTTTCATAGTCCTTTCATAGGAGACTCTAACTGGAGAATATGAGCCTTGTTCACATTGGCCTTGTCTTTTATTTTACTCATCTTAGTCTTATTTCATGCTTGAGTCACCTTTTTGTCCATAACTAATCATCCCTAGCCTTCTAGATGGTCATTCCAGCTCAACTAGACCTTATTTTCTATGCTAACTCCATCCCCCCAAGTCCTAAGCTTGTAGGACATGAGTGTTAGGATTAGTCTATAGAACTGGACCCTAGGGTGTCCCATTTCTAGTGCTCCTATCCAACTACATTTTGAGTCCCAACAGTCAGGTTTCCTTGCTTAATGAGTCCCAATCACTTCTTAACTTCATCCTTAAGTTTTTTTGCCTTTCTAATGTCAACCAAATGTGAATAAATTTCCCAAATTCAAAATAAAAAGTCTCCTATGTAAAGGACTTCATAAGGCATTTTATATCTATCACTTACTACTTTGGCACAATACATAATTAAAAATCATATAATAGTATAGCTCAACATTTTGCATCACACATAAATTTACATGCTTGATCAAGGAAGGGTCTAAGTGAAAGTTCATTATTACATCTACCATGCATGTTGATTATGAATGTTCCATAAGGGAGAACTAGCTTGAGGGTTAATGTAGGTAGTGATTAGGACAAAAGGGATTCTAGATCGTGCGATCATACTTCCCTTAACGTAGTTTTTCCCCCTTTTGATTGAGATGTATTTTTTGTTTCATGTGTGTAGATGAACCTAGGGTTTTGAATATTAAAATATATCTACAAGGAGCTCCATCAATATTCAAGATCTAAAATCTCATAGATAGGCTCAGATAGGGACATTAGATGAAACCCATAAAACTTAGATCTTTATTACTAATTTAGCTAATAATGGTAGGACCTAGACTATAGTGCAGGTCCCAAAAGTCTCTTATTTTTGGTGCTCCTATCCTTTCATTGAATTAAATATAGATCCATATTCCTAACAACTTCCCAATCCTATGCATCAGTTTTTAGGCTTTGAAACAGTCATATCAATGTACTTTTCTAGATAAGTTACTTATCTTCCCTATGTAATTAATTTGATCAAAATATATATTTTACCATATTAGATTATATTTTTCCCCTTACTCCAGATCCTTTATTTTTTAGGATCTAAATACTAGTTTCCCAAAAATAATAAAACAATCTTCAACAACTTGAATGTACCTAAAAGCAAATAGAAATACAAATAAGTAGATCAATGTCATAGGAAATCTATAATCATGTAAATGAAATAAATGAAACTATGTATTTTAAAAGTAATGAATACACCTGGTGATATGTAAACCATTTTTTCACTCTTGAAGTTATATAATTAAAAATTGTAAACTTGAACTAGAAACTGGGATCAAACTACTAAGGGGCAAAATAACACTTCTTGATCAGGGAAGTAAACATCTAGTAATTGTTGACCAAATTAGACCCCAAGTCAAATTTGGGTCACCTCCTATAGTTTGAATTTTTATATAGGTTTCTAATTCTTGTCATGGTCTTGGAATTTTCTATAGTGGTCCTAAATAGTCCCATATGGTCATGTGTGTCCTTATCTAGCATTGTCTATGTTTTGGTCTTAAGTTCACTTGTCTAGTCTTATGGTCAAGTACATGTTAAACATTTTCAAATGTCTAATATGGTATAAATTAATTTAATAAGGTTATTTAGACATAATTTATATCATATTATCATGCTCTAACCTTTATTTGGCTTTTATATGCAAAAAATCACAATTTGGCCACCTTTTAGCCATGAAGAAGAGTTGGATGTGCCACCTCAAGGAGAGAATTTTTTAGGAAGATTACAAATGCCCTTTGTGTCACAAATAGTTTAGAGAATGTTCAGGATTAGTTAGAGTCTAACATAATTTTTAGTTTAACTCCTAATCTTGGTAAAAGGATACTTTTCAAGCACTTGTATGGCCTACCAAGATTAGTTTTTAGTTAAAAATAGTTTAAAAGTGTCCTTTGGGATCCCTAACACTATTTTATAGCTATGAACCAAGTTTTAGTTTTAGTTATGACTCTAAACACTTTCTCTCCTCCATTGCTACCTTCACAAGCTCAGGAAGGCAAATTTGCATTTGAATGTTACCACTAGGAGAGAGAGAGAGAGAGAGAGAGAGAGAGAGAGAGAGAGAGAGAGATGAGAGAGAGAGAGAGAGAGAGAGAGAGAGAGAGAGAGAGAGAGAGATGAGAGAGAGAGAGAGAGAGAGAGAGAGAGAGAGAGAGAGAGAGAGTTAGGATATGAAAATTTTACCATATTTAGGGGCCCAAGTAAGATTAAAATTAGTGGTATTTTTTTTGCATATTGGTGGCCTCTTATTTATGAATGATCGTTAAGAGTGATAGTAGGTCACTATGGCATATTCATCTGAGAGAGGTATGTTCATGCACCTATTTACCCAAATAAAAAATTAAAGAAGAAGAAATATTTTGAGGGTAGTTTTAATAGGTATTTTATCTCCTTTTCATGTTAGTTTTATCATTTGAATCATCTCCATGAAGTACTTTCACTTGAAGGAAGAATGTCTTAGTGTACAAGTTATTTCAATGAATTATAATGCAAGTACTTATTTTATCTTTATGGTAGTTATTATAATAGGTTTAATGTGATTCATTATTAATTTAAAATCCTTAATTTTCATGGATTCATTGTTCTTTTGTCTTAGATGTGTTTTGGTCCATCATGTTCAAGTACTTGCTCTTTGGAAGACATAGTTTATGTTTGAATAGTCTAATGGAGGTTTGAAGTTCAAATTTGATTCAAATACCATTGATACATCATGGTATAAGTTATAAGATATTATTTCATCATTTTAAGTATTATAAATACCATTATAAATATCCCAAATACACTTTCCAAGGAGAGTTCATAGTTGCTTCCTTGACATACATGTTGTATGGACTATAAGGATAGGTGAGAGATGATAAAGAGTCATGAAGAGGCCTAATTCATATCTCCATGATTTCAATGGTATATAAACACCTCACTTCTATCACCAAGTTTATTCTAACTAACTATAGTTTCCAATTCTATACTCATAGGGCTCATGCATAAGCAGTCTGTGTATACAATCCATACATAATTGTAAGGTGAGTTTGAGGTGATGAAAAGCATGGTCATGAACATTTTTAGACCATTTATAATTTTATAATAGGTGAGAACTTTCTTGATTAAATTGATATTCTCAAACACCCAATAGTTGGCTTTGTAGTCCTAAACTATCCAATAGTGATCTATAGGGCTCAAGCATGTAGGTCCTCATTTAGACCAATATCTTTTGGAGGTATAATAACTAAATCAAGGGGGGGGGGTGAATAAATGATGCAAGGTATTTCAAAATTAAATTTTAATCCTTTCAAACTATTAATCAATGACCACAAGCATTCGTAAAGCATACAATATGTTCATAACAATGAATAAGCAATATGATGCAAAATCACACACATCATAATATCTACATGGGAAACCCTCTTGGGAAATAAAACCTATTCTCAATCCTACAAAAACATGGACTACTTGTCCTATAATATTATTAAAAACAAGATACCTTTTAGTGAAGCACCCACTTCACAAGGAGCACCCACCCCTAAGTATGAATAAGCACCTACTTATTCTAGATGTTGAGCACCCACACATCACCTTATGAAGTCAACAAATCTCGAACTCTGATTGTAGATAAATATGATTAGAGAAACAATGTTTAAATCTCTCTATCAACTCATCACACACACTCAAACTTGTTTATATAAGCAATGCATCCAAACACCCTTTTTGGATCTTTCGAGTCTTCTTCACTCATCCTCAATCTATTTTATACTTCAGTCCATCCATTGAGCACACTCCCTCTGATCTCTTTCCTTTTTATCTATATTTTTCTCTCTCAATTCATTTTCATCAAGTTTAGAAACCATTGCCTTGGTCTCCACTATTTAGAGAGTCTTCATGAATATCAACTTCTTGGTTGGCCATAAGACTTACCTTAACCCTTAAGACATCTATCATGATAAGAGATAACTCAAATACATTGTCATAGGTTGGTTATAACATTTATGGGTCACACCTAAGTATCTATGCCTTTTTATTAGGCCTAAGTAGCCATTATAGGTCTCATGGAGACCTATTCACCCATTTAGCACTTTATCAAGAAAATTAAGAACATATGATCAATTTAAAATATTGGGTCCATTCCTTTCCACTATTCATAGAGTCTTCATGAATATCAACTTCTTGGTTGGTCATAAGACTTGCATTAAACCTTAATACATCTATCATGATAAGACATAAGTCAAATACATTGTCATAGGTCAGTTATAACATCTATGGGTCAAACTTAAGTAGTTATGCCTTTCAATTAGGCTTAAGTAGCCATAATAGGTCTCATGGAGACCTATTCACCCATTTAACACTTTATAGAGAAAATTAAGAACATAAGATCACTTTAAAATATATGGGTCCATTCCATATAGCCCTTATGACATCTTCATGTGAATAAATCCATCAAAGCACTCTTTTGCTAAAACACAATTTTCTTAAACAAAATTCTATACATAGTAACACCATGAATTAATAAACAATTAACTTTGAATATCCATAACTTTGAATATACAAACATTCAGACTTATAACTAGATTCTCTAGATGTGACTTGAAGTCCTCTACAACTTTGCTTTTTATTGAATCAATAAATTCATCCTAGATCAAAAGATATAGCTCAAAAAATAATCACTGGTTTTTCCTTCATTAATTTGAATATTTGAATTCCAATGGTCATTATTCAAATAATAAACATCTATCACCTTAACCTCATCTTGTGCTCCCTGGAAACTATGGACAAATATGCACCATTGATCTCCTTTGAGTAGCCTAGTCTTTATCAAGCAATGCTCACCATTGATATTAGACTAGATCTCCCAAAATTATGCCACTTGGTAGCTCTGCATGCCTTTTACACATTTGACTCTTTGACTTGACTTGCACCATCGATCTCTATCTGTATGAATACCCACGAACCATTAATCTTCTATCAACTCAATGAGATAGACACACTTGTCATAAGAAAGTTTAATCTCAGGAACCTTTGATAATTTGACTTCATGAACACCATTAGATCAAGATCTGGATGATGAATACTCACTATTAGATATACTAAATAGTGACCTTAGACTTCAACATAGTTAAACTTGATAGTTTCTATCCCATCACAGTTTGCACGAGCAACTTTGAAGGTTTATAAATTGAGCTAAAAAACACTTCAAGAGTCCTAATCTTTAGGGTACCTTCTTGGCAAAATATAAAACATTTCCATGAAATCCTTTGACCTTAGTTGAATTTTTGAGTATCTAAAATAAATGCACAAACTTGTTGGTTCATTCATATTTGCATGACATGTCATGATGGTTTGGCTTCTCTTAAGATAAAAGATGCATGTTTCTCTTTCTAGATGATCAATTGACACACTAGAGCTTTACCAAGACATCAATATATGCCTCATAACTTCTTATTTTCCTTAAAAACTTTTAAATGCACCATATCACTCCAAGCTATCAATCTGATCACTTTGTCATTACTACACTAGTAACACAAGCTCTCTTTGACATCAATGACAACCAAACATCAATAACTATGATCAATAATCTCTCCCTTTGTCATTTATGGAAAAAAACCCTTAGAATGACTTATTACTCATTTGAACTCCTTCATTTTGATCTTTCTCCCCCTTTGACATTAATGACAAAGGGTCTCTTCCTCATCATGCCAACAATCAGTCCTCAATAATATTTTTGCATTTAATTACTATTAAGAAGCTTAGGATACTTACATACTTTCAAGAATATGAAACAATTACTCCCCCTTTGATATGCACCAATCTAAACTTGGACTTCTCTGGTCTTTCGATCTAAAAAATTACTCATGAAGCTTAGAAAGCTCCCCCTAACATTATACTCCATCTCATGTCATCTATTCTTTGATATACACCGATCTAAACTTGGGATTTTTTGATCTTTGGAACTATCTACCTATAGAACTCACAAGATATCTTTCCTCATGCATGAAGATTCAATACCTTATCAAAATATATGACTTGGTTTGATCAAGTCATCATGTTAATCTTCTTGAATTCATAATTGTAGCAAACATCTTCAGACTTGTATCATGAATGAAGCATCTTCACATATGATCCCCCTTACATCATGCACATCTTATTCAATATTTTCAAACTATTTGAGTTAGCTCCCCTTAACTCCATGCTTCACTTGGATCATGACATCTTCAACAAGTCATCTTAATGAACTAGGTCTGCCAATAATTCTTCAATATTGTCCACACTTTAATCAAAAACTCTTATGAAAACATCTTATCTTCATGAATACTATGACCTCCATGGCATACACAACTTGTCATCTATACAACTTTGATACCTTCTTCATGATATCAAAGATATGAAAACACATTATCCTCATACTCTTATCTTCAGTCTTCAATATTTGATCAATCAATTTAATCAATTGATAAGATCTTACCTTTAGGATAAAAAACCTTGAATACATCTTGAAAACATTTGAATAAGATCAACATACCTTTCTATGCAATAAAATATCTTTATACCACATCATCCTTGATCAGACACTTGGAAACTTCCATTCTTTGCCTACAAACCTTTAGAACCAACAACTTTTTTTTTTCACCATTTGACCAACTAGACCATCCTTTAGATTTAATCAAAACTTTGACTTTAGGATCACTATTTCTAAGAATATCTTATCATGTCCTTCCACAGTAAACCAACACATCTTCTTATGACCTTTCTTATCATACAACATCAACCAAATCGTAATTGGCATCCACCATGTTTCCTCTTGCTATCAAGTGTCTCCTTGAAACCTAGATAGAGACACCCAAACCCATAATGTCCTACAATAATGTGAAATAGGAAGTTTACCACAACTACTTATATTCATTATCTTCCTTGGTCATCTAATACTAATACTGATAGTTATTTTTCTTTTTCTTCTTCTTCTTCTTTAGTTTAAGAGAAGAAACATGCTCATCCAAAACAATATTCTCCTTTTCTTCTAATAATGGATTGACAACATATAGAGACAACATAGATTCATGACGTACCTTTTCATCTAAAGAAAGAACCTCATCACTAGTCATTGACAACTGATGTTATTTACATGAAACTTGTTCAACTATAGGAGAATGTTCAATTAGATCTATACACACCTCAGGACTAGCCTTAACTAGCATCTTGGTCTTCTCCTTAAGCTTGTTCTTTTTGTTCATAATATGAGTAGACAATGAGATATCTTGGCATTATTCAACCTTTGTAGCATTCTCTACCACAACAAATAGACCACTTGGACTTGTAGACTCATCATGACTCACACTTTTCATTTTTAGTTTCCATAAGTTAACTTTTCTTCTTCCTTGCATACTAAGAGTTTGACTAAACTTATTTTGACTTGATGACCTTTGTTTGTAGAACCTAACAACATGACCAATATTCTCACAGTTTTAGCAAACCATTATTTTTGAATTGAACTCATCTTGCCTTACCTAATTTGGATAAAATATTGTAATGTGTCCTATGTTAGAATAACTGAAGCACTCAAATTTGTTCATGTTATTTGATTGATGATTCCACGCATTCTCAGTAGGTCTTCTACACTCTCTAGCCCTATGACCAAATTGATTACAACTATAGTAGTAACAATAAAAATTTGCATACCTCATGGCATTTAGTTGTCTAATATGATTTGTCCTTATTCTTCCAACACCTTCATTCCTTGACTGATGATTGATCTTCAAGGTCTGATTATCCTTATTTATATTGGTATTTATCTTGTCTTGAGTTACATTCTTTTGTTCTTCTTTGTAACTAGGTCCAATTCTATCATTAACATGCTTTTGACTATTTAAAATTTTGTCTAGCTCACATGAGCTCTTTTCAAACATCACATATGAATTCATCTTACTAGATGTCTTTTCTAACTCAATTTTCAATGACCCATTTTCAATCACATACCTATAACACTCATCTTCTTTAGCTTTGAGGCTTATAGATAGGATTTCCAATTAACAATTGAGATGCTTAACTATATCTTCATGCTCCTTGATGTCTTCATTCATTCTTGCCTCAAACCCTTTAAATTACTCTTCATAGTCCTTTATTTTAGACTTCATCTTATTAATATTCTTCTCAATCTTTAGTTCTTCATGAGCATTCCTCAATTTAGTCTCACAGTCCTCCTTGTCTTCTTCATTATCTGTATCACTTCAAGTAGACTCTTTTTGATATGAGAAAATTTATTTCTCAACCATGTATATGACTTCATCTTCAATATCAAACTTAGAATCATTGTATTCACTCTCATTTGATGATCTACAATCTTTATTGGTGTAGAGACTCTTCGAGTTCTTGAAGGACTTCTTGTTATATTTTTTGAATCATTTCTTCCTCTTATCAGACTTTAATGTCTTCTTGACTTCATCTTGGATTTCACCATACTCTTCATCATCATTATTTTCATGTTTACGAGGGCACTTATTAGCAAAATATCCTACTTCTACATAATTGAAACATTTGAAGGGTAGTTTACCCTTATACTTCCCTGAGCCTATTTTAAATTTACTTGTAAATAAAGCTAGTGGTTCATCATCAGATATCTCATCATAATTGACTTACTTACCTTGAGTTATTTTCATATTTTTCTTCATTTCAATCTTGAGTGTTGATTTCTTCTTAGGAGGTCTATCCTCATCAACTCTCATCTCATAGGCAATAAGGATGCCATGAAGTTCATCCATCTTCAACTGAGTGAGATCATGACTTTCTTCTATAGTAGAGATTGTTAAATCAAACTTGAGTGTAAGAGTCTTTAATACCTTCTATACTATAGTACCATCATCAATTACCTTTCCAAGACCTCTAATCATGTTTACTACCTCATCAACCATCAAAAGATAGGATGTCATAGTATCTTCTTCCTTTATTTTGAGACCTTCAAATTGCCTTTGGTAGGTCTACAACTTGAGAAGTTTTACCTTAGAGTCTTCTTCATATATAATCTATAATTTAACCCAAATTTACTTAGTAGACTTATAATGGATCACTTTGGTGAACTCAGACTTGGATAAACCACAAATGATAGCATAACCATCCATGATATATTGCCAAATATCAAATCGTAGAGACATGATGTATGTACTCATCCTTGTACTCCAAAAAGCATAATTTGACCCATTAAACAATGGTGCTTACTTTATAGATAAACCCTACATCTGTTGACTTGCCATATTGTACCTTGGATCACCTTCAAGTGGTTAAATTTTTAAGGAAGGTCCTAATATGATACCAATTATTGGAGGTATAATCACTAAGGGGGGTGAATCAGTGATGCAAGATATTTCAAAATTCAATTTTAATCCTTTAAACTCTTAATCAATGATCATAAGTATTCATAAATCATACAAGATGTTCATAACAATGAATAATCAATATGATGCAAAATCACACGCATAACACAAGATCTATGTGGAAAACCCTCTTGGGGAATAAAACCCACTCTCAAGCCTAAAAACATATGGATTACTTATCCTATAAGATGATTAAAAACAAGATACCTTTTAGTGAAACAACCACTTCATAAGGAACATCCACCCTTAAGTATGAACAAACACCCATTTTTTTTAGATGTTAAGCACCCACACAATACCTTATGAAATCAACAACTCTAGAAATCTAATTATAGATCAATCTAATTGTAGAAACAATGTATAACACCTAGTTATCAACATATCACACACACTCAAACTTGATCATACAAGCAATGCATACAAACACCCCTTTTGGATCTTTCTAGTATTCTTCACTCATCCTCAATATATTTTGTACTTTAGTCCATCCATTGGGCACACTCCCTCTAATCTCTTTCCTTTTTCTCTATCTTTTTCTCTCTCAATTCATTTTCATCAAGTCTCAAAACCATTGCCTTGGTCTCCACTATTTATAGAGTCTTCATGAATATCAACTCCTTGGTCAACCATAAGACTTTCCTTAACCCTTAAGACATCTATAATTCTAATACATATCTCAAGTACATTATCACAAGTTGTCCATAGAATATATAGGTCGCACTTAAGTAACTACACCTTTCAATTAGGCTTAAGTAGCCCTTATAGGTTTCACAGAGACCTATTCACCCATTTAGCACTTCATCAATAAAATTAAGAACATAGGATCATGTTGAATTAAATGGGTCCACTCCATATAACCCTTATGACATCTTCATGTGAATGCATCCATAAAAAAACTCTTTTGTTAAATCACAATTTGCTCAAACAAAATTTTGTACATAGTAACACCATGAATGAATAAATAATCAACTTTGAATCTATATAACTTTGACTATAAAAACATTTAGACCTTCTAACTAGATTATGTGGATGTACCTTGAATTCCTATACAACTTTTCTTTTTACTACATCAAGAAATTTGTCCTGGATCAAAATATATATCTTAAAAACTAAGAACTATTTTTTCCTTCATTAATTTGAATATTTGAATCCAAAAGTCACTATTTAGACACTAAACATCAATCACCTTAACCTCATCTCATGCTCCTTAAAAACTATGGATAGATATGAACCATTGATCTCCTCTAAGTAGCATAGTATTTATCAAGAAATGATCACTATTGATCTTAGATCAGAGATTCTACATTTGTGCCACTTGGTAGCTCTATGTACCTTCTACACATTTGACTCTTTGACTTGACCCTCACCATCGATCTCTATCTATAATAAAACATACAAACCATTGATCTTATATCAACTCAATGAGATAGAGACACCTTTCACAAGATATTTAATCTCAAAAACCTTTGACAATTTGAATTCACATGCATTATTTGATAAAGATCTGGATGATGAACACTCACCATTAGATCTACTAACTAGTGACCTCAAACTTCAACGTAGTTAAACTTAACAGTTTCTAGCCCATCATATTCTATAAGATTAACTTTGAAGGTTTACAAATTGAGATAGAAAACACTTCAAGAGTCTAAATCTTTAGGGTACCTTCTTGGCACTATATAAAACATCTCTATGACATCCTTTGACCTTGGTTGACTTTTTGAGTATCTAAAATAAATGCACAAACTTGTAGGTTCATTCATATCTACATGACATGTAATGATGGTTTGGCTTCTCTTAAGCTAGAAGATGCATGTTTCTCTTTCTAAATGATCAAGTGACACACTAGAGATTCACCAAGACATCTATAGATGTCTCACAATTTCTTCTTTATCCTTATAGACCTACAAATGTGCAATATCGCTTCAAGCTATCAATCCAATCACTTTATCATTATTGCACTAGTACCAAAAGCTCTCTTTGACATCAATGATAACCAAACATCATCTATTTAATATAAGTGAACTTTAAGGGAAAAGGTTCAACTACAATGCAGATACAAATAATGTCACAAACCTTGAAGAATCCACTAGGTCACTCATAGTCAAGATGACAATAAAACTGAGTTGATAGTCCTAAATATCCATATACAATATCCTATACAGAATGAGTAAGGTTAAATGGTTTGAAGTATTAGAAGAGGTGTTGAGACATGTTTGAAAATTTCTTTTTATTAATTGAAGACCTCAATCAGATTCAAGAGTATTGAAATGTTGATGATGTGAGAATAAGTTCTCAAACATATAAGATGCAATCATAGCCCTTGAACACCACTTACAGGAATGTTTTAAGGGACAACCCAGTTTCAAACTTGAAAGAGAGATAATAGAGGTATATGGAGGAGGTTTGAATCTAGTCAAGACATCAACTAACTCTTGTGGACCATTAGGAGGTTTTTAGTGTTGGAAGAGAGGCCAAAATCACTTAATACAGTCAAGTAACCCTAATGAGCATCTATAGGTAGGAACTAGACAACGAGCTAGTGATAAGTCTAAAGAATAAATGAATAGAGGTATGAAGGGTAATTTAACCCAACTAAGACTATTAATTGGTTCATTAACCTAGCTTAGGAACATTTGGAAGCTAGTAATGACAAGGGCACATATCTAAAAACCCTACATACAACCAAGATGATTCTAACAGTCACCTACGGGTGTTGAACTAAGAAGTTGGTCTTAAGGCCAAAGGAGAAAAGGAGATGAGGTCTGTAGACAATCCCTGAGTCTAATTTGAGACTTCAACTGAGTCATAGATCATTTTAAGGTTAGATTTGGGAGATGTGAAGTCTTAAACATAGAGAAGGTAGTCATGGTCTCTTAGAAGTCACCTATAGGTGGCTAATGGAGTGATCTAGTTTTGGGATTAAGTAAAGAGACTAAGGGTTTTGAAAGGGTTTTTGAACCTAAATTAAGACCTCAAATAATTAAATGGATTTGAGGATATCAATGGTATTAAGTTAAAGTCTAAATATACCTTATGCACAGTCAATTGACCCCAAGAAAAGCACCTATAGGTTACCCTAGTGACAATTGGTATTAAGCCTAATGAAGAGGAAAAGAGGTTTAGAGATGATATTGAAACATATTTAGGACTTACATATAGGTTTATAAACTATTTAGGAGGTTATTAATTCTTTAAGTCTGAGATCTTTATACCCTAAACACAATCAACATAACCTATAGGTCTATTTTTGAGTGTTTTGCTTATTTTGAGAAAGGTGAGGACTGCAAGAGGTCTATGAAAGGGTGAATATTATTTGATATTTGAATTGGTGATTAAATAAACATCTGATATAACTACTCAAACCTGATCATGAAGGTCAAAGCATACTCTAAAAGATCAATACTCAGTCTAGGCTTCAAAACCCTGTACACAGTCATAGGCCTACATCTAGATGAAAGAAATTGGTGTTTTAAAGGATCTAAAGACATGAAAATACTTTTAAATTTGGTATAGGGGGTCATCATGAGTTTATTGAGACATTAATGATCATTATAAATCCACACCAATAGTGGACATATCTACTATTTTGTCTTAGATGAGGCCCACTCTTTGGCAAAGGGTATTCATGAGACCTAATAGATCTTCTTGGACTCAAAGCATGAAGTAAACATTAAATACATGATTGAGGGAAATTGATGAAATTAATAGGAATATAAAATGTTTAAATACACTTTTTAATTGGTAACACACTCAAGTTTCTATCCAAGTGCCCTTGAGGGCTAACAAGAAGGAGATAGCTCTTAAACCCCAACACCTTGACTAGTGTACCCTAAGCACACAGAGGGGTAACCAACACTTCCAAAGGATGTGGAATAACGTGAAGGGATTTTATATATGTTTATAAACTATTCATATTATTGGGGGTGAATTATGAGACTCAAAACCCATGTTTGACCTCTATCTAGCCTCAAGAATGCTAAGCAAGACACATGAAGAACAACTTCAGATGCTCATACCATTGTCCAAACTTATAATGGGAGTATGATCCTTTTGGAATAGTTTAAGGGGTATAATAATAATTTTTTCCAAGTATGAGTTCATTTAATGATCTATTCTTTATGAACAATTGTTAAGACCCCAAATAAGTCTAAAACCTTTCTTAAACCCTGATAGTGACCAGTCATGAAAAAAAGAGTTCACATATAATGAAATATTTTTCTCTTAAAACCTATTGTATGTTGTTGAGTATTCAAATGAGGTTACCCAAATGTAATTTTATCTTGATGTCACTTATATGGATTGGTATAAATACCCTATTTTTATATGTTTTTAGTGTTTTGTAGGTGTTATTAGAAGGGTAGAGCTTCCAAATCATGGTATGAGGTAATTTGGGACTTTTTGTATCCATTTAATTTTAAAAAATTGCACAAGATATTTTTTAGATAACCAAACTAAGCCCATTTTTCAAGGCAATCTCAAATAAGCTCAAAATGAGACTAGGTGGTAAGCTATTTCTTGGTTTCCATACTAACAAAGGGTCTCAAGACCCCAAAATTGACATTAATGTTAGGGTTGTGGAGCTAAAAGCTTCACTGATGCAGATACAGAGGAGGTTGCAGGAGAGTTGCTGAGTGCCAGAGACACCGGCGTCGGTCAGGCCAACCGACGTCGGCAGGAAAGGGCAGGAAAGACAACCGGCGTCGGTCAGAGATCGGCCGGCGTCGGCGACACCAGGCAGACAGGGACCGACGTCAGTCGCCTGTGTAGTTCGACTGCGAGTTAATTACGGGCAGTGAGCTAACGAACCAAGAGTTTGCATGATGAGTGCTAATTTTAGACTCATAGCTGCGGATCTAATTATTGTAATTAGATGTCTAATTATTGTTTGGATGAGATCTATATAATAGACTCATGGTTGTATTGGAAAGGTGTGCTAGGGAGTAAGAGAGCATAATTATAAGCTCCTTCTGTGTGTGAGGTAGAGCAATGGTGCGTTCCTCCTAGTGCCACAGTACCAGGTGTGTTGGTGCTGGATTGGAGAGCCAGCTGGGTTCTTCAGGAGTGTAGGATCTTGGTCACAGTTGCATGGCCTATATAGGAGATCTACATGGTAAGTAAGATCGTTGATCTGCAGGTGTATGTGTATGCAAGGTCGAGGTTCACAGGTGAATAGAACCATTGCTTGATTTGCAGGTGTGCAAGGTCATACAGACAGCAACGCAACAGGGAGCAGTATCAGGCAGGATCTACTTGGAGTACAGGTGTGTACTCGGATAGAGCAAGAGGAAGGCAAGGGAGTTCCTTCCATAAGTATGGTCTGTTGAAGTGTAGGTTATTGCAGGTTCATGGGAGATCTACTTGAAGTACCTTGAGTACTTGTGGAGCACGTGGAGTGCTTGTGGAGTGCGTGGAGCACTTGTGTTATGCGTGGAGTATGGGAGGTGAACATCAACTCTGTATTTGAGTTGGGTGTTGTGACCTGTGAGAGGGAGAGCTTTGGGGAGAAGAAGTACTGTTCACTTGAGGTGTGGGAAACCTCTGTAAGGTGGTGGAGAAGAAGTGGCATCTTCTTTATTGTATTCTTTTCTGTATAAAGTGTTAATACAAGTTGTGTATTGTCTCTCATATGCTGTGTTATTCTGAATTCTAGTTACTTGGTGAATCTGGTTATTTCCGCATGTTATAGTTGTTTGAAGTTTGGTAATCAATTGTATGTTTCCGGTTTTGCATCCTAACAAGTGGGATCAGAGCATGTTTGTTGTTCTAGATTCCTGACAATTAAGGTTGGTGTGGGGCCTAGGTAAATTTAATCACATGATTTTATATGATTTCACATGTGTGGCAGAAGTCTATAGCAATAAAATAGGGTCTAAAGCAAGAAGGCCTAATTGAGGCCTAATTCAAGAGAGAAAGGTAAAAAAGATAAACTTCCACTTAGATTATGAAGATGAAATCGGACATGGATATATATATATATATATATATATATATATATATATATATATATATATATGTTCCTATAATATTCCCTTATTTTTTCATGATCATTCATATAAATCCTTACATAAGGAGTTTATAATTTAAAAAAAGGATATAAGGAAACTAGGCCTAGTGAAGGCTTAAGGAGAAAAATGAGTTTCTAGGAATTGGTAAAAGAAACAAAATGGTTTGTTTCAGACATAATAAAATATTTTAAGATCATTCATTAATTTTTGATGATTTTTAAAATGTGCACTTGAGTTTTGAGCCACTTGGACCAAACTAGGCATGGGAATTGAAGAGTTTCAAGACACCTATGCATGTAACTAATGGAATGGCAAGTAAAATGAGTTTTTAAATGAATGGAATATTTTTAATGAGTTTTTTATATCATTTAAATGTTAATTCATTGCTGTAAGGTTCATTTTTCACTCCTTTCATGTAAGGATGGGCAGTTTTCAAAGAGCTAGTCAAGGTGTCAAGCCAATTTGTAACCCCCACGCCACTTGGAAGGTTGAATCTACTCTAGGAGTGAGACACATGGAATTAGGGTATGATTGAATATATCATAAATAATATTATTTTTTAGCTCTCATGGACACTTGTCACTTCTTCTCTACCACACCTCTCTCTCTCTCTCTCTTCACCATTCTCTATAAGAGTAGCCACTTTTGGCTAAGTTTGTAAGATCCACACCTAGTATTGCAAAGCCCTGTTGGTTTAAATAATGTATTTTACTTTGAAAAAAAAAATTAAAATCTTGTTTTGAGTTTATAACTCCTTTTCTAAGTGTGTTAATTAGTGCATAATTTAATAACAAGTGATAATCATCTATCCTTGTGTTCACTTTACTCTTTCATGTTTTGTGCAAGTAATTTAATCTCTAATAGGTCACATGAAGTGTAGTTAGTGTCATTTTATATATATAAGTGTAAATAATAACATTAATATCTAAAATTAGACCTACTATTCATTTACCTTGAGAATTACAATGCATACCACCTTCATGTTTGAAACATTTATGTTAGAGTAATCTAAGATGTTGAAGCTAGTCTTGTGAGTCATCTTTCATAGTGAAAGTATATGGTAGTCTTATGGAGATAAATTTGTTACATCACATATTTATAATAGGTTTATTTCATTTTATCTTGATCTCTTTTAATCTTATCAATCAAATTATTATAGGTGATAAGCTATCAAAGATAAATTTAGGGAGCTAGCCCTTCAATCTAGAGGTTTACCTCTATTATAGGAAACCCATAGGCCTAGAGGTAATAAAATGTTTCAATCAATTTGGAAAAGGACTGAACTACCTCTCCAAGGGTGAAAAATTGAGTGACAATAGTTTTGACACACTTAGTGGGACTATTGTCTCAAGCACGTCTTGTTAAAGTAAATGTTGGTCTTGACAACATCATAACTGCATAAGTGTGTTCTATTCAACATTTGGAAACTCTAGTAAATGTAAAATATAGTTATATACCAAAGTATATTATTCTTTTTATTCATTATTCATGGTCCTTACTAGTTTAGCTACTAGTATGGGTAAATACCCTATAAATCAACTCCCTCAACCTAGACTTCATCTTGAAGCTCAATACCCTAAGATTATCTTGACATTTGAAGAGTAAGAAGATTTTGTAAGTTAAGAATAACAAGAGTGTGAAGAAGAATTTGAGGGAAACATGGATAGGCAACATGCTTTCCCAGCCTTCAATACTAAAAATCCTATAAAGCTCAATGCTTGTGATGATATCCCTCCCAATGCCGCCAAGAGTGTTCCCACTTTCAATGGGGAAGGTCCTATCACCCCAAGTGAGCATATTAGGGACATATACAATTTATGTAATTTACATAATTTTACTAAAGTTAACATTGTATTCAAATTGCTTTGCATGTATCTTAGGATAAAATTAATTTATTGGTATAAAACATTGTCGGGAGGATGTATTGCCACTTGGGATGAGTTTAGAGAGTTGTTGACTCAAAGGTTTGAAGATAAAAGTGAACATTCATCACTTATTCAACAATTTAATGTGATTCAAAGAGGGCCCAAAAAAATTGTGCATGATTTCAATGAGAGGTTTCAAATAACATAGAATAGTCTGCCACCTCTTATGAGACCCCCTGCAAGATTTGTTTTCCCAACATACCTTAGAGCTATTAGGATTGATATAGTTGTCATGTTGAAGTCCCTGGGTGGGTACACTTTGCCTGAAGCCTATGCCATAGAAATTAGAGCTGAAAATGGTTTGATATAATTTGGTAAGCTCCATCCAAAAGTATTTATGCCCATCTTTCCTAATATATCTACTACTCCTCCAAATCTTGTTCCAAATCCAAGTTTAAACACCAAGTCTAGAGCTACCCCAAAGAAATCAGAAGATACCATTGATTTGGAAGTAAGGTGTAAGGAATTAGAGGCTTAAGTTAGGTAGTCAAAACAAAAAATTAGAGTTCACCAAAATCCCTACTACTACCCTCCACAAGAAAATAGATTCCCACCTAATCATAATGGTCAAGGGAGGGGACAAGGTCAACCTAACTTCACTAGGTCACCCAATGCTTATAATCCAAACTTTACTCCCAACACAAGAGCCATGGTTCTAGTCCATAATAACTTGGTTCAAGAAGAAGAATGGAAACCTCATAGACAATACATGAATGCCAATGAAGGTGAAGGAAAATATTTGGTAGCTTAAGGAGGACTTGTTAGCCATATTTTGGCCCACATAAGAAGCTCTTGCATGGTTTGAAGGAACAATGGATATAAAGATAGGTTAAAAGTTACAGAGACCCTATGAGGTGTCAAGAGTGATTCTAATGAGTATGGAAGTGCATGGTATTCATCTGCTTCTTCATTGTGTTCATCTAGACATTTTGAGTCTAGTGGCAAAAATTTTGAGTAGTCACTTTGTTGACATCATACTTGTCACATGTGGATGAGTTAGGGAGAATTGGTCATATGGGTTTATTCACATTAGTCCCAAGAACATATGTGCCAAGTTTTTGGTCATCTATCAAAGCGCATCAAAATATATGAAGACCCAAAGTTATCCTCTTAGAAAAAATCCACTAAGTTTTTATACTTAGCCATTTTTGAAGAAGCTCAAATAGAGTCGAGTGAGCATATTGATGAGGCCATATCTCACACATGTGGTAGTATTAGGAAAAAGTGATCATTTAGGTTTGTTGAGTTTGGTTCCAAATTGCTATGCATTAAATTATAGGTCATCAACTGAAGCACGATATAAGTTATGTATGTTTAAAGTTGGATCCTTAGTCAGATTTTGCTAAGTTTCCCATACTTAGCTAAATGAACTAGATCAACATTAGGATGTCATTAGAGATTAGAAAGGACCAGTCAACTTGAGAATTTTGTAAACACACTTAGAAATATCTTAATACTAGAGGATCAAATGGGTTCATTCCTTTTGGCTTTAAGAACATCTCATAAAACATTGGTGCCTCCATGACTTTTATACTTCAAGTTACAAGCTTCTAAAGTTGGACCTATGAAGTAAGACATTCATGCTAACATCAAGTTTAAGATTGAGTAAACTAGATTATTTTCAAATTAAATATGATTGCCATGCAAACATTAATGATGATCATGTGAACATCATTTAACAAGAGTGAGGACGTCATTTTGAAGGTCATGAACTAGCCATTGACTTTCAAATAGTGGGTCCTAATTGATCTAAAGGTCCATGTTGCATCATACATCCTAATTTGATGGTGCATGAAGAGTTAAATAGTAAAATATCTTGAGATATTGACATGAGGCATAAGCATGTGAGTTTGGTAGACTAATAGTGGATCCTAAGAACTAATGTGTATTGGACATGTGGTATAAGCTTGGACAAAGTTGACAAGTCAAGAGGCAGATCAATGACTTGTATTACTTTGTACTGAGTAGGATCAAAAATATGAGATGGGTCAATTTGAGTCAATGATCCAAGCCATGATAAATATTTAAATTAGAGCAAAAGAGAGCTTAGAGCTTTCAATGGGAGTCAAATTGAAGCCACTTTTGATGGGAACAAATGGGTCTTACAAGATATTCCTATCACCATGGAAGTTCAATCCAATGATGTTAAAGGGACACACTAATGAAATAAGATATAAGGAGTATATATGGATCACCATTAATGCTAAATATGGACCTCTGGTTCATATTTTTGCTTAGGTAGGGTTATTTTTGCAATAGTGTTTGTCATTTTTAAGAGGGAACTATGTATGCATATACAAGCTTTTGGTTCCTTCAAAGATAAAATGGGTCTATTTGGACCTATTATAAAATAGAAAAGTGATATAAACTCTATAAGTCTGTATTGATATGGAAACTATAGGAAAACTAATAACCTTAGATTGGTTTTCCACCTACAGATGGACCTATGATCCAAACATGAAGATAAAGCAAAAATGTGATTAATGAAAAGGGTCCTCACCCTTCAACATGACCATAGTATCAATAAGAAGTCACCCAAAGTAGACATAATCAAAGCTTAGTCATGTTTATAGACGTAAGGATTTTGTCCTTATGCAAAAGCCAAGTGGAAAGATGCATAGAAGATCGAAAAAGGGTCTAGTATTAGGAACTACATCTAGGGGCATTCAATGCATCCTCAAAACCTTTAGGGACTTCCTCACTCAACAAGCCATAGGTAGTGTCTTGATTGATTAAAAACGTGGTAGCTCAGTTTCAATTAATGACCCAGGACAAAGTGTTCTCTTTCTTATGACATTTTCCCACATCTCTTCTCTCTTCTCCCTTTCTCCTATATGATCCTAGTCTCTTCTCATTTGCAAGGGTTCTCAGATTTTAGATTTTTTATCTTTTTGGGAGACAAGGGACTCTTTGGGATACTAAAAAGTATGCTCAGCTTGATTAGGCTTGACCCTGTCAAGCATTTTTAAGAACCACCTCATGATGCAATATGAGACTTTCTTTGCCTATCTCTTGCCTTGGATCTGGTTTGGTGAGTTATGCATGATGGCATTGTGTGAAGGAGAATATTCCTCACCCATTATCCTCTTTTTTGACCTTGTTTATGGATTTTTCAATGTTACTTACAATTATAGATTAGTGTTATATTCTGAACCTATTTTATGTAATACTTATGCAATTAGCTTGTTCTTGAGGTTGTGTAAGCTAGTACTATCTCCTATAGATCTAGTGTGAGTCCAAGATTATGGGAGCTTCCCTTTTTAATTTTGGTGCATCACTTGGTTAACCTTATTATGATCCCTTATCCCCTTTCTAACCCTTTTCTTTGTGAAGAATTAGCTTAGCATTAGCTTTAGGTGAGCATCAAAGAGAAATCCAACCTACACTAGAGGTTTAGCCCTACTATAGGTGACCCACAGCCTAGGGTTATTCCCATTATATAGCTTAATTTGAGAAAGACTAAATAACCCTCTCTAAGGGTGTAAATTGATTCTATAATAGTTTCTATCATGCCTAATGAGACTAAGTTCTAAAGTGTTGGAAGGATTTTTGATGTTGTTCTTATACATATCAGCCTTTAGAGGTATTCTACAAACATTAATGGTGACTCTGAGCATCTATCATCTAGTTAAGCATCCTAACTAAGTGCCTAATCATTATGATTTGGTATGTATAATCAGTCGTCTTCTGATCAATATGCTTATCCTCTACCTTAGCATCATACTCATCAGGAAAATAATGTTTATGTGTTCCCCCAAATGGCCCTCAAATAGCCTATCAATCCTATCATAACCTTTTTCCTCCTTCTACCCCTGCATATAATAAGGTCAGCCTCCTTTTCATTTAAATTAGTCCTTTATTTCCCCTTATCAAAAATAGGCTTACCTTGTTACATCCTTGTCAGGATTTAAGCAAACATTATCAATTTATATTGAGTTGATAAGGGTTTTGAGTTTTCTCTAGTTATCCCTATCCATGTTCTACAAAAATCAAAGAGTGTTCTTCAGTTAGTCAAGAATAGATGGTCAGTTTGTGAGGGAGAACATTGGTCACCTTGTAATAATGAGGATATAGAAATGATAAGAAACATGGTCCAAAATACAAACAATATGCTAATATCTTATGAATGGGAGCAGGTTCTTTTAGACCAGCCTTATGTGCCCTCCCCCCTCCAAGATCCTTAATCTCAACCTTCAAGAGTCCTTGATCAACCCCTTAGTTAGCCATATCAAAGTCCATCCTTGTCAAAAATCAAAGAAGAAATATTGGACTAAGGAAAAATAATTATGAAAATCAAGGAAGGGGTCAAAACTGGATAAGAATTCCCTATTCACACCATGGAAGGGATAAAGATTTTCTTGCAATATTTTTGGAATGTATGGGCATACATTAAATAATCTGACTACTCACATGTTAAGAATTAAGATATGAAAGGGTGGGTATTGTCCATTGAGGAAGTGTTTAAGCAATGGGAGAAAGAGTATGTCAACCCTGAGCTAATCAATTTTCCCTCTCCTGCCCCTATGCCCATTCCCACTCAAGAACATGAAGTCATCCCATTATGGATCTTCTCCAAAATATTTGACCTTGGCTATGTCATGCCCTCACTTGTAAGGCCAACCTCTTCTATAACCATCCAAAAAGAAGCAAATGTGTTTGTTCCATACTCATTTCCATCTTAGAAATCCATTTAAAAGGGCATAAAAAAGGAGGAGGTGTAAGTTGAAGCAATGCAAGAGTCAGTCCTGGTAGAGGAAGGGTTAGATGTTTAAGAAATGAATCAAGCAACCATAGCTTGGCTCAATGACCTTGGTGTATAAGATTTTTAAGATTCTCTCTCCTTCCCTCAAGAATTGCCTAAAAGAGATTTCAAGGTCCCTAGTTGGAAGTATTCTCTCCTATGCTTCAAGTAAGGTGAAATTCTTCACCCTTCCACCATCTCCTTTATGAAGGAAGAATATATTTTACAAAGGATATATGAGGAGCTTAGAGTCATAGGTGAACTTGAAGAGGATGATGCAAGTGTCTATGATGAAGAAATCTTGATGGGTAGTCCACTTCATCAAAAAAATGGAAAACTCAAGTTTAGACCAGTCTTCTTGGCATGTCTTTGACATAAATGAATTGGATCCTAATGAATTCAGTCCTTAAGATGAGAATATAGTAGATTTTTAATGGACCACTAAAGACCCATTCTACATAGATCAAGAAGAGAATCAAGACTAGGTGTCTGAGGTGGATACACTTCAAGATGAGGTGTCAAATGGAGATATCCCTAATGTGTTGGATCTAGAGGAAATCAAATCTGACCTTGATAAAGATATGTGTGATACTTTAGACCTTGGATGGTTGGATCAACCCTCATTTGCAGTCAAAGATCAAGATAAAACCTTGAATAAGGTTGATGAAAAAGATATCTCAAGTGCTCAAGTGATGCAATTTGATCATACCTATGTAGAGCACCAAAATCATGATGAGTTAGACCTTACTTAAAAATATGAAACTCCCCTCTCTTCAAAGGGAGAATACCAATCTATCTACTATAGATTTAGTCTTAATGAGGTCAATATTGTCATCCCTACATATGACTGAGAAGAGGTTATCTTCTGGGATGAATTTGAAGAATTTTGTTCAAGCTTGAATGACACACTTATACCTTTAGGTAAGTAGGTCCAAGAAGTAGGTGGTCAAAATGTGCATTTTGAACATGATCCTAATGAGTCATTAGAGGTTATAATTATTACTTTGGTCACATTAGAAGACTTGTTTAAGGTATTATAGTTAGGCTATGTTACTCTCCAAGGAGACTATGATATAATTATGCCCAAGGAGCATGATGATGGGACAACAAAGTGAAAAATCTAGGTAAAATATAATTTATCAATATTTTTATTGACAAGAGGATATCCTATTAGTTATCTAGCTCAGTTGGAAGATGGCATAAAGGATCCATCACATGTTGTGCTTCATTTAGAGAACAAATTTGAGCTAACAAATGAGAAGGTTGCAGATGCTCCTATAGTCCAATATGAGGCAAGCTTTGAAGAAATGGAATAGTATGTCTATATTTGAGACATGTTTGTCCCATTTCATCCTCTTGAGAGTATGCAAAAGGGATTAATAGTCAGGCATCTGATACAAGGGCATCTTGCATAGTTTTAATTTTGGTTTACTTTAGGTGTCTAGGCATCTTAGAATCTTTAGTTAGGAATGTTTATTTAATTTTAATATTGAGTCTATAAGAGGTTGATAGAAAACATAAAATAAGTGGTTAAGTGCATTAAATGATAATGCCTTTGTAAGCTTGAATGATGCAGTTTCAAGAATAGATTAGAGGTTTTCAAGAATCAATTAGGGTAGTTATCTCTGATATAAAGCTTGTTATTTTGGATTGTCATTGTGTGGTTTTCATTGTATTTTGAAGAGAAGGACTCTAAAATTTACAAGAGAAAATGAATGATGTCTAAGTTTTGATGAAGAAAATTGTAACCCTATCTTTTTTAGTATATTATCGAATGTATTGACTATGATCTTTCTACTCATGGGAAAGAGCTTCAAAAATATGTTGTGTCTAATGCTTGGAGTTAATTGGTGAGTCTTTTTAATTTTATTGAATGTGATATATAATCTCTATGGATGAATATTGGAAAAGAGGTTTACTTCAAAGAGAATAAGGGAAGAAAACCCTTGTGCATGAATTATTCTAGTTTTGTTGCAGACCGTGTCTTGTAACATTCATAAACTAAATAAAATTGATCATTTTTATGAATTTTCTTGAGGTTTTTTATTTTGTTTTGAGACTATAAGTTTAAAGTAATGATAATATAATCATTTGGTGTTCTTACACACACACACACACACACACACACACACACACACACACACACACACACACACACACACACACACACACACACACACAGAGAACCCTATTTCCTAGAACATTCATTATGGAGTGAACTGTGTGCTTGTTTTTATTAATAAATGGTCATTGAATCATTATGCAAGATGTTATAAATGTACCTACAAGTTATTTGAGATTTTTTAAGAATTTATAATTGAGGGAATGGCAAGTACATTGTTTAACCCTTGAGAACTGGTATAATGACCCTATTTTCATGTAATATTCTTTTAATGCATAGGTTGTTCATTCTATAGTAGGAAAGAAAGGTCCATGAAATACATTTACAACTTATCTAAAAATATAGAGATGAGTCCTTTGCATATACTTTGAACTTATTAGAATCTTAATAATAGGTTGTGTGATGCTAATCGGTTCCCACAGAATACAAAACCTATTTAACACGCTGAGACTAGTAAGAAGAATATGGGTGCATCAAGGTAAGTGTTTATTGTTGCTAAAAATTGAATTGATATGTTTCATACCTCTCTAATCATGTGTAAATTTTGGTGAATTTTCATTAGGGGTTAAAAGGTATGAAGACAATAGTGCACAATTTGTAATTATAATGGTGTGCTCAGCTTAACCTATAGGTTGTGACTATGTCGGTAACGAAGTAAAGAAGGTTATTGAAGAATGTGAAAAAATGTAATGTGGGATTTTTTTAGGTTGAAAAATGGCATAATAGGTAAGTATAGACTTTAATCTATTTTTAGATGTATTTGAAACCTGTAGGAGGCCTGAAACTCTATATCGACCTTGCTTGGGTCTGCACACTGTAAATAATGTTCATAGTGAGGTTAAATTATAAGGTTGATAAAATTTGTAATAAATAAGCATAGATTTTAATGAGAGTAAAGAGTTTCAATAGGATACTTATAGACCTAAATTTCATAATTGTGCATGCTCAGATTGTTAAGGAATTATTTGAAAATGTTAATAAAGATGTAAGTGTCATGTGTTAGTGATTTGAAGAAGCATGGAGGATCAATATAGGTATATATAAACTTTCACATATCTTTTAATTCCTTATTAAACCATTCAAAACTCAATTTCATGCTCTCAAGATGCCTAGTCAGATCAAAATCCTACATACAGGGTAAGAGTTGAATGTAATAATGGAAAAGCTATGAAGAGAGTTAATAAAGGACTAAGAGGTCAATGAGACCCTGAGAAACATGGTATCGGTATTGGAAACCATAATCAAGTCTAGTAAAATTCATATTAAATAAAGAAGGAATTATCCATTAAACCATTACCAAGCAAGTACATTTTGAAACTAGATAAACAGTGAGATAATTTGATAAGGATAGAGGTTGTAATCATCTACTATGCATCATTTTAGTATCAGAGCTAGTAAAGATTCTTAGTGTATTATTAAAAAGATTAACATCATGTGTTTTGAGGTGAATTATAGGATAGGTAACCAAGAACAGTGTTCCACAAAGAGAGTTAATAGAGATAAATATTTGTTCAAGAATATGGTATACCAAGTGACAATTGATTACCCCATTGGTCATGAGGATGGAGGCTATTAAGGATGCTCTCAGAGAGAGATTACAAAGAGCATTAATAGAGAGAGAAGAAGGAGATGAAAATTAACAAGGTCAAATATCACCTTTGCAACCAATGATAAATGAGAGAGGAAATGAAGAGGTGGTTCAAAAAAGACCACAAACGCAGGTAATAGTAGTTCAAGAAGAAGGCATGGGAGTAGAAAACCATACATGGTATATCAGATCATTTATGGGAGGTAGATTAAGAAGATAATAAGGTCCCATGAGAAGTGGACCAAGACAAAGATTTTAGGGACAATGTTGGAATTACCATAGAGAGGAGCATAGAGTAGTAATGTGTTTAATGATCATGACAAAAAGTATGCCGTAGTAGAGTACAAGAGGAGTGAATAATGAAAAAATTCAAGAATGAAATGAGTCTTTACTCATGAGGATAATCTTATTGCATCATAGAAATAAATTCAAAGAACCAACCCAAAGAAGAAGCTTATTCAAAAGTAGATACAAAGCAAAAGGTAAGGTTTTTAATTTAGTGATTGATGGAGGAAACACTAACAATATCGTGTCTTTAGAGATGGCACAAAAATTGGGCTTGAAAAAGATGCCACATCCACAACCATACAAGGTTGCATGGGTTTAAAAGGGACATCAAATCTTGGTAATTTAGTAAAGTTAGGTTGAATTCCATAGAAGAAGATATAGAGATAATGTATTATGTGATATTATGCCCATAGATGTTTGTCATTTACTATTAGGAAGACCATGGCAGTTTGATAACCAAGCTATTCATGATGGTAAAACTAATACATACACCATCAAGTAACATGGATAGATACACATTATTATCCCATTGAATGGTGAATTAGGAAGAAGAGATGAGAGGATAATGATGATGGCAACAAAGCAGTATTGGAGCAAAGCCATGGAAAGTTTGGGTTTGGTCAAGGCACCAAAGAAAGAATAAAAGATAAGATGTATTGAGATGATTAATATGAAGAGTTTTAATTCTAAAAATATGGACATGAGAGAATTTAAATAATACTTCAAGATGATAGCATAGGTCATCAAGAGCCAGCAAGAGAGTAGAAATCAAAGAGAAGAAGGCATAACACCTATGAAAGTGCTCAAGAAAGAAGAAAATTAGAAAAAGAAGGGTAGCTAAGCCTATGAGAAAGATGATTGTAGGACAGTAATAGAAATTGTAACTGAGATGGATAAGAGGTGGTTTGGGAATGACATCAAGCAAGATAAGAAGTTGGATATTGAAGTGACCAAGGAGGCAGCCCAAGAGAGAGCCATGAAGGCTCCAAATTTTATTTCTAATATGTTGTTTTTTTTATCTAAGTATAGGTAAGGAGAATGCAACTATTACACAAGATTGGGAAGTGAGCAAGAAGATAAATGTTCAAGTTCAAGGAGTTGAAACTTAGTCCATTGAAGAAATATCTTACCAAGGGATGAAGATTGGAGGAAAATAATCAAATTTCATAGTTCAAAATAGAGAAAGGGATCAAAGTTTAGAACAAGTAAAGAATAAGGGCAAGGAAGAGATAGAAGAACAAGTACAAGAGTGGTTAAAGCAATATGAGAATAAAAAATTACAAGAAGAAGCCAAGAAGGTATAACTAGAGTAATCGATAAATACATATGAGAGCCATAGTAGCATTCAAGAACTAATGTTTCAGTATAGAAATGTATATATCAACAAATCAAAAGTGAAGGATGAGCTATAAGAGATAGTTGGAGCTCAATTTATTCTACCCTTAGTAGATGATACAGGGGCATATTAGATAGTTTTGATTTTAGTTTACTTTAGGTGTCTAGGCATGAATCCTTAGCTAGAAATGTTTGTTTAATGTTAATGTTGAGTATATAAGAGGTTGATAGAAAACCTAAGGTAAGTGGTTAAGTGCATTAAATGATAATGCCTTTATAAACCCGAATGAGGCAGTTTCAAGAATAGATTGGAGGTTTGCAAGAATTAGTTAGGGTAGCTATCTATGATATAAATCTTGTTATTTTGGATTGTCATTGTGTGGGATTCATTGTATTGAGGAGAGAATGACTCCACAATTTCCAAGAGAAAATGAATGAAGATGTCCAAGTTTTGGTGAAGAAGATTATAACCCTATCTTTTCTAGTATACTATCAAATGTATTAATTGTGATCATTTTGCTCATGGGAAAGAGCTTAAAAAATATGTTGTGTCTAATTATTAGAGTAAATTGGTGAGTCTTTGTAAGTTCCTTGAATGTTATATATAATCTCTATGGATGCATATTGGAAAAGAGGTTTACTTAAAAGGGAATAAGCAAAGAAAACCCTTGTGTTAAAGATTTGAGTTGCCAAACCCTTGTGCATGAATTATTCTAGTTTTGTTGTAGATTGTGTCTTTTAACATTCATAACCTAAAGAAACTTGATCATTGTTATGAATGTTATTGAGGTTGTTGATTTTGTTTTGAGACTATAAGTTACAAGGAATGATATATAATCTTTTAGTGTACTAATATATATATATATATACCCCTATTTCCTAGAACATTCATTATGGAGTGAACTGGGTGCTTGTTCTTATTAATAAATGGTCATTGAATCACTCTTCAATATGTTCTAAATGTACCTATAAGTTATTTGAGATTTTTTAACAGTGTATAATCAAGGAAATGACAAGTAGACCATTTGACCCTTGAGAACTGATATAACGACCATGTTTTTCTATAATATTCTTTTAATGCATAGGTTGTTCATTATGTAGTAGGTGAGAAAGATCCATAAAATCCATTTAAAAATTATTTAAAAATATGGTGATGAGTCCTTTGCATATAATTTGAACTTATTGGAATTTTAATAATAGGTTGTGTGATGTTAACCGGTTCCCACAAAATATAAAATATGTTAAACAAGCTGAGACTAGTAAGAAGAATGTGGGTGCACCAAGGTAAGTGTTTCTTATTTCTAAAAATTAAATAAATATATTTCATAATTCTCTAATCATGTGAAAATCCTGGTGAATTTACATTGGGGTTTCAAAGTTGTCAAGGCTATAGTGCATAATTTGTAATTATAATGGTGTGATCTGCTTAACCTAGAAGGCAAACCATGTAGGTTGTGACTGTGTTGACAACAAAGTAAATAAGGTTATTAAAGAATGTAAATAGAGGTAATGTGGGAGTTTTTTTGGTTGATAAATGGAATAATAGGTAAATCTAGACTTGAAAATATTTTCATATGTATTTGAAACCCTTGGGAGGCCCAAAACTCTATATCAACCCTGCTCAAGTCTATATACTATAAATAATGTTCATAGTGAGGTTAAATTATAAGGTTGATAAAAGTTGTAATAACTAAGAATAGATTTGAATGAGAGTAAAGAGTTTTAACAAGATACCTGTAAACCTAAATTTCATGACTATGCATGCTTAGATTGTTAAGGACTTGCTTGAAAATGTTAATAGAAACGTAAGTGTGGTGTGTTAGTTCTTTTAAGAGGCATGTAGGATCAATATAGGTCTATAAAAACTTGTGCAGATCTTTGAAGTCCTTGGTAAACCATTCAAAACTCAAGTTCATGCTATTGGGTTACCCAATCAAATCAAAATCCTATAGATAGGGTAGGAGATGAATGTAATAAGGGAAAATCTATGAGGAGAGTTAATAAAGGACTGAGAGGTCAATGAGACCTTAAGAAACATGGTCTAGGCATTGGAAACCATAATCAAGTCCAGTAAAACTCATATTAAAGAAAGAAGGAATGATATATTAAATCATTGACAAGTAAGTAAATTTTGAAACTAGATAAACAATGATATAATTTGATAAGGATAGAGGTTGTAATCATTTGCTCTACATCAACACCTCAGTTCACATATCAAGAGCTTTCAAAAGCAAGGTATGTTTCATCATGTTTTATCACAAGTGAATGACACTCAAAGTTTTCCATTTGACCCAAGTGGAAAATACTTATGAATTATAACCTTATATATATATATATATATATATATATGAGTAGGTTCATGCTTTTCTCTAAATGCCTTTTTTCATATTTGTTTAGTAGGTTAGTTGTTCTTTCTTTCCTGCAAGTGACTACGTGCATTTGCCTTTGTTGTTTTATTTTTCATCCTTGTTGTTTCAAGAGGGTGTTGTCAAGAAAGGGCCAGCTATATATCATCTTCATGATCAGCTCAGTTGCAGAGAGTAGACTCCATGCCCAATGGACTAGACTAGACATATGCTCTGAGTTTTATTACATAGACAGGCATGCAACCCCTATGAGTCATCAAATATGTTGGCCAAATTTTGGCCCACATATGAAGCTATTGCATGGTTTGATGGAGCAGTGGATCTAAATATAGGTCCAAAGTTGCATATACCCTATGGGGTGTCAATAGTGCTTGGAATGAGTATGTAAGTGCATGGTATTCATCTGGTTCTTCATTGTGTTCATTTAGACATTTTGGGTCTAGTGGCAAAAATTTTAAGTAGGCATTTTGATGACATCATAATTAACACATGTGAATAAGTTAGGAAGAATTGGTCATATGGGTTTATTCACATTAGTCCCAAGAACATATGTACCAATTTTTTGGTCATCTGCCAAACTGCATCAAAAAAATATGAAGACCCAAAGTTGGCCGCTCAGGCAAAATCCACTAAATTTTCATACCTAGCCATTTTTGAAGAAGCTCAAACAAAGTTGAGTGAGCATATTGATGAGGCCATATCTCTCATATGTATTAGTATCATGGAAAAGTGATCATATGGGTTTGTTCAGTTTGGTTCCTAATTACTATTCACTAAATTCTAGGTCATCTGCAAAAGTGCTCTAGAAGTTATGTGTGTTCAAAGTTGGTTCCTCATTCAAATTTTACTAATTTTCCCATACTTTGTCAAATGAACTAGATTGTCATCAAGACATCATTGGATCTTAAAATTTACTAGTCAACTTGATCATTTTTTAGACATACTTAGAAAGATCTTGGGACCATCATATCAAATGGGTTCATTCTTTTTGGCCTCAAGAACATCTCCTAAAATTTTGGTGCCTCCATGACTTTTTTGCTTCAAGTTGGAAGCTTCTAAAGTTGGACCTGTGAAGTAATAAATTCATGCTAACATCAATTTTAACCTTGATTAAACAAGATTAATTTTAACTTAAATATGATTGTTGCATGATCATCATTTAACAGGAGTAAGGACATCATTTTTAAGCTCATGAACTAGCTATTGGCTTTCAAATAGTGGGTCCTGATTGATCTAACAGTCCACATTGTATCATACATCCTAATTCAATGGTGTGTGAGGAGTAAATAATTTAAAAATCTTGAGGTATTGACACATGATGTAAGTGTGTGAGGTTGGTAGATTGATAATGGATCCTAAGAATTAATGTGTGTTTGACACATGGCATAAACTTAGACAAAGTTCATAAGTTAAGAGGTAGATGAATGAAATACATTACTTCATATCGAACAGGATCAATGGTGTGAGAAAGGTCAAATTGATTCAATGATCTAGGTCATGATCAATAGCCAAATTAGAGTAAAGGAGAGCCCAGATCTTTCAATGGGAGTTAAATCTAAGCCATTTTCAATGGGAGCAAATGGATCTTATAGGAATGTCCTATCACCATAGAAGCTCAATCCAAAACTATTAAAGGGACACATTGATGTATTAAGATTTAAGGAACATATATATATCACCATTAAGGCTAAATATGGACCTTTGGTTTGTATTTTTTCTTGGGCAGGGTTATTTCTGCAATAGTGTTCATCATTTTTAAGAAGGATCCGTGTATGCATATACGAGTTTTTGGTTATTTTAGAGTTAGAATGGATCTATTTGGACCTATTATAAAATATAAAAGTGATATACAGTCTACAAGTTCATATTAATATGGAAACTATAGGAAAACCAATAACCATAGATTGGTTTTTCACCTATAGATGGACCTATGATCCAAACATGGAGATAAAGCAGAAATGTGATTAATGTAAAGGGTCCTCACCCTTTAGCATGACCATAGTTTCAACAAGTAGTTTCCCAAAGTAGACATAATCAAAGCTCAGTCAAGTTTAAAGATGTAAGGATTTTGTCCTTATGTAGAAGCCAAGTGGAGAGATGAATAAAATATCAAAGAAAGGGTCTAGTGTTAGGAACTAAAACTATGGGCATTCAATACATCCTCAGAACCTTTCAAGAATTCCTCAATAATCCACATGCAGTGTCTTGATTGACCAAAAAGGTGGTAGCTTAGTTTCAATTAATGATCTAAGATAAAGAGTTCTTTTTCTGATGGTGTGTTCCAACATCTCTTCTCCCCTTCTCCTATATGATCCTATTCTCTTCTCCTTTTCAAGGGTTCTCATATTTTAGACTTTTTACATTTTTGGGAGATAGGGGAATCTTTAGGATAATGTAAATTATGCTCAGCTTGATTAGGCTTGACCCTGTCAAGCATTTATAAGAACTACCTCTTGATGTAGTATGAAACTTTTTTTGCTTATCTCTTACTTTAGATCTAGTTTGGTGAGTTGTGCATGATGGCATTATGTGAAGGAGAATATTCCTCATCCATTCTCCTCCTTTATGACCTTTTTTAGGGAGTTTTCAATGCTAATTGCAGGTCTAGATTAGTGTTCTATTCTAAACCTCTTCTATGAAATACTTATGCAATTAGATTAATCTTGAGGTTGTGTAAGCTAGTACTATCTCCTATAGATCTAGTGTGGGTTCAAGCTTATGGGAGATTCCATTTTAATTTTGGTGCATAGCCTATTTAACCTTTTTAGTATCCCTTATCCCCTTTCTAACCATTTTCCTTGTGAATCATTAGATTAACATTAGTTTTAGGTGATCATCAAAGAGGAAATCAGCCTACTATGAAGGTTTAACCCCACTATAGGTGACCCACAGCCTAGGGTTATTCCCATTATATATCTCAATTGGAGAGATCATAAAGAACCCTCTCTAAGGGTGAAAATTGAGTCTATTATAGGACCTACTCCTCAATTTATAGAAGAAGATGAGAGATTCATGCAAGCATAAATAAATGGAGAGTATGATATCCAAAGAGTGAGCTTGGAAAATTTTCAAGTGGAAGATAGATTTGTCCTAAAAAAAAGTACCTAAATTGTATCCAACACAAGGTAAAAGAGGAAATAAGAGAGATTTTGGTTATTTTTAATATTTAGACACAATTCCAAACAATTTTCCTTCAAGGCAACTAGGAATGAATGGAAATATGGTAGTCTCTACAAGTCTTGCACCTCTTCAAAATCAAAACTTGGGAAGGGTGACTCAAAGTAATTCATTGCCTCAAGCTCAAGGAACTTCATTACCTACAAGGATGCAATAAAATGTGATTATTTATTATTTGAACATCATTGACTCCTTGAATAATGTTAAGACTAGTATATCTATTTAGGAAGTAATTCACATGTCTAGTAAAAAAGAACTACTTCAAGAGCAACTACCCCAAATCCATATCAAAATTCAACCATTAAGAAATGGTGGTGTATCCTTCACAAATTTTGCTACTTACGTTGTTTAACACTCCACAAAATTTGATAATCCCCCACCTTTCTATCTCACCCTCATTGTGGGAGATAAACTAGTCCATCATTGTATTGTGGATAGTGGGACAAGTACTTCAGTTATGCCCAAGCTAGTTGTAGACAAGTTGGGCTTAAAATATGAGACATATAAAGGGAGTGTTTCACATTGATATAACTCTAGCCATGTTAGTAGGGTTCATCAAAGGTTTGAAGTTTTTCTTCCATGACTATCCAAGCTTTCCAATCCTACAAGACATAGTGGTGGTAGATCTACCTACTCACTTTGTTATTTTCTGATCAAGGGACTTCACTACCAAGATAGGAGGATATATATCAGCTTATTGGTCCTTATTGGCCTATAAAACAAGGTATGGAGAAAAGGTGACCATTAGAACACAACCATTGGCCAAGTTTCACATTGAACCATATGTGGAAAGTATCTCTAATTTGAATTGTACTATCCATGAGGAAGAATAACTTGTCATTGATGATGGAACATCTTCCAAGATTGAAGGTATCTATATTATTTTCGTAGATGAGTATGGTGCTAACACATATTAATAAAATCCCTATACTTTCATTAAAGGGATAAACCTTGGCACATACATCATTCATGATGAAGGTGATGAACATTCTGAGGTAAACCTTGATGATCCTTTTTAACAAGTTATTAAGGCTAAATATATTATTCATATGTATGATGATGAGTTTCAAAGTGTGATAGATCATGATGATAAGGATGTCAAAGATGGTGCAATTATTCTTGTTTAAGATGAAGGAATTTATGGATGTGACAATCATGAAGAAGAGGATGACTTATGGTAGCAGTTTCATGCCATAGTTCAAGAGATTGAGAAAGTGATTAAAGTAACCCTTTCTCAAAATAAGAATGATCTTGATAATAAGGTCATTAATGGTCCTATTAAGCATGAAAAATGCTTTCAAGACACCACTAATCAAGATGTAGTCATGAAGGAATATAATGAGGCCAAGGTAAAAAGTCTTGTGGTTAAGGAGGAGTCCAAACCTCATTCTAATGTTGAACCACTTTCAAAAATGTTTAAGCAGCAAGAAGACAAGTTTGATGGTCCTAGACATCAAATATATCATGGTCAAGCTAAAGGTGAAGTTGAAAAAGGTTTTATGGTTTCCAAGGAACAAGTTGACAAAAACCAAATGATTATCAAAGAGATCAAGAAGGCTAAATTATTAAGTAGTCCTAATGGAGAAATAGGAAGACCATTTCATGGAGCTTCAAGTGGTATACTTGCAACTAACAAAGGTCCTATGATTGGTAAGACTTTTGATCATCTTCACATGATTTTTTTTTAACAAGCATCCATCCTATGTTGAATTACTCTCATGGAGCAGTTGTCCTCAAGAAACATCGTATTTGATCCTAGTTGAAGTAAGAGAATGGTTCCATTACCTCAAACATGTTGAGGTCTATATATATTAGGATAGGTATGTTGTTGAGTCTTTTATGTGTGTTTTCCCTAGATTTTTGAGCATAGTGTGTGTTTATTTTTTGTGGTGTGTTTGTGTGAGTTTGAAGTCTTTTGAAGGCATATTAATTTTAGATTGTAATAGAAGAGTGTTAGGAATAGCCTAATGTTAGTGCTCACATTTGTATATTTACTGTAAGTAAAATTACTATTTACTAAATTGTAATTATCAGATGGTAAGTTAGTAGTCATCTATTATTAGTTACATTGATATATTAATAATATATCACATATAGGTAGTTGGTTAGTAAAATATATTGTTTATAGAAATAATATATTTTAGTTGTACCCATATCTTTATTAATAGGTTAGTTATTAGTTTGCCTTCCTATTCTATAAGAAATGGTTAGCAAATCTTGGATATTTAATTGCCTATGTATTATTCATATCAAAGTGAATAATAGAATATTATCACTGTGTTCTCTATATTATTTCCATATTTAATCTATGAAGATCTGAACCATTTTTATCATCTGGTATCATAGCAACATGAGAGCCTGAGGATTGAATGGGGCATCTCTAGGATTGTTATTAGTTACCCGTGTATGGATCATTACTATTGCCCTTGAGTAAAGACCATGTAGTGTAGGTTATTTAATTTGTATGCAGTGATTTTGTGAGTATTTATTAGAAATAGATTTATAGTGTGCTAAAGATATCATATAAAGGCTCATAGGGAGATTGGATTGGGAGATTCAAATTAGTCATGTGCATTCACGTTTTGATTGCCTAGTCCATCAATGACCACATTAAATTTAATATTATTTAAGATGGTTGATCTTTCCAAATATTGTAAATCCTGATTTTAGATAGGACATACTTCAAACTCAAAGATTACTTTCTTTCTCTTGATATATAACTTCTTATTGTGGAAGTGGAAAATAATTCAAAGGAATAATTTCATTTCTGACAAGTTTTCCATATTGTGAGGATGATAGACATAGATTTCTCTTTGATGTGAAGGCAAAATTTCCAATCTAGTAGAACTGACACATGGATTTGTATTTGGATACATTGTAGAAATGTAGGTGAAGTCAAATGTTTATAAAGAAATTCAAAACTTTCTCAACTCACTTGGAGTCAGAGCCCACAATTTCTCTTCATAGATTTTGTTGGTCATTGTTGTGAAGAAATCCAAGCTATATATCTTTCAAGACTGCCATCTCAAATTATTCTCTCCTCTGTCATTCTACCAAAGTTCCACATCTCTTTGGGATTATCTTGTGTGGACATGATAGTTATTTTTATATGTTCTACACATGCAAATCATTAGCGCAGATCCACATCTACATCTTGGATAATTTTTTGTCTAAACCAGTGCATGCAATATGTGATGAATATTTTGGTGGTATCTTTATTCATATCCTCTTGACCCCTACACCATTCTACCTGACTCATCAACATCAAAACAACCAAGCTACATGCACATACTTATAACTTGGTTAAATTCTATGCTCTTCATAATCTGCTCAACACATCATTCACCAAGCCCGAGCTCGCTGCCTATAATATTTCTACCAAACTTTGAGTATTTCTTCCATGCAACATCCATCTTCATACAAGTGTCTCTTTTTAAGTAATTCATAGTTATTTATGCTAACTTTATCTTGCTATCAAAAGGTCAAAATAAATGTGTCCCATTCACATGTAATCTGCCATATCATTTTGTCACCATCATAATTTATTTATAGTTAGTCAATAATATATTGTCAATAATATTTTTTTAATTATGTCATAATTCATGTATGATCAAATTTGTTTTAATTTTTTCTATAGTTTTTTTTTTCAAATTCAAAGTTATTAATAGTTGGGTTTTTTTATTATGTGTCCTTTTTTAATTTAAGTTTTTTTTGGTAGATAGATTGAAAATGTCAATAGTGTTTAGAAGTCTATAGGTGATTTAGTATTGTGTTAGTCATATATATTAAAAAGAAAAAATCGCTAGTAATAAAGTAATACTTTTTGTATTATCTATATCGAGTCAAGTATTATCAAAATAAAATGAGTTAAGAGTAAAGTTGTTTATAGTTTTATGTGTGTTGTCATAGAAGGGTCATTAAAAAGTCAAAGTCATTTAGGCTTAGAGTCATATTGTTAAAATAAAAAATGAGTAAAAATTTAAAATCTTGTGTTAGAATTGTAATAGACTCACTTTCAGTGGAAAATTACGTCTAATTTATGCTATTCCAAGACAAAAAAATCCAAAAAATTATTAAAGATAGATATGAGGCCGATACCAAACCTGTGAATGCTTGACTGACAAAATGTTAATGATTGACAAAACGACAATACATATGGAACTTAAAGAATAAATCTTCATCACTTGAGTAAGCAGCTTCTTTAATTAGAGGAAGGAGGAAATAGAGGCTAAAGGTTTCAGAGCCTCTTGTCAATCACCAATGATGGGGCCCAGATGATTTGGTAACATCTTTTGTGTAGTGTGATTTTTCATATTTTTCCATTCTGTGTGTTCAAATAAGAATAGAAGTAAATTCATGTTTAAGTATTGAAATAAGTGAGCCTCTATTTCTATATTTCTTCTTGAGGTAAAAGTAATGATGAGGACTAATAAAATGATGTAGCATTATGTACGTTGTGGATTAACCTATAAAACCTTCTATATGTTTTTTATTGTTGGTTAACACATATAAAACCATCCTTTATTTTTAGGTTGTTGGTAAATTGAGTTTAAAACCATCTCTTGTTTATAGGTTGTTGGCAATAAGTGTAAAACCATTATATGTTTATAGGTTGGTGGTTAGCTGAGTGGAAAACTATCATTTGAGTTTGGTGAGAGTTGTAGTATAATATAATGTCTCCCCCATGTTCACACTAAGGGGGGAATGTTAGAAATAGCCTAACGTTAATACTCACATTTGTATATTTACTATAAGGAAAATTACTATTTATTAAATAGTAATTACCGTATGATAAGTTAGTAGTCAACTATTATTAGTACATTGATATATTAACAATATATCACATATAATTAGTTGGTTAGTAAAATATATTATTTATAGAAACAATATATTTTAGTTGTACCCATATTTTTATTAGTGGGTTAATTGTTATTTTGCCTTCCTATTCTATAGGAAATGGTTAGTCAATCTTGGCTATTTAATAGCCTATGTATTATTCATATCAGAGTGAATAATAGAATATTATCACTATGTTCTTTGTATTATTTCCATATTTAATTTATAGAGATTTAAACCAGTTCTATCAAAGAGTGACTCCATAGCCCAATGGAAGGAAAAGGCTATTAGTCTATTAACATTGTAGGCATGCTACCCCTATGAATCATCAAAAATATTGACCAAATTTAACCCCAAGTAAAATTTGGATCGCCCCATATAGTTTGAAATTTCATAGAGGTTTATAATATTTTTCAGGGTCTTGTCATGGTCTCTAGTGGTCCTAAATAGTCCCATATGGTCATATGTGTCCTTGTCTAGCATTATCCAAGTTCTAGTCTTATGTTCACTTATCTAGTTTTATGGTCAAGTACATGGTAAAACATGGTTAAAGGTCTAATATGGTCTAAATTAAATTCAAATCAAAAGGTTATTTGGACATTTTTATATCATATTAACATGCTCTAACTTTTATTTGAATTTTATATGTAAAAAATCATAATTTGGCTACCTTTTGGCCCATGAAGAAGAGTTAGGTGTGTAACCTCAAGGAGAGAAAATTTTAGGAAGATTAAAAATTCCCCTAATGTCATAAATAGGTTAGAGAATGTTCAGGAGTAGTCAAATTCTGATAGAATCTATAGTTTAACTCCTAATCTTGGAAAAATGACATTTTTTAAGCACTTGTATGGCCTTCCAAGACCATTTTTTAGTTGAAAATGGTTTTTAAGTGTCTTTTCGGATCCATAAAATAATTTTATAGATATGGACTAAGTTTTAGTTTGAACTTATACTCAAAACACTTTTTATCTTCCATCATTACCTTCACAAGCTCAGGAAGACAAATTTGAATTGAATGGTATAGCTAGGAGAGAGAGAATTATGAGATGAAACATTGAAAATTTTTAGGGGCCCAGGAAAACTTGAAATTAGTATCATTTTTTTGCATATTGGTGGCCTATTATCTATAAACAATTGTTAAGAGTGACAATGGGTCACTATGGCCTATTCATCTGAGAGGGGTTTATTTTTGCACCTATGTTTCTAACCCAAAAATAAATGGAAATGAATTATTATGAGGGTCATTTTTAGAGGTCGTGTATCTCCTTTTCATGGTGGTTTCATTAGTTAAATCATCTCCATGAAGTACTTTCATTTGAAGGAAGAATGTCTTAATGTATAGGTTGTTTTAGTGAATTCTATTGAAATTCTTTATTTTATCTTCATGGTAGTGATTCTTAGAGGTTTATTATGATTCATTGTTCATTTAAACTCCATTAGTTTCATGGATTAATTTTTATTTTTTCTTAGATGTGTTTTGGTCTATCTTCTTCAAGTACTTGCTCTTTGGAAGACATAGTTTGTGTTTGAATAGTCTAATGGAGGTTATAAGTTATGATTTGATTCAAATGATATTGATAAATCATGGTATAAGTTTTTATACCTTATTTAATCATTTTAAGCATGATAAAGAGCCCAAACACACTTTCCAAGGAGAGTTCATAGTTACTTCCTTCACATACATGTTGTATAGATTATAAGGATAGGTGGGAGATGATAAGGAGTCATGGAAAGGCATAATTAATATCTCCATGAATTAAATGGTCTATAAACAACACATGTCTATCACCAAGTTGATTTTAGCTAACTATAGTCGATAATTCTATACTCACAGGGATTATGCATAAAAAAATTGTGTTTATAGTCCATACAGGACTGTAAGGTGAGTTTGAGGTGATGAGAATCATGGGCCTAAACCTTTGTATACATTTTAGAATTTTTTAGGAGGTATTAACTTGCTTGATAGATTTAGTAGGCTTAGACACCCACAAGTTGGATTTATAGCCCTAAATTATCCAATAGTGACCTACATGCCTTAAGCTTGTAGGTCCTCATTTGGACCAAGATCAACATCATCTAGTCAATATAATTGAAATTCAAGGCAAAAGGTTCAAAATCAATGAATATGAAAACAATTTCACAAACATTGAAGAAGCCACTAGGTCATTCATAGTCAAGATGACAATAAAACTAAGTTGACAATCCTAAATATCCATCTACAGTACCTTGTATACAATATACAAGGAAAAATGGTTTGTAGTATTAGCAGAGGTGTTGAGACATGTTTTAAGGGTTCTTTAACTTAATTTAATACCTCAATAAAATTTAAGAGTATTTAATGGTTGATGTTGTGAGAGCAAGGTCTCAAACATACAAGATATAGTCATATCCCTTGAGCACCACCTACAGGGTTGTTTGAAGAGTCAACCTAGTTTAAAACCTAAAAGATAGATGATAGAGGTGTGGAAGAGGTTTTAATCCATTAAATAATTTAAATAAATCTTATGGACCATTGGGATGTTTTTAGTGTTGGAGAAGAGGCCTAAATCACTTAATATAGTAAAGTAACCTTAATAAGCATCTATAGGTTAGAACTAAACAATGGGCTAGTGCTAAGTCTAAAGTTTGAATGGATAGAGGTATGAAGGGTGATTTAACCCAATTGAGACCATGAATACGTTAATTAATCTAGTTCAAGAGAATTTTTAGCCTAGTAATGACAAAGGCAAAGATCTAAAAACCTTGCATACAATGAAGATGATTCTAAAAGTCACCTACAAGTGGTAAACTAGGTAGTTAATCTAAAAGCCAAAGGAAAAAAAGAATTGAGGTTTGTAGAAGACACCTAAGTCTAATTTTAGACTTTAAATAAGTCATGTATTATTTTAATGTTAGTTTTTGGAGATGTAAAGTCATAAACACAGAGAAGGTAGTCATGGTCTCTTAGAAGTCATGTACAGGTGGCTAATGGAGTGAACTAATATTGGGAATAAGTAAAGTGACTAAGGGTTTTGAAAGGTTTTTTAAACCTAATTTAAGACCTAAAATAAGTAAAGGTATTTTATTATATAAATGGTATGAATTTAAATTCTAAACATACCTTATGCATAGTCAAATGACCCCAAGAAAAATACCTATAGGTTACCCTAGTGATAGTTGGCCTTAAGCCTAATGAAAAGGTAGAGATGTTAGGAGATGATATTGAAAATTATTTGGGACTTAAATATAGGTTTATTAAATATTTAATAGGTTAATACTCGTGTAATTCTAAGATCTTGATCCCCTAAACACAGTCAGCATAACTCGTGGGTATGTTTTTGAGTGTTTTGCTTGTTTTGAGAAAGGTTAGGACTGTGAGAGGTCTATAAAAGGGTGAAAAATATTTGATATATGAATTTTTGATGAAATAAAAATATTATATAACTACTCATACCTGATCATTAAGGTCAAATCATAGTCTAAAATATCAATACTCAATCTAGGCTTCAAAACCCTGCACACAGTCATAGGCCTACAACTAGTTAAAAGAAATTAGTATTTTAAAGGCTCTAGAGATGTGAACACACTATAAAATTTGGTGTAGGGGGTTATAATTAATTTATTGAGACATTAATTATCATTAAAAATACACAAAAATAGTGTAATATCCAATATTTTGTCTCAGAATAGGCCCACTCTTTGGCAAAGGGCAGTCATGAGACCTAAGAGATCTTCTTGGACTCAAAGCATGAATCAAACATTACAAACATAACTAAGGGAAATTGATGACATTAATAAGTTAATTATAGGTTTAAATATACATTTTTTGTGTAAAAACACTTAGGTTTCCATCCAAGTACCCTTGAGGTTTAGCAAGAAGGAGATAGCTCTTAAACTCCAACACCCTGACTTGTGTACCCTGAGCACACAAAGAGGCAACCAGAACTTAAAAAGCCTATTTAATAATTTTAATGGATTTTATAGAGTTTTATTAACTATTAATATTATTTTTATTTACTTTTGCCACTCAAAACTCCTATTTGACCTCTCTCTAGCCTTAAGAATGTTAAGCAAGCCACTCGAAGAGCAACTTTAGATGCTCATACCATTGCCCACACTTTGAATTGGAGTATAATACTTTTTTAATAGTTTAATGGGTATAATAATAAGTTTTTAAAATTTTAATAATGTCATTTAATTATATTTTCTTTATGAACAATTGTTAAGACCCCAAATAGGTCTAAAACCTCTCTTAAACCCTCATAGTGACCAGTCATGGGAAAAAGAGCTCAAAATCACATTTGATGACATATTTTTATCATAAAACCTATTTTATGTTTTTTATTACTCCAAATAGGTTAACCAAATGTAATTTTATGCTAATGTCACTTGTATGGATTGGTATAAATACCCTATTTTTGTATGTTTTTGAAATTCTATAGGTGTTCTAAGAAGGGAAGAGATTAAAAATAATGATATGATGTCATTTGGGACTTTTTATATCCATTAAAGTTTAAAAAAATTCAAAATATATTATTTATATGACAAAACTAGGCCTATTTTTCAAGGCAATCTCAAACAGGCTCAAAATGAGACTAGGTGGTAAAGCCATTTCTTGGTTTGTATACTTCGACAGTGTCTCAAGACCTCAAAATAAATAATTAGGTTGGTTTTTTATATTTAAATTTAATAAAATTATTTTTTATGGTTTCACATGTTTTGTATAAGTATGGAACAAGAAAATGGGGTCCAAAGCAAGGAGGCCTAATTGAGGCCTAATTCAAGAGAGAGAAAGGTAGAAAAGATAGACTTCCACTTAAATTATGAATATTAAATTTTAAATGGAATTATAATTCCATATAGGGTCCTATAATATCCCTTTGTTTTTTAATATCATTTGTAAAACTCACTGTAAAAGGAGTTTATAGGAAAAAAGGGTTATAAGGAAACTATGCCTAGTGAAGCACTAAGGAGCAAAATGAGTTATTGAGAGTTGTTCCAAAAACCAAAATGGTTTTTTTAAGACCTAATAACATATTTTAATACCATTCATGGATTTTTAATGATATGGATAATATGCACTTGAGTTTTGAGCCACTTGGACCAAACTAGGCATGGGAAATAAAGAGTTTCAAGACACCTATGCATGTAACTAATGGAATGACAAGTTATAAGAGTTTTGTAAGGAATGGTAGATGTTCAATTAGTTTTTTAAGATAATTTAAATGTGAATTCGTGGTTTTAAGGTACATTTTTTACTCTTTTCATGCAAAGAAGGGCAATTTTCAAAGAGTTAGTCAAGGTGTCAAGCCAATTTGTAACCCCAATGCCACTTGGAAGGTTGAAGCTGATTCAAGAGTGATAAACATGGAATTGGTGGTTTTATGGAATATCTCATATCTCCTCTTATTTTTTTAACTCTCATGGACACTTGTCACTTCTTCTTAGAGTAATCTAGGATGTTGAAGCTAGTCTTGTGAGTCATCTTTCATAGTGCAAGTATATGTTAGTCTTGTGGAGATAAATTTGGTGCATCACCTATTTATAATATGTTAATTTAATGTTCTCTCTATCTCTTTTCATCCAAGCAAGCAAAGTAAAATAGGTGATAATCTATCAAAAACAAATCTAGTGAGTTAACCCTTCAATCTAGAGGTTTACCTCTATTATAAGCGACCCACATTCCTATAGGTAATCAATGTTTCACTTAATTTTGAGAAGGCTGAAATAATTCTCCAAGGATGCAAAATTGAGTGCTAATAGTAATATTTTGAGTAACTTTGTCAATATATTTGGTGAATCTGGTAATATATCTAGTGGTTTTGGGTATAACTTTAAATCTGATGATAAAATATTTAGCAATACCCCACTTTTGAGGTGAGGGATAGTCATGAAATTTACTCATATAAAAATAAACTATTTAAATTTATCACATGTATCATATAAATCAATATTATCTATTATAATCATTTAAAACACATGTATGTAACTATAGAAATATATCATCATGTAAGGCTTGATATGAATATGTAACCCATGTGAGGGTGTGATAAGAGAAGGGATGGGAAAGTGATATGCCATGATTATACCCTATAGATATGGATAAGTGAGATGTCACACTGTAATATTATGCCTCAATATGAAAAATATATGGTAATAAATGCATCAAGCATAATAACCACAATGTGATCAGGTGTATGAAGGATATAAGGCATGAGATCAAAATATGATATAGTCAATGTAGGATCAATAATCACATGGTTGTAGTAAGATCCATAAATATGAGATAATATCAATGATGCTCATGGAAAATATATGGATATGATGCCCTTAATGATAATAAGCAATGTGGGTATTTTGACATGTCATTTAGAATGACTCACCAACATTATGAGTCCCATGAGGTGGATATCCCCAAGGTATTTATCTATCCGGTCACATCATAATAATTTCACTCAGTCATCACTTAATATTATGGTCAAGGGGCCTATTGGTGTGAATCTAAAAATTTAATTATAATGATACTCATGTGATTAAATAGTTTAGTGGGCAATATTTGTAATATGCTTTGTTATCATGGGTTTTGTATAGATGTCAAAAGTGACAAAACATTCATCCACTATGCTCAACATAAATTATTATTTTTAGGGTTTTACTTAGCAATTTCATGACTGGATCCAATTTTTAATCCAGTGTGTTTAACATTCAACAACATAAAAATATCAATGGATACAAATGCAATCAAGATTGACATTTAAGTGGATTACAAGTAGATGTTTTTATAAATTAAAAAAATTATAAAAATGATAAAGAGAAGGGAGAGAGAAAATAAAATCCTAAAATAATGAAGATAGATTTGAGCCTTTCGATAAGAGGAACTCCATAAACTAGCCTCACGTGTCACCAATGCGTATAAAATCACACTCAAAATTGATGTAAGATTTTGAGGGTGAATAATCAATTATAATGATAACACACCTGCCACATACATGCACATATTGTGAATAAACTTCCAAATTTTTCTATTAATCCATATACATCATTTTGACAATTCAAATTAAGTCCACCAAGATCAATCATTTACAAGTTTTCTAGCATAAAGGTAAGAGAGGAGATGAGAAAGATTTTAATATATCAAAACAATAAAATTACATGGAAATTAAATGGATTGGCTCTATATCTCTTTTGGGAGAAGAAAATCCCACCCTTTTACAATGAAAATCAAGAATTACATATAAAAATACAGTTATCCAAGGGAAGATTTTTGATCCAAAATAATCAACTACCATCATTAATTTTCATCTACCAATTTTCCTCCCTTTTATTCCAAGTTCATTATTCACCACCTACACAAGGCCAAAAATAAGTTACTTTTTTGAATGGAGAACTTTTGGGTCTTTTAGGTGGATTTTACCAAGGCAAAAATGGAATAAGGTTAAAGAATGGCTATAAATATTGATTGGCATAACTTTCCAAATAGATAATTACACAAAAATTTCCATGTTGAAACAATATTTCAAATGCATTAATTTTTTTTCAAATTTGATAAGTGGATCAAAAGATATGGGAAAAAACTTGACACCCTATCAAGAATATCAGGATTTTAGGGTTGCAATGTAACCCTCAAATTTTGAGGCCTATAGTGCATGCCTCAGAGTCTGAGGGTTGTACTTTAGCCCTAAAACTATGACACATGCATAAAAATTCCATAATCCCCATAATCCAAAATAAGTTCAAATTTTCACCTTGGTATGAAGTGTTAGATACAAAAATTCCTCACTCAAACTTGATCTTCACAGTGGAGAGAGAAAAAAAGAACACTGGTATAAGAATGATTACACTCCCTGATTGGAAAAACCTACCAAAAAAGTTATGCCATGATATTCATAGTGAAACCAAATTTATAATGCATTAACTATTTTGAAAATATGAGCTGGGAGTCAAAAGATATTGTTGTTTAACCGCCACCTTGTCCAAGACTACTGAGATTTTAGGCTTGCACTACAGGAGCACAACTCTGCCTCCTCCAAGAAGGGGTTACAAATGACATTTTCAAGATAAGGTCAAAACACAAAAAATTCTCACATGGATTCACTCTATAATATGTATGGTTTTTTAGAGGCCAAAATGAAATTAAAATCAATAATAACCCCCCAAGATGACTCGAGAGAGATAAACAAGCCACATGTAGAGCATAAACATAACTCCTACAACTATGAAAAGAAAGTCAAAACTACATTTTGGGACTAAGTGTTATCCATGAAATTTTCTCACATAAACTTGGTATCCATAATAAAGGGGTTTCTAGGAGATGAAATGATATGAACATTCATAATAGCCCCTAGGATGACTTGAGAGGGATGAGCAAATAAGATTTTTAAAGGCAAATCAGGAGGTCAAGACTTCATTTTCATGCTAATTGTCTTATTATTATGTGGACATGCTATATCCAACATAAATGGTTATGAGGCCTAGTTTGGCAAGCAAATTAAGGAAAAATACCAAGAAAAATTGATAGTGTTGAGACCAATAAGCCGTGAGCACAAGCGGTAGTGAAACAAAAAACAAAAAAAGAGGTTCCCTAATTCTAGAAGAATGAGGGCATGTTGAGCAAGTAAAAAAAAAATGGTGACTTTATTATAAACTATTGAGTATTCTATAATGATATAAATGTGTCTCTGACCCATAATATTTGGCCAAAACTATGCATGGAACATGAATTAATTTCATAAATGAGAATATGGGAGCAGTTAAAAGACCAAATCAAACATTCTAATATGTGTAAATGAGTTAATTACCACTTCTTAAAACCTACAAGGAATAACTACTATGGATTCAATCATCAAGAATAAATCCTGCCTTGATAATGCTTACCTATATATTTCATCCAGGCATTTATAGCCTCAATGGAGTTGTCTCTAATCCCACTCGAGGCCTTTCTTTAGTACCAATTGAGCATCCATATCCCTGGTATAGGTTTCCAAAATCACCCATAATTGAGTTTTTCATAAATTGGTGTCTCTTTTCTTTGGCTTCAATTTTATTTTCTTAGGATCTCAATTCCAAGTTGGATATCACCATGGCAAGTGAGAGGTAAAACTTTAGGATTTTCACCCTAGATTTTTACTACAATAGGTTTGCCTAGGAAAACCTAAAAACCATTAAGATGTGATTTTGTGCTTGGTTTCAAGAGAATGTCTTCATTGACATAGTAGTTTACGCAAACTTAACCTAATACAAATAAATTTAGAATTCACATGATATCTAGACCTTCAAAACTCATTTATAAATTATTTATAGGCCTTTAGTTCCTCATTATTTTACCAATAGGGGAACCTATAGGGTGAAATAGATGGGCTAGGCTAAAAAAATATAGGAAATGAGGCCAAACTGATAAATAAAATCAATAAAAACAAGTAAAACAAACTAAACTAACAAAATCAAGAAAGCAATTAATAAACAAACACAAGAATTGGAAAGATAAAGCATTTACAAGAACTTGTTAGGATAATTTAAGCCTTAAAGTAGTGTTTGAGGAACTACCCATTGACAAACAATGGGATATCCTCACCAGTTAGACACCTTAGGTAGAAAGTGTTCTCACCTAGGATTTCATATATTTTATAGGAACCCAACCATAGGGCATCAAACTTGCCGTGTTGTCCCTTTTTCTTTGAGCCTTATCTTAGAGGAGGACTAGATCATAGATTTGAAAGGCTTTTACTTTATCTTATTTATCAAATCAGTGTTTGATAACTCCTTGGTGTTTTTTAAAGTATATTAGGGTTGCATCACATTATTCCTCTAATTATATAAAGTTAAGAAGGTGATCTTCTATCTTATCTTCAGTCTCTAGGTAATCACCCATGAATTGTAACATGGGGATTCTTAGGTTTTTTGGAAAGATAGGGTCTTGGCCATGAATAAGATGGTATAGTGACATTCCTAGGGCTGATTTAACTCTGGTCCTATCAAACCACATTGCAAATTTTAAAATATTATGCAAATTCCTAGGATTTTTTGCCAATATTTTTTTAATTACATTTAACAAGTTCTTATAAGTTTATTTAGCTACCCCATTACCTTGAAGGTAATAATTGGATGAGAACTTGAGGATTACCTAATTTTTGTAAACCCATTCAATAAAATGGAGAAGAAAAAATTAGAATATTATCACATACTCGAGTGGAAGGTATCCCAAACCTGGTGATGATATGCTCTTTTGGTAAGTTGGTTACTATGTACATTATGAATTTATTAAACACTTGTGCTTTGGTCCAATATTTATAGTAGTTAGTTGTCATTAGAATAAATTTGTGTCTTATATAAGAATTAGTATTGATCACTCTAAGAAATTCCAATCCCCATTATGTGAATGGTCAAACCTCAATGATTGGTTATAATGGCATGGTAGGGGTACATTCTCTATATACAACAAGTTGGCAAGTATGATAACTCTAGACATCATCATGAGTATCTTTAAAAACATTAAAATAGTAATAATCTGCCTTGAGTATCTGATGGGCTATAGTACTATTTGAACCATGATTAATTCCATATTTTCTATGGAAATCACTAAGTAGTTTAGTCACTTATTATTTGTTTACGCATCTCAAAAATATGATTTTATGATTATTTACGTATAACAAACTTATTTTGATCATGAAGTTGTTTTTCATGGGTAGTGATCTACTTTGAGTGAGGGGATTTTGGCATTCATTTTTTAATAGATACTATACCACATCTTGTTACTAGTCATCATTTGTGATATCTTGCATTGTGTACTATTGGTAAACTATATGTGGGTCTACTTGATCCATTACCTTACTGAGTCCTTGATCTCTCATAATTTTTATTAGTTAGAGTTCTAAGTCAAACTCTTGGATCATAGTCATTTAATTACCTCTTCATTCACTTAACTCATTTTTAAATGACATAGCCTTCATGATTGGGTATAGTACAATGGAAACACTTTACTCTAGAAAATGTAATGCCTAAATTTTTTAACTACTTTAATAAATGTAAAATCTTGTTTATCTATCAATAAATACCTCAATTTAGCATTTTAGAGTGGATATCTCATGAATGAAACATGTCTCTCATCTCCATATTCTTCCTTCTATGTTGGTACACCATCACTTGAGTGTTTTGAATCAAATGAATAGATGTAGAAGGGATGTGTATAGTCAGAATTGATAAGCACCAGTGTATTGATAATTGGTGTCTTGATTTGAGAAAAAGTTGATTGTGCTTCAATCATCCATTCTATCTTCACATACTTCTTTAGAATTTTGTTTAGTAGTTGGACTATCTCTGGAAAGCCTGAGATGAACTTCCTCATGAAGTTTATTTTATTGAAGAATGACTTCAGTGCTTCTCTACTACTAAGCACTAATTTTTTTAGAATTGCATCCACTCTTTTTGGGTCTATTAAAATACCTCTTTCAAAGATGATGTGACCCAAAAAATTACCCTCTATGACCCCAAATATGCATTTCTTTGGGTTCAAGGAGATCACATGGTCTCTGAACCTCTATAATACCACTCTCAAGTTTTTCACATGGTATTCTCTATTCTTGGAAAAGACAATTAGGTCATCCATGTATATGACTATGCATTTGTCGATGAGATCCTTAAATGCAATATGTATGGCATGTTGGAAGGCAACACCTGCATTGATTAGGATAAATAACATCCTTTTATATGTGATGTACCCCACTTGGTATTAAATGTCATCTTGATCTAGTCTTCATAGCTGACTATTGCCTAATTATAGCTTAAATACCCACCAAAGAATGGCATCATTTGAGAGTCATTTACTATCTATAATAATTCATCTAGTGAAGGAATCACATAGCTATCCCTTTTTATGGCTTTTTTCAAGTTTTATAAATCCACATAAAGCCTATCTCTCCATTTTTATTTTGAACTAGCACTAGATTAGTCACCCATGTGGAATGCTTGAGAGGAAATATATCCTTATTAAGAGTAATTTCTACACTTATTTAAATATTAGTGGTTCTAGCAATAGATTCACCAGCATTTCCCTCTAATATAATGGTTTGACTCTTAACTTGAGAGGGATGGTATGTATGAGAATAAAAGTGTTGAACACTTTTAAGTCCTCATAGATCCACACAATAATGTCGTTAAAGTCCTTTATGGCTTGAACGAATTCTTGTTTTTCTTTTTTCATACAAGTTGTGCCTAGAAGCACATTTTTAAAATCATTAGCATTGCCTAATTTATAATTCTAGTGTAGCTTACCTTTTATGGGGGTTGTTTTCTCCTTTTCACTTTGGTGTTCCATGTTGAACAACCTTTTAAGTGAGAAAATTCCTATTTTTATACTGTTGGTTTTCAAATTTGTCACCCCTTCTTCATCTAGTTCAAATTCTTCCTTATCATCTTCATCAATAATTTGAGTTTCAAACACATCCATGTTTGTGATGAATTTTATGATATGTTGATCATCATTAAACACCTTAAAGTCCTAAAATTGTCGAGAATGGAAGGAATGGAGACTAACTCCACTAAGAACCTTCTCAACATGGAGTTATTTATAGGTTCTAAAGTAAAAGCAACTATCACCAATGTATTTAGTATATAGTTTCTCCTACGAATAAATTTTTGAATGTTGAATGCATTAAAATATTCTATTAAGTTCCATACTTAGCTATGATATCTGGATATATTCTTTTCATTACAAGCATACTAGAATCTTACATATTTGACTAGTAGTTTTGAGTCACCAAGCACTTTCAAATTATTTACTTTCTTCCTTATGTGAATTGGAGAGCACAAAACTAGTGCCTTATATTTAGCCATGTTATTCATGCAAGCAAACTATAGGCAAAAGGCAACTAAGTATGACTTCCCTCATGGGTTAATGAGATCAAAACTAGCACCACATCCCCTTTTGGATTTATATCCATCAAATTTTAAAATCTACTAGTGATTTTTGGTTGTGTACATCATATTATGACGACTATGTGCCATTACAATATTAACCTATTCATTAGTTTTATTAATGCCTAATGGGCATACACTTTGTTTCTTAGCTGAAAATGACCTTCTAGTTAAGTATTAAATGGTAGAAGTAGGTATAAGGATATACAGGATGGTTATTTTCTGATCTAAAGAGCTTGTAAATCCTTTATCTTCCCTTACATCAGTGTATTTCACTTTCTTATATGCTATGGAAACATTATGGAATGAAGGTATCTTACATGCATAGAGGAGATCATCATCATATAGCATATCTAACTCCTCTAATTCCTATTTTTCCTATATGAAAAACATGTTAATGGATAATTTCTTATGATCTTCTTCCTCTTTCTCAAATGCATAGACCCCAATTTCAGACTCTTCGTACAATATTTCATTTATTTTGTTGTATTTTATGATCATGTGAGTCATTTTTGGCTCATGCTAAATTCTTATATGATTGGGTATGCCTCTCCATGGAAACCACATGTGATATAAATTGTTTACCATGTATTCATTCAAAATTATTAACCAATCTCTACTCAAAATCATACCATAAGAATCAAGTATACCAACCACCTGAATATCGATAAATTGTTACACTCTAAGATCAGATGCCAACTGCATATGAATGTGAATCAACTCACTAACAATATTATTCTATAATTTATCCAATTGGATAAATTTTTTATTTGAATTTGTATGAATCAAACCCAACTGATGGAAAATTGCATAAGGCATCACATTACCAAAAGCACCTGAATCCACCAAACAATTGTGTAAGTTTTTACCAAAAATATAGATTGTTAGGAGGAATGGATGGGTTTTAGTTTTTTCTTTGTAAATTTTAACTTGAGCATCAGTTCTCCTATTAACTTCCTTACCTTTAGGAGTAGATAATTCTTTCAATAAAAGGTCTTTTTTATTAGAAATTTAGAGCAAATCAAACATTATTATATCAGCTTTAGTTTTCTTCAGGTCTTCTATAATGTTATATCCATGTTTGTTTTGATCCATTGGTTTTTCAATTTATAGATCTTTAGATTTGTTCTTAGGTTGATAATATGTACTTGGCAAATTAGGTAGAAATGGATTTTTTCTTAAGTTTTCATCAGGAATAACTTGAGTGTTGTTTAGAGGAGTCAAAGTAGTTAATGAACTATGAAATTTACTTCTTTATTGGTAGTTATTTCCCCTTTGGAATTGTTTAAATATATGGACCTCATCTAAGTTATCTTTAATCTCATTATCATTCTCAAATGGTAAATCATAAGTTTCTAAGACTAGAGTTATATCATAGTTTACTCCACCTTGGTTATATTTGTTATTATGTGCAAGGACTATCTTAGGGTTGTCCATCTCCTTTTGGAAGATGTTTGAGGCTAGGATGAACTCTACACAATTAGTTTTAGCATGATCCACTATGTTATGTAACCTATACTAGGTGGGTAATGCTAAATCAACCAATATCATTGAGCTTGATGCATTAATTTTATTATTTTGATTCATATTATTAAGTGGATTGAGCATGCCTCCATTGTTGGGCCTCATATTCCATTGTAGACACTATAAAACTGCACACTTATAGTTTTTGATGCTTAAATGCCTCAGGATCACTTGAAACTTCTTAAACCTTCCCAAAACCCCTCTTATCCAGCCAAATAACTATTTTCCTAGTCACAAATATCATTCAAAATCACTATTTGAAAATATTATTCAAAAGTACTATTCATCATCACTATTCACTGTGGGACCCACTATCACTATTCATGATGACATGGTAAGTGATATGGCATGTTACATGAAAATTGACATGAAAAGTGACATATGAGGTGATTTGGGAGGTGATATGGCAAGTGACATGGCTTAGAAGTGATGCGGCTTCATGTGGGACATCATACCCCACTTGGGACCCTTCCCAAAGTGCTTGATGACCTCATTCAAGCATCACAAGGCCCCCCCATGAAATGTGGCGAATTTCCCCTTAAGGGATCATTATTAAACATGTATTTTTGTCTTTCCACATGAAATTAGACTTTAAAATAAATACCTACCTCTTTAAGACTTTGGAAAAGACAAAGAGCATCCATTTTTGACTTTTTAGCTCAAATGGAGTCTCACTAACCCAAATGGGAGATTTTCCAACCCACATGGGAAACTCCACAAACTTAACCTTAGACGTTTCATCCCACACATCAAAAATGGTGCCACATTTGGTGTTCCACCCCTTTAAGTGCTTGTGTGAAAGCAAGAAAGGATGGTAAAAATTCTTTAAGTCTCATTCAAACCCATGTGCATGATTACCATTCAAACTTGGAGACTCACCAACCTACATGGGAATATTCACCAACCTCACCTTGACTAAATCATGAGCCCACTTGGAGAAATTTGAATTGATGCAATATTCCTCTATTTTGGCATGTTTCTTCACATAAAAATGCTATAAATACCCCTTCTCCTTCACCCAAGGTTAAGTGACAAGTTAGTCTTTTATTATTAGCATATTGTTGCAAGATTTTGGAGAAGGTAATCATCTTTTAGGTCATCATAATCTTGGAGAAAAGAGATCAAGCAATGAAACTCTACCAAAATTTTCAACAAGCATCCTCAACAAGCCATCCTCAATCCATCTTCAACAAACATCAAGGTAATTTGTATTATTTTGCAAATTCAATTTTTTATTTCTTAACCCCCTTTGGCCTCTTCTTTCTTGACCTAAAAACCATAACCCATTTTGCCTTATTATTCTCCTTTCACCCCTTTTAATCTTTACCCTTAACCTCTTCTTTCTCTTTATTACATTTACCCATTAGCCTCCTCACCATGTATCCCCTTTTACCTCCTTTCTTTCTCATCCATTTACCTCTTCATAATTTATCCCTTTGGCCTTATTTATTTCTTACCCTTTTTACCAATTTAATAATTTACCAACCTTAACCAAAACTTTAGCCCTTATCACAAGACAAACCAAACCATTTCCAAACCCAAAACCTCAACCTTGCCTTCACCAATTTTCAACATTAGTATCATCAAACGAGTTGCTTCATTTTGATTAATTTAGAAAATCATTTAAATTCATTGTCTCAAATTTCATTAATTTTTATTTTTAATATCAGTAATTTCTATTTTTATGCAAAATCCTTTTATTTCATCATTTCAACTTAAGTGTTTATAGCAAGTGGTTTGATAGCCTCCTAGAAAGTTGTTACTTCTAAGATCTAGCTCATGCTAGGAAATATACCCATTTTCTTGTCTAAAAAACAAGTTTATTTTAGTGTTTTATTATTTGAAAGTCATCCTCCCAAGCCAAAGAGGATCTCTCCATAATCACTTGGATTAAATGCACGCATTTTTAAAAAGTTTTTCCACACACCCCTTATCACTATTTTCTATCATTTCAAAGAATTGAGAAAAGCAAAAAGAACACCTCCTCCCATACTCAGGGTACCCTGACCTTTGACCAAGATATTATCTTTTGTTTTGCACCTTGTCAATTCAAGGTTGTATAACAAAAAAGGGCAAAATGTAGACATTAAAAAATTGCACACTTATAGTTTTTGATGTCTAAAAGCCTTGAGATCCCTTAAAACTTATTAAACCTTCCAAAAACCCCTCTTAACCAACCAAATCACTATTTTATTAGTCAAAAATATCATTCAAAATCACTATTTAAAATTATTATTCACCATCACTACTCACTATGAGACACACTATCACTATTCATGATGACATGATAAGTGACATGGCATGTGATATGACAATTGACATGGCATGTGACATGATAAGTGACATGGGAGGTGATTTTTGAGGTGATATGGCAAGTCACATGGCTTAGAAGTGATGTGACTTCTTGTGGGACATCATACCCCACTTGGGACCCTTCCCAAAGTGCTTGATGACCTCATTCAAGCATCACAAGCCCCCCCCCATGAAATGTGGTGAATTTTACCTTTATTCAAAATGTATTTTTGTCTTTCCATATGAAATTATATTTTAAAATAGATACCTACCTCTTTAAGACTTTGGAAAAGACAAAGAGCATCCATTTTTAACTTTTTAGCTCAAATGGAAGCTCACCAACCCAAATGGGAGATTTTCCAACCCACATGAGAATCCCCACCAACCTCACCTTAGAATTTTCATCCTCCACATGGAAAATGATGACACATTTAGTGTTCCACCCCTTTAAGTTCTTGTGTGAAAGGAAGAAAGGATGGTAAAAAGTCTTTAAGTCTCATTCAAACCCATGTGCATGATTTCCATTCAAAATTGGAGACTCACCAACCCACATGAGAATATTCACCAACCTAACCTTGAATAAATCATGATCCCACTTAGATAAATTTAAATTTTTTCAATATTCCTCTATTTTGGCATGTTTCTTCACACAAAAATGCTATAAATACCCCCCTCTCCTTCACCCAAGGTTAAGTGGAAAGTTAGTCTTTTGTTCTTAGCATATTACTACATGTTTTTGGAGAAGGTAATCATCTTAGAGGTCATCATAATATTAGAGAGAATATCTCAAGCAATGAAACTCTACCAAAATTTTCAACAAGCATCCTCACTAATCCATCCTCAATCCATCTTCAACAAACATCAAGGTAATTTGTATTGTTTTGCAATTTTAATTTATTCTTTATTAACCCCCTTTGGCCTCTTTTTTCATGACATAAAAACCATAAACCCTTTGGCCTTATTATTTTCATTTCACCCCTTTTCCTCCTTACCCTTAACCTCTTCTTTCTCTTTATTTCATTTACCCATTAGCCTCCTCATCATTTATCCTTTATCCCCTTTTACCTCCTTTCTGTCTCATCCCTTTCATCCATTTACCTCTTCACAATTTATCCCTTTGGACTTATTTCTTTCTTACCAATTTTACCAATTTGACCATTTACCAACCTTCACCAAAACTTTAGACCTTATCACAAGACAAACCAAACCACTTCCAAACCCAAAACCACAACCTTGCCTTCACCAATTTTCAGCATTAGTATAATCAAACTAGTTGCTTCATTTTGATTAATTTAGAAAAGCATTTAACTTTATAGTCTCAAATTTAGTTACCTTCTATTTTTAATATCATTAATTTTATATTTTTATTCAAAATCCTTTTATTTCATAATTTCAACTTAAGTGTTTAAAGCAGGTGGATTGACAACCTCTTAAAAAAATGTTGCTTCTAGGATCTAGCTCACACTAGGTAATCCACCCATTTACTTGTCTAAGAAAAAAATTTATTTTAGTGTTTTATTGTTTGTAGGTCATCCTATCAATCCAAAGAAGAGATATCCACAATCTCTTGGATTAAGCACATGCATTTTTAACAAATTTTTCTACACGCCCCTTATCACTAGTTTCTTTCTTTTCAAAGAATTAAGAAAAGCAAAAAAAATTGAGAGAAACATTTTGACATGCCCGGTGGGACCCTTGAGCTTTATTGGGTCCATTATTTGTCTCAAGACATTTATAAATGCATTATTGAACATTTAATCTAGTTGCATTAGTGAAAAAAATTCATTTAGTTTCATTAGTAAAAAAAAAAAAATCATTTAGTTGCATTTTTAATTGCATGTTTAGTTACATATTTACTTATATTCTTAGTTGCTTACTTTATTGCATTATTAGTTGCATTTTTATGAAAATTGAGTTTTATTTTCTTTCTTTAAAAAAAACAAGTTTTAGTTATATTTTTTAGAAAAGTTAAAGTTTATTTCCCTTGCATCTTTAAAAGAAATAAAAAGAAAAATCATCCTAGGATTAAGACTTGCATTTTAATCTTTCATTTAGATTGAATTTAGAGATTTTGTATGCATTTAAATAAATCTAAATTTTTATTTTGGGTTTAAAACAAACATTTGCATCCATTGAATTGCTTGTTGATCTTAGTTTATCTAGTAATTAGGAGGAACAGTAATTTTATCATAGCTTTCACTTGTATTCACACACCAAACCAAACCAATGAATGATGAACACATCAAAACAATACTTGAGACAAGGACTAACTAGGATTTCATCACCTGGTGGAAATCTTACCCCCTCTTGGCTATCCCACTTAGATTTCACCACCAAGGAGAGAACCAACTCAACTCTTTGGTTGAGTATAAACTTTGGACTCAGTATATCTTGGTTAAGCACCCAACACCCTTATCACTGTGGGATTGTGAAGTGAGGGGGTAGGCCCCAATACCAAGCCACGTACTGAATTTTAACATAGATCTTTTTTTTATCACCTAAATAACTCAAAACCAACTATAAATTGCCTTTTTAGTACCCATATCAAACTGACTTCCCCACCACACTCTTTAAGGCATAAGCTAAAAGTGATTTAAAAGTAATCCTAGGCTAAGCACATTTATAGTGTTTGTGTTGATTACTTTGAAATATTTTTGGTTTCTTATTGTTTGAGTTGATAGCTTTGCCTTTTCATTCCTTATTTTCCTATATGATCACTACCAGATAACAACTTAGAAATCAAGTTAATCATCCCCCATCTTCTTTTGCACCTATGGAGTATACCTCAGACATTAAGAGTTCTCCAAATTTTGAGAGTTCCCCTCTTCCCTCTTCTTTTAGGGTCCCAATCATATCTGAAGGGGATCCTAACTTTACTACCTTCCTTGATAATAATTAGGTGGCTTTATAGCACTACCTTAATATCATGCCACACCGCACCCCTTTTACTTCAATTTCCTCTATCGAACCCCCTCTTGGCATGTCACTCCACCTTATGGTGGGTACCACTTCAACCCAACCATTTTTGAACCACACCTCTTCCAACATCCCATACATCTAAACCCAAACCAACCTTCCACCCCCAATTAAATACCTCCTATCATACCCTATGTGGGTTTAACCCTACCCTTAGTCACCAACACCCCACCTACTATGGCATTATCCTCCACTCATGATTCCATCCTCCTTCGGTAGTAACCAATACCTCAACCACAACCCAATCTCAAAATTTAGTGCTCTCCATACCATAAACACTTCCCCCTATAAACACTTTGGTCACTACCCACCTTCAACTAACTAACCCACTAACCACTTCGATGCCACACATAAACCCTCCAACCTCAAGCTTCCAACATGTACCCATGACATCTTATCAATATATGCCTAACACATAAGTATACATACCTTCACCTTCCACCCAACCTTATGTGACATCACACACACACATAACATCATCCCAACCATCCACTAGTTATTCCCATGTTACCCAGCCCCAACAAAATGTGTCATATACCTATCCAACCCAACAACCCCAAATAGACTTGGTCAAGATGCTAATGGAGAATATGACTACCCTTGAGTCATCAATATCAAGGTCACATAACCTTATATCTTATGACCAAATTTTCAATAAACCCATCCATCCATTTGTCCCTCTCTGACCATATCCTCTATAATGGGAATTGCCAAAATTCTCTAAATTTCAAAGCAAGGAGGACCCCAAAAAACATTTAAGAGCATTTAGGCACACATGTTACTTGATTACCCATGATGATTCTCTCTTCCTTTGTATCTTTCCTATGTCCTTATCTAGACCAACATTGGATTGGTATAGTGCCATCTCAAAAAACTCCATCTTTTCTTTTGCCCAACTAGCCCAAACTTTTTTGGATCACTTTTCGATCAATATATCCAAGAAAGTTTATATTATTGACCTCTACTCCATTCAAAAATTTGAAGATGAATCTATTAATAATTTCATGGCTCATTGGAGGACCCTAATCAACTAACTTTCTTTTTCATTGCCTCAACCTGAGCTTATAGAACTCTTTGCCTGGGCATGTGCAAAACACATCTCATCCACATTGCATGTCCAAAGCTTCCAGACATTCGATGAAGCTTTTACCATGGCTTGAAAACTATAGAATAAAGCCATTGATGAGGGAAGATTAAAGTTGAAGAACAAAAACCCAACTTATAAAACCAATGAGCCCTCTCCTTCTAAACTAAACAACACAACCAATACCAATTCTAAGAGCAAAGCCACTACCAATGCTATTATCCTTAAAGTTGTACCCCCACCATCTACTAACCAATAGAATCCAAGGAACCAAACCTCCAACCCCTTCAACTATCCAAACCGAAACCAAAGGAACCAAACTTGGAATAACCATAAACCATTAACTCCACTTGGGGAGCCTTATCCTTCCATTTTTTAAAAGTTATTAAAAGCTAAAATCATCCAACTTCCATCAATTAAACCACCTCAATAGTTTGATAATTCTTGCCCCATACCTAGCTGGTATAATGAGAATGACCATTGTGATTTTCATCGAGTCATAAGACATGACATCAATAGATGCAATGCATTTAAATAGTTTGTCCAATCCCTCATTGATAAGGGGGAGCTCATATTGGAAAATCCTAATGCGCCACCAAACCAAGCCTTCAACATATTCCATAAACCTTTCCCTAATCATCTTCCTTCTACCCCTCATCATGAAAATAAACTTAGATCATCTCATGAAGCACATACTATTAATGTGGTTACTAGTGAACTCGTTGATGAAGAAAGTGTTACCTCAATCGCTTCTTCCCCCATTCTCCTATTAGAATAAAAAAGACTGCCTTCTATTCCTTTGGATGCCCAAATAAAGAAAACAACCATATCCACACCTCCATTGGAGGATACCGCACCTACCTCCCCTATCTCATAACCATCGACTCCCTCTTTGGAAGCTATCTCACAAGAGAAGATGACTCTATCTACCCAACCTCTAATTGCAAAACCTTTTATCAAAGGCCAAGATAAAGGTAAGGGAATCAAAATGGAACTTATAACCCCTTCTTTGGTAGACCAACCTAGCCCCTCTAAAACAACTAAAACCTCCACCCAACCCACCAAAACCCCTTCAAAATTGATTCACCCTCAAACACCTAAACCCACCAAGATAACTAAAGTTACCAAATCCCCTCCAATACCAAAAAATAAAATAACCAAAAGAGGTAAAATCACCAAATGGCCTAGAACCTTATATTTTACCTCCCTTAACCTTGCCCTCTATTTTGGGTCCCCATCCCTCTACCTTAGACAAAAAATTCACCATTTTTACCAAAACCCCACCACGTTTATTGGTCACACCTTCATACTTTCTCTCTAAAGCACCTTTCCCCACTATACCAATAATCCCTAAGTTACCTACCTTACCATCATTTTCCTATAGCTCATTGACCACCTTACCTAAACTAAAACCATCAACCAAGTATACCACTTTACCCAAGACACCTATCACCAAACCCATGTGCCCATAAATTTCTACTTTAACACCCAAAACAAAAACCACTAAACATTTACCACCTTTATCTAAATCTTACTTGACCACCCTCTAGCGATTATTGTAAACTTCTTCCTTGAGCTTACCACCCATCAAACCATTTAACCCTTCACGTAGCAAACCCTCTTGGTTTAATGATAACTTGATATGTGCATATCTTAGGGCATCAAGACATAACATCAAGAACTATAAAGCTCTCCAAATGCTGATTCACAACTTATACAAAGATGTTGATCTATTATCAAATAAACCTCCTTCATCCCCATTACCAATCCAACCACCTACTCAACCCATCTAACCTTTGGTCTCACCCAAAAGTGAAAAGGAGGAATTGAAGCAACCATCCAACCTAGAGAACCCCTTTATCCACACTATTCATGTGGTTACTTGATCTCAAGCCTAACAAAAATATAAAGGGAAGACTAAGGAATCCATTCTTTGGACTTACCCCTCTCTAAACTCCCAAACTAATAATACCCAACCTTATTCATCTCTAACCAAACCCAAGGTGTCTATGTTAGGTGCCTCTCCATCTAACCCTCCATACCCTAACCCATATGCAATATCCATCCAAAAAGTTATCCTCAGGTAACTTTACCAAACTCTAACAAAGATGAGATTGTATGAGTTAATCTCTACCTCCCCGCATCACCGTCAAGTACTCATAGAGGCTCTACAATCCATCAAGGTCCAACCTGATGATCCTCATCCTCTAGCCACTTTTATTGGTACCCTTCAGATTTCCAACCTTGTCACCTTTAAAAATTCAAAAATACCTTCTATTCATTTAGAGGATCCTGACCCCCCTCTCTTCATTATGACATATATAAATCAAACCCATATCAAAAGGGTGATGATCGATGGGGGAGCTAGCATCAATATTATCTCCTCCCATGCTTATGACCAATTTTAGTTACTTGAAAACATTATGTCTAAAAACTTAGTGGTTCTTCATTCTTTCAATGATACTTTGGCTACCACCTTGGGCATAGTTGTCCTCCACATTTATGGAGGACCTCATACTATTCCCAAACTCTTTTATGTTGTAGAAGGAGAGTTTCAATACAATATTTTACTCAGACGCCCTTGGATTCATGTCATGAGTTGTGTTCCTTCCACCCTGCATTGATGTGTCAAGTTTGAACATGAAGGGAAATTTGTGACTATCCAAGCTGACCCTAGTCCTTTTACATCTTGCAATATGACATATCAGCCCAATGATGTCCATCTTCCCTTATCCACCATACAACCATCTACCAACAACACAACCTCACCAACCAAAACCCATAGCATTTCCACACCTACTATTGATGAAGCTTCCACTAACTCATCTATCCCCTCTTCCCAAATTCTTGTAGAAGACCCTATGACAACTACATTCCAACATCTTTCTTTTGGGGAATATAGACTCTTAGCCTTAGATGCCTTACTTACCCTCCAAGATTATGGGAATCTTAGACATAACCCTTCTTATGACCCTAACATTAGAACCATCATCCCCATTGGTCTCCCTAACCGTCAAATGAATTTCATTTATGGGGGACTTGATTGGCCACTTCCAGCCCCTACCACTACATCATCCATCCAACCATTTACCTCTAATTTTTCCTATTTTATCAAACTAGAGTTCACTAAGTTGTATCTTCATAGATGTGCTTAGAAAATATTTAGCCTTGATTGATATGAATAAGGGCCTCATGAGTTACCCCATTTCAAAACCTTTCAATCTCATGAGTCATTTGGCCTTGGTTACAAACCACCTCAAGAATCCACCAATTCATCCAAACCCATTTCCACCATAAAGGAAGATATCCCATCCTTACCATCCCAATCACTTTTTCCACTTGAAGACCCCAATATAATCCCTCCTAACTTTTTTTTATCAATAGTAAAATTTTGGGCCCTCTCATCTACCAAAAGAGTTGCCAAACCAAGGTCCTTCCACTCATACATCTTGAAATGGTAGAGAACAATTCTCCTACCATCAGCACCATCCAACATCAAGATGATGATTCCATTCTTACCCACCTATATGCAGGGAATTTTTGTATCCAAAAATCCCTTCCTCTTGAGTCCTTGACTATGTTAAATTAATCTACCATCGATCTCAACTTGGGCACTTTGGATGATCCCCACATTATCAAATTGGGCCAATCATTGAATACAAAGGAACTTTAAGATTTCTCCTCTTTCTTCCAAGACCACAACGTAGCCTTTACTTTGTCTTAGAATGATATGCCTAGGATTGCCCCCACCATTGCTAACCATAACATAATAACTCATCATGATTCTAAGCTTGTTAAACAAAAACTTTGATGCATGCATCCTCACATAGGCCTTCTTGTTAAACAAGAGCTTCAACATCTCATATCTATAAACTTTATTCAACCTACTAACTACCCCCAATGGGTCTCGAACATTGTATCTATCACCAAAGTCAATGAGGGCTTATGCATTTGTGTGGACTTTTTTGACCTTTACCTTGCCTGCCCTAAAGATGACTTCCCTCTCCCTAGCATTGACCAACTTGTTGATCTTATGGCCGGCCATGAGATATTATCTCTCATAGATGGATTTTTAGGTTATAATCAGATCTTGATTGTGTGGATCTAGAAATTTGACTCAAGAGAGGATGGTTAGTATGGTGTTAGTTCTAAAATGAAAATAAAATGAAAGAAACACACTAATAACATAAAATATATAGGCCTAGACATTAGGGAGAGCTTAGTTAACAAAAAAAAATGATAAACACAAACAAGAATTTCTTCACCTTTCTTGGATGTTCCAAATGCCTTTGTAGTAGTGACTAGCTCAGTTTTGTGCTCATGAAGTCCTTGACAATGGAAACTTGGCTACCTCCATCTCTCCTTGGCACCTTTGGCTTGTGGCCTAGCTTGGCTTGGAATCAATTTGGCATGGTAACACTAGTTTCATGAAGATTTTAAAACCAATCCTACATTATAACTTTGCATTCTCAAGTCTTATAATTCATGTGGTAAGGCCTCCTATTTATAGATTTTTGCAAATATCTAGAATCAACCCAAACTGTCCATCTTAAGATTGAGATGTGTAGTTGATAATTAATTCAATTTTTATAATTAAGTTTTTAATTATCCTCATCATGAAATTGGAAAAAGGGGAAATTAAGAGGTATGGAGGGCATCATGGAAGGCATTAATGAGGCATGGAGGGCATGAATCCTAATATTTGTGGCATTTATGGCCTAGGGATGTCTTCCCAAAAAATCAAGTCACCTGATGATGTATATATTCAACATTCATTTTTAAAAACAAGTATTCAACAAGTTTCCATGGAATTATCAATTCTACCTTGATTTGGATTAATTAGCTCTTAAGCATGATTAAACACTTTATGCACAAATTACTTAGTTTTAATTAAAATACCTTGTTATTGGTCCAAAATTCAATTAGATTGGAATTGGAAGGAAATGTTAGATGCATTGGATCCATATTCCAATTTAGGATGTTACCCAAAAAAAAATAAAGGCACATGTCTTGTGTAGAATATTTGATAGGAAAGAGCAATCTAGATCACCCAGGTGCAAAATTAGCATTTTGACTCAAAATTATTTGATCAAAGTTAGTTGGCCCATAAATTAAATTACCCCATTTAGGGATACCCTGGCCAAAATCAGCACTTGAATATGTCATTTTCACATCATTTAGCATGTTTTAGTGTTTTTAGGCTAAATTGTGCATTTTGGGTGAAAATTGGTCAAAAGTTTAATTGGAGGTTATCGGTGGCCAGATTTAGGTGTCTAAATTTTTCTCCTATTTGGTAAGGTGTTTCAAGCTATAAACATAGTAATATCTTCTCAAATAATGAAAAGGTTGTGTATGCCTACAACTGCAATGATGATAAACAAACTATATGATGCCACCTTGAGGGAACGGTTGGCATAAGTAAGTCAACAAATGGTCCCTTGAAAAGAAAGAAGAAAAACTAGGGGACTAAAGAAAGGAAAGATGATGGGGTGAAAACATAATGATATTGAAAAAGTAGTCAAAGTCATTGAGAATGTAAGTGAGATAATGTACAACGGTTTGCCCAAAGGCAGTGGCAATGTGGTATGATAACACAATAATTTTTGCAAAGGTGGTTATAATCATTGAGAAGATGGAACTACCCCAGTTAGGATAGACAAACAAGATAATAACATGCCCCTATATAGGTATAAAAAGTAAAGTGGTGACAACATAATTATTTTCCCAAAGGTAATTATAATCATTGAGAAATAGAGGTGGGATGGTGTGCAATGATTTACCCATAGTTGGTTATAATCATTAGACCCCAATTATTGAAAACATGATAAACTTGGTGGAGGATGATGATAACTTAACATAGAAGGTAATGATGAATTAGAACAAACTACTAGTAGGGAGATGCTCATCTAAACTAATAAAGGTTGAAATTCTTTCATGTTTAATTACTCTATTTGGGATATGATTAAGATGGAATTAGGATGTCAGTGCTAAAGAGATGCCACCATTGATGAATAGAATTCTTGAATGAGGTTTGTTATAACACGTGTTGGTAGATATCATGGTAAAACATCATGAGGACTTGGTTGAAATATGAATAAGGACTGACTCTCATAATCCAATACTCAATAGAAAATAATGTACCAATGATAGAAACCATGATGAAAATGTAAACATATGAATATGGATGGATTTTAGTATAAGTGTGGGCAAGGAATCACCCAATGAACACATAAACTAAATAAAGGCAACAGTGCTGAAAGCAAACAAATAGACAAACAAACAAATAATAAATAAATACTCAATAGAAACCCTACGAATATTTCCCATAGAAAATAGGTGACAACTTAACAAATGAACAAAATGGGGAAATAGAATAAAAGGAAGGGGTGGCCGAGTTGTTTCCATATGCACTATGCAAGTGGATGCTACCTATATAGTTCTATGGATGTAATATCCAATAAAAAAAATTAGGCCAATTTTAGTTCTTCTAAGGAATGGGAAGAATGTGATAACTGAGGAAAATAAATAAAATGGATGTGATAGAAGAATAGGAATGGTCTTTTAAAATGCCAAGTGTGTGACAGAAAAAGGCGAAAAATGATGGAGAAACTAAATGACAAGTGCTTTGCTTGTAACTTAGTAAGGGTTCCCAAAATCCTTAATGTAAAGAAGTGGTCAATGTTTTTGTTCTTTTCTAATGATATTTCAAATGTTTTTGGAATGTTTTTTTTGAATCATCTCAACTCGATGAAGAATAATGAGACACTAAATAGTTTAAGATCATAAAATGGTGAGAGCATTCAAACTTAGGTTGCTCAAAAAATGGTGAGAGCGTGGCTTAGGTTGCTCACAAAATGTCAAGAGCATGGCTTAGGGTGACTAAGCTAACCTAAAAAAGTATTGAACACTGCCTACATAGTCCCAAAGTAGGACCTCAAGTCACTATAGTTCTACCCCTTACAACAGAGGAATTCAATTAGTGTAGCAGTCAATTAAAAAAAAAATAGGCACAATTGGTAAAAATGCATAGTATGACATAGGAAGTGGTGAGTTTGTACGTCAAGGCTTAATGTTGCCTCTAGTTTTCCCATAGGTGGTTATAACCAGGAAATAATGGCATAGATCGATGGTACTAATTTGCCTAAAGGTGGTTATAATTAGTAGAAAGATTAGTGGTAAGAAAGGAATAATAAATAAAGGATTTAACTACCAAAACTTCTATCACATTATCCCAAAATATGATCTCTATCTGAAGTACTTGAACCAACTGATGAACTAATTAGATACATCGATACTAAAACTATGTAATAAATGGCAAAAACCAAGGCCAAACGAGCTAGGCTTTAGAACACATTGGGTTGATAGAACAGAAATAGAAAGTGGATATGATGAAGAGGATAGATAAGGATGGTATTTGTATAAAGAAGAATAGTGGTAAAATGGTATAACTAAAATGGTCCTTATAGACAATACACCTTAGTGCTCAATCATAATACCGCTTGAGATGAATAATATTCATCATCTCAGGAAGTTCATCTCCATTTGGTGTGGCAAGCCTATATGCTCCTGATCCATAATCTACAGTGATGATGAAAGGACCTATCTGGTTTGGTTTGAATTTATCTTTATGCTTCTTCTCAACCATGGTATTCTTTTGGTTTTCTTTAAGAAAAAAATCACCAAGTTCAAATGTTTTATACTTAACACATCAATTATAGTGGCCTTTGAGTCAGTTCTGACATGATTGAAGATTATTGAGCATGGTTGTGTGTTTCTTATCAAGTAGGTCTAGTTATTTTAGGTGGGATACTCAATAGTCATGATCACCCATGACATGCTTGAAAGAGATGCATATTGAAGGCAATTCAACCTCAATGGGAAGGATGGCTTTAGTACCATAAACAAGTATGGAGTGGCTCTTATGGGAGTACAATGATTGGTATTGTATGTCCAAAGGGTAGGGAATATTTACAAGTGCTAATCTTGATTGACATCATTGATAATATTTTTGATAATATTCATAATGGTTTTGTTGGATGCCTTAGCTTGGCCATTACCTTGAGGTTAATATGTTGTAGAAAAAAGTTATTTGATGTTATATTCATTACATAGCTAGTCTACATCCTTATTCTTTAATGATCCTTCATTATTAGATATAATGTTAGAGGGGATACCATAGTTGAAATTGATATGGTTGAAAATGAATTTGAAAATTCGCTTTCCAGTCATGTGAGGGGTATAGATTCAACCCACTTAGTGAAATACTTAGTGGTGGTAAGGATGTGTTTATGGCCATCAGATGAAGTGGGGTTAATCTTCCCAATGAGGTCAAGTCCCCATGTATAAAATGGCCATGGTGTCAACATTGGTTTTAGAGTTTTTATTGGGGCATGAATCAAATTAGCATGCCATTGACATTTGTCACACTTTTTTACATATGCAGTGGCATTTGTGTCCATTATGGGCCAATAATAACAAGTACGTAAGATATTTTTGGATAGAACTACCCCATTAGATTGATCTCTACATGATCCTTCATGAACTTATTTTAAAGGTAGTGCAGACTCTATCAAAGTTAAATAATGAAGCAGAGTTCCATCAAAACTACAATAGTAAAGGGTGGATCCAAGTAGAGTATAATGAGTGGAATGATGAATGAAAGCTTTGGTTTGTTTTTGAGATAGGTTAAGTGATAGAACTTGGTCATGAAGCTAGTTGTAAAGGTCTAAGTACTAGATAGAATTAGGATAATAATATCACAAATTATGGCAACAGTTGAAGGTTTATGAGCCAAGGTTGACAAATTCTTGACAAAGAATTGATACTCTCTAGCTTTATCTATTTGTCGAATCAGAGATCTAATAGTAGCCATGGCATATATAGTTTTGATACTATCCTTTGGTATGTGCTCAAACTAAATATTAGTAATTTGTTGCTTAAGAGTGTCCACCATGGCTTTATATGGAACCAACTTGTTGTTTTTGGTTTGAAAATGATCTGTGACCTGATTGATGATTAACTGAGAATAACCATACAATTGGAGATGAGATATGTTATAATGAACTACTTGTCAAATTCTTTCAATCAATGATTCATACTCAACCATGTTGTTTATACAAGGAAAGCTAATTTTGAATGATTTAGAGATTAGATCCCCCTATGGTGTAATAAACAAGAGGCCTACCCCTGATCCATGTGCAGTAAATGAGCCATCAAAATACAGTTTCTAGGGCTACTCCTAAAGGGATGTGTCAATGACGATCATGATGGATTCGTTAGGAAATTGAAATATGAGTGGATGTGTGTCTATGAGAGGTGCTTTAACAAGTTGATCTACAAGAACTTGTCCCTTAATTGCCTTTTGATTGGCATACTCTATGTTAAACTCACTGAGAAGCATGATCCATTTAGCCATTCTACCTTGCAAACTTGTTTTACATAGTAGATACTTGAGTAGATCTACTTTTGAAATGGCCATGGTCTTATTATTCAACATGTAATGGTGTAGTTTTTGAGCTACGAAGACCATGGCTAGACAAGCTTTTTCAATAGGTGCATATCTATGATCATACGTAACCAAGGTATGGCTTAGGTAGTATATAGCATGTTCTTTTCCATTGTCATTAAGTTGTGCCAAGAGTGCCCTTAGAGCATGGTTGGTAGCTGATAAGTATAACAAGAATGGATTTTTTGGCATAGGAGGTAATAAAATAGGTAGATTAATAAGATAGTCTTTGAGTTATTGAAAACCTATTTATTAATGATCATCCCAGTGAAATGTAACTCCCTTCTTGAAAAGGTGTGTAAATGGATGACACTTGTCTGCTAAATAAGAGATGAAGTGTCAGATTGACTGGATCTTACCTTGAAAACTATAGAGTTGCTTTAAATTAGTTAGTGGTGGCATCTTGGTTAAAGCATGGACTTTAGCTAGATCAACTTCAATACCTCTACAAGACATGATGAATCCAAGTAATTTGCCTACACACATTTATTTGGATTGAGTCTGACTTTTCACTCTCGCAATCTTTCAAATATCTTATGCAACACTGCTAGATGGTCGACCCTAGTTTTGGATTTTCCTAGTATGTCATCAGCATAGTCTTCAATAATATCATGTATCATATCATGGAATATGATAGTCATGGCCATTTGATATGTATCTCCAACATTCTTAAGACCAAATGGCATTACCTGATAACAAAATGTTCTCCATGGAGTGGTGAACACTATTTTATGTTGGTCTTATGGTGTTATTCTAATCTGGTTGTATCCTGAAAAGCCATCCATGAGTGAAAGCATTTCATAACCTATCATGGATTCAATGATCATATTGATATTAAGTAAGGGAAAACCATATTTAGGACAAGCTTTGTTGATGTCTTGAAAAATAGTACAAATTATGATCCCTTTAAGCTTTTTACTTATAGATACCACATTAGAGATTCATTCTGAGTAGTCAATAGATCAAATACATCTTGCTTCTAAGAGTTTTTCCAACTCTTTCTTTAACAATACAATAATGTGAGGATGCATCTTACATAACTTTTGTTTTACCAGTTTGGCATCAGGATTAACCACAAGGTGGTGTAGAACCAAAGTGAGGTCTAAACTTGGCATGTCATAATAGGCCCATGCAAAGATATCTACAAATTCTCTCAATATAGCTATAAAGATGTCACATTCCTCCTCAATGAGGGATGCCCCTAATTTTATCTATTTCAGGTCTAATGGAGTCTTGATATTTACCTCTATTGTATCTTTAAATAGAAGGGTCGAACCATCTTCTAAGATAGTAGGCAATGACTTGAACTATTGAAATATGTCAAGGTTCTCCATTAGGACTTGCTCTTCAAATTCTCCTAAGCATGATGAATATGAGTCCCATAATGGGAGATCTAGCCATGTAACAAAAATATTTAAAAATTCTTGAATAATTTGATCAATTACTTATTACTCAAAGCTAAACTTGGATCCATAGGCAAGTTCATCATTGGTGGTCTCCTGGTCTAAATTTGATGAAGAATGAACACCCCTATCTAATGGTGCCTAAAACAAGTTTTCACCACTAGACTGGCCTTTATCATTACTTTTTCCCTAGTTAGAAAGTACCTCAAAGAGGTTTTCACTTTAGGACCTCAATGTTTTACTTATTTGTTTTCAGCTAAGGGAGTTCACTTGCTCTCCAAAATAGGCTGCAGGATCTAATGTGATTGAAAATCTTGATTTTTTTATCTCCCAATGAAATGTTGTCTCTAAGGCCTAAAAAGTCATAGAATGCCTCATCATTGTAGAACTCATCAATCAACAAACTAGATTATTTTTGGTCCCAATCTCTCTATTGGGGATAATATAATGGCAAAGGGTTGTGATGAATGACCAAGGTAAGGGTACAAATGGCATTGTTATCAAGCAGGTTGGTTTCAACTAGGTTATCAAAGGTGAGGCTATGATCAGACTCTGCTTCACTATCAACTTCATCATCACTAGTCACTAGTGATGGAGTTTGAATAAGATATGTGGGGTCACCCATAGGTGATTTAAATCCAAGGCCATAAGGTATTTCATACTTAGTCATATAAATTGGCTCAATGGTTCCTTGCTAATTTGGTTTTAGGCCTCTTCCTTCATAATTGTGATGCTCCATGCTTCTATTAGGATTAAGATACTTTGCATTTTTATAACAATCAGCTTAGTTATCATTATATAACCATGATTCATCCCCTTCAAGAGGGTCAGGTCCTAGGCCAGATGCTGGTACAAATGTGACAGGTTTGTTATCTTTATTCTTTTATTGCCAATGCATATGTGGGATGACTTTAGGTCACCCAAAGGTTTTCAAATTCTAAGGAAGATTGGTAATATGAAATGTATCATGGGTCACATACTCTCTTGATCCATTATCTAAAATGGTGAAATGATTAGAAGCTTCAAGAGGTAGCATGTGGAAAATAGAATCTAAGGTATTATGATCTATGCAATTATCTGGTGAAGTATCAATAAGTATAGCCTTTCTTGTATACTGCTTGGAACTTGGATTCATTTTGTACTAATAATTTTAGCTTTGAAATTTAGCCTCGAGGTGCTTGTAGTGTTCATATGGGTGTAAATCTCATAGAATATTCACTTCCATCCCTAAGTGGGAAAACTTGATACATTAGTGTAACATTGATAGGATTGCATGGATATCATGTAACCAAAACCTGCCTGGAAGCATATTGTATGATAACTCAAGATCAAGCACATGGCAAAGTGTAACATGGGTCAAAGGCCCAATGATAACTGACAAACTAATGGTGCCTTATGACTTTCTTTCCTGATTATCATAGGCTTTGATAGTTATTATGTCTGGCTGGAGATCTGCCATTATGTACCCAAGAAGCTTAATGAGCTTTAGAGACACTATGTTGAGGCCAAATCTATTGTCTATGAGGACACATTTCACTTTATGCCATCTAATACAAAATTTTATGTATAATGGATTTTTATGGAGCGGGCCAAGGGAAGACATATCATTTTAGTTGAATGTGACTTATTGGGCTAGAGCTAGGTGTCCAACCAAAGCTTGAAATTTATCAAGGGATATGTCACTAGAAATAGTGGATTGGGTCAAAAAATCATTCAATATGTTCTTATGGATTATTGACGTTTACAAAAAATCTAAAATAGAAATTTGTATTGGTGTCTTCTATAATTATTACATAATATCAAATTTCTTATATTGGTCAATATTGAATGGTTTATTATGAGGCTGAATGGTTGGTTGGATGACAGGCAAAGTGGTGGGTGGTTGTGGGCCTAGGATAGTAATATTTGACCATTAAGTTCTGATTACACAATCAAGATTAAATACTATACCATTATTACTAACCAATGTTGGGAATGGTGTGGGACCAGATAAGACAAGTCTCGATTACCAGTGCACTTGTATGTGGTCATATGGCAAGAATGAGTTATTGATATAAGGTCTAAAAGGGGAAGTCCTAATTTACTTGTTTTTTTGTATGCATTCCCAGGTCAAAGAAGGATTATCCATGTAATTTTGTTTAATTTTATTGTTTAGAAATGGTATAGGCTGATTAGTACTTAGTCTAGTATTAATGGAGATGGTATTAACACTACCCCTTGTAATATGACCTACAACCCTATTTTAGTCATGGGAAATTGCAAGGTAGGTTTATTGGTTGTTACCATTCAAACCTTGGTTTTGTCCATTTTTTTTCATTATGGGTTCTGCTACTATTTTTTTTGGTTTGGCCTTTGATTTTGATACTGTTGATTTTGCTGTTGCACTGGCCATTATTGTTGTTATTGTTGATTATTTTGTTGTTACTGCTTCTTATATTAGGGAAATGGGTTATGATAAATCCCAAGTGTTTGATTGGAAGTGGAATCACCATTATCCAATTTTATCTCCCTATTCTCCAACATATTCTCAATTAAATGCTTGATTTTGACACATCTTCATAGATTATGCCCATTGACCCGATGATAGTCACAGAATTCATTTTCACAATACCAATCAGGATAAAGAATGCCTTGTAGATAATGCTTTGGTATAGGCCAACTAATCAAATTAGTGGTAAAGAGCTTGTGAAATACATACTCAATATGTTCTCCTATGTCACTAAAGATATGACATGCATGCATGGTTCTCCTAGGAGGAAGGGTTTGCAATGGTAAAGGTTGTTGTATTTGTTGTGTAGGTCTTGGTTATTGTGCTTATGGCATTGGTTGGAGAGGTTATTGAGTAGGAGTAAGCTAAAAATGTGGTTAAAATGATGTTTTCACCATTTGGACATGATGGGATTCAGTTACTCCATTTCCAACAACATTCTTATTGTGATTGAATTACTTCAGTCTTTCATGGTTATTAGCTTGTGTCGGTTGCGATGCTGATGCTTGAATGGGATGTTGGTCATTTCCCTGATTAGTACCTTGATTTGATTAGTTTAATTAAGCTTGATGAATCCTTTATTGATGAGTAACTACTCGATCAATAAAACTATATTGATGATTTCCTTGAAAGTATGCACACATTGTAGTTCCAAATGATAAGCTATCTCACTGTGCAATTTTTTGATAAACACAATAGCTAATTTTTTATCTAGTAAACTATGGGTGAAATAGCTTGCAAGGGCTCTCCATCACTTTAAATAACTTACAAAACTCTCACCATCTTTTTTCTTTGCTTATGTTAAGTCCACTAATAAAATCTCATGTTCGAGATTATAGGAAAAGTGTTGCACAAACTTGTCAGAAAGATCATCAAAATTTGTTATTGAATTTTTAGGAAACTTTAAAAATCACTCCAAGGCTTGTCCATCCAAGATCCTTGGAAACAACAACAAAAGGTATATGTTGTTATATGTTACTAGTTGATATGTGACAAAGAATTCAATCAAATGAGACTTAGGGTCACCTTTCCCTTTGTATTTATCGAATTCAATGGTGCATATCCTAGAGGAAATGGTATATGCAAATACTCTATGTTGAATGGATAGGAACATTTGTCATCGAATTTAAACTTTTTAGTTTGTTTACTAGCTTGAATGGCAACAATTGCATCCTTCATCTTTTGTAATTCTTGGGATAGGAAACTAGAAGGAATATTGGTTTGAGGGAGAATTTGGGTAGATGGTTGGGAGGTCACAAGTGTGATACTTTGACTAGGGTAGGATGGAGATATTTTTTGGGGTACATTAGTTTGGTTTGGGAATGGACTAGGAATATGCATACGTGGATTAAGATGTACTTGAAATTTCACAAGTGATTATGTGATATTATGGTTTGGGTTGGTGATAAAGGTTTGAATTTGAGGATTTTGTGGTTGGGATGGAGGGATATAATTATAATGTGCCTCTCATGGTTGAAAAGAGACATGCTACTGACTAATCAAACCTTGATTTTGAGTGAAAAATTATAGAACAAGACCCTATCTTTGGATTTGTGACACATTTTGAACCAACAACTGTCTATTAAGTACCATAGAAATATGGGGACCTCCTTGTTGCATGAATCCATGTGAGGAAGTGAAAGTAAGTTATAAATTTGGCATCTATTTCTGACCCATATTTGCATGTTGTTGACTAGTCATTGCTTGGTTTTGGATTGGCATATTAGTTTGTGACTGAAGAGGTATGTTCATCGTTACCTCATGAGGTGGAACAGTAATTGCCCCTGATTGAGGTGGAAATGTATTTTTCCTCTATTAAATTGATACACTAGATTGTACCTATTGTTATGGAATACTACTAATTACATATTGAGGAGGAGTAGGGTTCATCACATTCTATCATTGAGTTGTGACATTAGTCATTATTTGATTACCTAATCCCATAGGTTGTACACTTAAGAAATCAATTGATTAAGGTTGGGGTGTAGAAAATATTATTGCCTGGGATGATGACTTATTCATAGGATTAACTATAGGTACATGTTGTTGGCTAATTGTTTACATGTTAGTTCCATGTTGATTGGGACTGGACATTGTCTACTACATTTGGCTCACTATTTTGTGTATAGGCTGAAGACACTTATTCAATAATGGGCATATGCATCAAGTTATCTATCCAATTAGTTTATACAAATGGGTAAGAATTCAAATTCTATTATCCAGTTAACTCTATCAACACTCATGTTGAAGGAACTAGGTGAATAATAGGCTTACTCACTGTTCATTTACTTGAAATCACATGCTAGATTTAGGTAGGTTTGATATGTTATCTGCATTTGGTTAAAGTTATCTTCCATGATGTTTTTGCATCGATCAGATATATTAGGATCTTGGTACATTGTTTGGACTAGATCCATAGGATTGCTAGAAGAAGCTTATTGATCATAAATGATATTGTGTGGCACTCTTACTAGACTTGGTAAATTTTCATGGGGAAAGTCTGCTGGAAAATTAGCCCCTACCTTTATGGCTCTAACCAAAATCTCATCTTTGTTCTCTAACAAATGTCACTCAAACAAAAATGGATCATACGTGGAAGTTGTATTAGTAGAATATGACTGTTGAAGTACTGGCTCATCCACTACAGGTATTATAGTTAGGATTATGTAGATTGATCTTGGTCTTGTTCTAAATAAGGTAGTGTGTCAACCAGATAGTTAGCCAATAGATCTTGGCTTTGTGCCCTTGATTGAGTATTATAAGAGGGATAAGAATCCATCTCATAAGCAATATTATCTACATAGGGGTCTTGCACTATTTCTTCTTGCGTAACTACATTACTAATCCCCAAATTGTACATGAGTCCATTATGAATGTAGAAGTACATGTTGGCATCCATAGTCAATGATTTTATGATAAAAGGTCAAAGAGTTATACAAAATCTAATAAGGATAATGTTTAAAATAGATGTTGTTCCAACTTGGTCTAGATTCATCAAAAGGTTTATACAGAGTTTTATGAGGAAATAAGCTAGCGTGAAGTATCTAACACTTCACTATTCACAAAAAGATAAGCAAGTAAATGGACCTAAAATAAAAATGCCAAAAACTAAGCTCAAAGTGTTTCAAATAATTATAATCTAGGAATTTAAAAGTTTTTAGGTCTTTTCGCCAAATGTAACATCAAAATCTAAGCTCAAACAAGGCATAAGCTAGGACTCTTGGCCAAACGACGTCAAAATATAGACTTTGAAATAAATGAAAGTTTTAATCTAACGGATTTGAAACACTTGTAACAAACACTAGGCATTGGATTCTTGGACATGAACTTGATCAACTAAGTATAAGGTATGAAATAAAAGGCACTTTTAGAGATAGTTTATTTTCTCACAAAAATGGTATAAAACTTGGTTCTTTTGACAAACAAGCTAGACAAAAGTGAGTAGTATAACTATTTTAAATAAAAGATCACAAAAGTATACTTGTATTGGTCTAAAAATATAGGAATAAATTTTGAACCCTATGCAAGAGGGTCTATGAAATAATATTCAAAATGTTTTGGGTAGTGTAACGATGCTATACTACCCAAAAGGTGTGACAAAAAGATTTGTTTCAAAAACTCTCTAAGGTAAAGACATTTTCCTACAAGCATAACACTATTTTTATTGATTCAAAATGTTGTGGTGTATAGACTCAAAGTGCATGTTTTTAGCATAAAATGGCTTAAGTCTATCAAACGATGATAATGATTATGTGTCTTAAACAACCTTCAAACCAAACTGGAAATTGAACCTAAGTTCCCTCAAGTTTAGTGTAAATGGAGAACCCACTTAACACATCAACTCTATGAACTTATAAAGGTGATATTCCAAATTTTAGATTATAAGTGGACTTAAATAATTTTGGTAAAGGTCTAAAATTAATTGGGCAGCATAATTGTGCCAAAGTGGATGATATGACTCCCAAGCTTTTGATATACTTTTGAACAAGGCAAATTGATGATCTCACATGGGCAACATAACGCCTCTTTGTTCAAAGGAAAATTTGGACTATGTATTTGGTTTGGATTGTTTGTTTACACTAAGTTTTCACTCTACACAAGACTTTAATCTAGGACAAGACCAACTAATTAATCGCTCTTAGATCCTAAATTGAAAAGGTTACTTGTTATTATTGGAATTCGTTAATATACGTCATTTGAGAGGATTTTAAGTGTTCATCCAAAAGTAAATGTGCATTATATAGTAGGGTTTTTACACCCCCCCTTCTCTTAAATGATATTACTATGATATGGACCTTGAGGTACACCTTGCACCAACAATACTTCCACAGTAAGTGGGGATTTTTCTAAAATCTAACAAGTTTCTAAATGATCTAGAGGAATCAATTGTACAGTGACTTTCATGCCAAATAATGCAAAATAAAAGCATGGATTTTAGGTTTGTATCACTTGGCTTGTTGCAAAAAGGTCTAGTCCTTTTTACAACCACCATATCCCAGTGTTCGCTTAGTGTAGTACGATGTCCAAAGTGCTACTACATCCCGTGTGCAACTCCAATTAGGTGCCAAATGAAGTCAATGTCTGGAGGTGAAACCCCAAGTCAAATCTTCCCTAAATAACTTATGGGAGGTGATGAAGTCCCCCTCATAAGCCAAGTTTTCATAAAGATAAAGTGAAAGTAGAAAGACTTTAGGGTCATTTTTAAGGTCACCCAAACTTTGATGAGTTTTTGGGGAGTGTTTTAGATGACTTTCTTTCTAAGCATTAGAATAGGCTACTTGCAATAGGAATGGCACTTTTTATTCTAAGGGTTCCCTAAAGGGGACAAATAGAAGAGCATATATACAACATCCCTCTTTTTTCCAAACAAATTCTAATCTAAATAACTAAGTAAATACAAAAAGCTTTGAAAAGGTGAGTTCATTTTTAAGCCCAAAGGGAAAGTGAGGTGGTGTTCATTTGACCCCTTGGTCTTAGTTGTAACTTTGAAAAACATTCACCATAAACATATAAATTCTTTTGTTAAACACCAAAACAAGGTTTCTAATTGATTTTTAAGCATGTAAAAGGTGATCTAAAACATGTTTTTAGTAAATGTCAAGCTTGGTCCTGTAACAAAAATGTTAGCATTTCCTTTATCTTTGAATCTCTTTTTGTTTTGAAATAATAAAATTTAGAAAAGGAGCTCTCAGGTCTAAGTTTTAAGAAAAACACAGTGACCAATGTTAGTTTATATAACCGATGACGGTGACATTTTATAACTAATGTTGGTTATCTAACTGACATCGGTTATACCAATGTGATTGACAATAGGTATATAATTGATGTTAATTTTTCTAATTGACATCGGTTAAGATATGCAACCAATGTCGATCTTACTTGCTAACGTTGGTTACTGTGTAAAATTGTGGCAAACAATGGCAAAATAAAGTTAGAAAATGAATTTGCAAGAGTTTCAAGGGTCCAAATAAATATTTTAAAGTTGCAAAATGATATTTAGGTGTGAGACGCATCTATTCCCACTGATCATTCCATATGTGGATCTAGGAATTTGACTCAAGAGAGGATGGTTAGTATGGTGTTAGTTCCAAAATGAAAATAAAATGAAAGAAACACACTAATAGCATAACATCTTTGGGCCTCGACACTAGGGAGAGATTAGTTAACAAAAACAAATGCAAACACAACTAAAAAGTAAGGAATAAAACACAAGAATTTCTTCACCTTCCTTAAATGCTCCAAATGCCTTTGTAGTAGTGGCTTGCTTGGTTTTGTGCTCATGAAGTCCTTCAAAATGGAAGCTTGGCTACCTCCATCTCTCCTTGGCACCTTTGGCTTGTGGCTTGGCTTGGCTTGGAATCAATTTGACATGGTCACACTAGTTTCATGAAGATTTTAGAACCAATCTTGCATTATAACTTTGCATTCTCAAGCCTTAGAATTTATGTGGTAAGGCCTCCTATTTATAGATTTTTACAAATGTCTAGAATCAACTTGAACCATCCATCCTGAGATTGAGGTGTGTGGTTGAGGATTAATTCAATTTTTGGAATTAAGTTTGTAATTATCCTCATCTTGACATTAGAAAAAGTGGTAATTAAGAGGCATGGAGGGCATGAATCCTAATATTTGTGGCATTTATGGCCTAGGGATGTCTTCCCAAGAAATGAACTTACCTAATGAGGTAGATATTCAACATTTATTTTGAAAAAAAAGTATTCAAAATTTTTCCATTGAATTATTAATTATGCCTTGATTTAGATTAATTAGCTCTTAAGCATGATTAAGCACTTTGTGCACAAATTACTTAAATTGATCAAAATGCCTTGTTATTAGTCCAAAATTCAATTGGATTAGAATTGGAAGGCAATGTCAGACGCATTAGATCCATATTCCCATTTTGGCTGTTACCAATAACAAATAATAAAGGCACATGTCTTGTGCAAAAGATTTGATAGGAAAGAGCAATCTAGAGCACCTAGGTGTAAAATTGGCATTTTGACTCAATGATCTGATCAAAGTTAGCTGGCCCATAAATTACATTACCCCATTTAGGGATACCCTAGCCAAAATCAGCACTTGAATACATCATTTTCACATTATTTAGCATGTTTTAGTGTTTTTAGGCCATATTATGCATTTTGGGTGGAAATTGGTCAAAATTCTAATTGGAGGTTATCAGTGACCAGATTTAGGTGTCTACAATTTGCTCCTGAAGATCAACGTAAAACTAACTTTACAACACCTTGGGGAACTTTTTACTATAGATTCATGCCTTTTAGGTTAAATAACATTGGTGCAAGCTACTAGCATGCCATTACTTATATTTTCAATGATATCATCCCTAAGATCATAGAAGACTATGTGGATGACCTTCTCAAGAAATCCAAAATCTGAAAAGAACACTTGGCTATTCTTACGATCATATTTGAATGCCTCATCCATTATAATGTTTGCCTAAATCCTAAGAAATGCATTTTTGGGGTCCTTTCAGGAAAGCTTCTTAGATTCATCATCTCTCTTCATGGAATTGAAGTAGACCCTGCTAAAGTTAGAGCAATTTTAGACATGCCTCCTCTAACCAACCTTAAACAAATCTACAACCTTTAGGGAAGACTTCAATCCATTCATCATTTCATTTCCCAACTTTTAGACTAGTGCTAACCTTTTCATTGCCTTCTGAAGAAGGATGTCTCTTTCAAATGGAGTAGTGATTGTCAAAAGTCCTTTGATTTGCTCAAATAGTACCTTTTATCACCACATGTCCTTACCCCTCTGAAGGATGACCACCCATTTTACCTATATATTTTTTCTACCAACCATTCCCTTAGGGAAATGTTGGCTCACTGAGATGAATAATACAAATAAAAAGTTGTATACTACATTATCCATATGCTTTTAAAATACAAAACTTGGTATACACACACTGAGAAACTCTACTTAGCATTGACCTTTGTGGCCACCAAACTCTGCCACTACCTTCTTAACCATAAAACCTATGTCAACACTAATATCGACCCACTCAAATACATGCACTCTAAACCATACCGAAATTGGCATATGGCTAAGTGGCTCATTCTCCTAGATAAATTTGACCTTAAATTCCTCTAACAAAATTCAATTAGTCAGGTCATTATCAATCAATTGGCTGAAGTTCATCTAGAAAAGAACCAACCACCCCCTCTTGCCTTTTCAGATGAGTCTATCACTACTCTTTTTCAAGAAGATGACATAACCTACCAAATGACCATATTCTTTTATGTCTCTAAATGTCAACAAGGAGGGGGTGCCAAATTTATTCTCATTCCTCTCGATGGTGAACCCCTTCCTCTCTCCTTCAAACTTGACTTTGAATGAACCAATAATATGGTTGAGTATGAAGCCCTAGTGATAGGTCTCTAAACTGCTCAAAGCTTGGGAATTAAGATAATCCATGTCTTTAGTGATTCACAACTTGTGGTCAACCAGGTCAATGGGTCTTATCAATGTAAGAATTATGTCTTGCTAAAATATAAACTTTTAGTTGATAAAATCTTAAAATCATTCGAGCATTACCTAGTCCAATATGTTCCCTGATCTACCAATAAATTTGTGGATACAATGGTCTACCTTTCTTCTCAGATCCCTTCTCAACCTTCTAATTCCAAAATATTTGTCACCGTTTATCATTTTACCACACCCTCTTATGTCCAATATAACCTCCCTACCATTTGTAATGTAGAGGAATCCTCATCTGACATTTGGTATGACCAAACTTTCAACTACCTCAACCTAAGCATTGTTCCTCCCAACCTCTCTAGGAATGCTCAAAGAGTTTTTATTCAGAGTACCTCTCATTATACCATACTAGGGGGAATCCTTTACAAACGTGGTTTTAATGGTCTCCTTCTTTGTTGCCTATGTAGCCATGAATCTTCCCATGCCATCAAAGAAACACATGATGGGATTTATGGGGGATACTTTAGCAGCCTAGCGATCGCTAAATGTATCTTTCACCTTGGTTACTATTGGCCCACCCTCAACCAAGACTATTATGATTATGTAAAAAAGCGTGTTAAATGTCAAAATCATGCTAATTAACATCATGCACCAACCAATAACCTCCAAATATCTATGAACTTTTGGCCTTTCTCTCAATGGGGTCTCGATCTCATTAGGGAAATTAACCCTCATTCTTTGTAGTGGCATAGATCCATCATCATAGCCACCAAATCCTTCACCAAGTGGGTGGAAGTTATTCCTCTAATCTCTACCAAAGCAAAAAATACTTTTGACTTTATCAACCACCATATCATCTATGGCTTTGGTGTTCCTCATAAGATCATCATTGATAATGGCAAATCCTTCAAGAATAAGAAAGTCCAAGGTTTATGTAATGCATTTGGAATTAATTTAAGCTTTTCCTCTCCTTACCAACCATAAGAAAATGGAAATTCAAAAGCCTCTAATAAAACCCTCACCAAAATATTAACCAAAGTTGTCAATGCTTTATATTGGGATTGGTACTTGCATATCCCATTCACCTTATGGGCCCATCACACTAGTATTCAAACCTCCACTAGTGCTACCCCTTTCTCTCTAGTCTTTAAAATAGAGGCAGACTTGCCTCTTGAAGTCCAAATCCCCTCTCTTCACATATATTTGAAGGAGCTCATTTTTGAAGAATATTTTCATTAACATCATTTAGTAGCTCCCACCCACCTCTGTATCTATCAAGAGTGTATCACACACACACACTTATAACAAGCACCTCAAACAATGGGAATTCAATATTGGAGATCTCATCCTAAAATAAAACCAACATGGAGAAGAGTAAATGAGGTAAGTTTTCTTTCAATTATCTTGGACCCTACATCATCACCAATAAGTATGGATTAAGAGCTTATCATTTCTCCTCTCTCAAAGGCAAACTGGAACCTAAGCCTCTCAATGCTCTGCATCTACATCCATTTTTATGTTAAAGAAAGATCAAGCTCACATATTTTTCTAACTCAAGATCATACCTTGATTATGATATTTTCACATTTACCCACCTTCCTCCTCCCCTTTCAAGGACAATTGATTACAACATAAAACCATGTGATTAACCATGATAGTCATAGAATAATCCTAAATATGTGTACCATGGATCTACCCATAGCATAGTTCTCATGGATACTTTTCATCTCTAACAAGATGGAATCCCATGGTCATTGTCTCTCAAAACCATACCCTTTCACATATCATGAATCTTCTTGTGTAAAGTTTTGGCCTCATAAAGTTAAACCTTTGAACCTAATTAGACCAATCCATGTCTAAACACATTTCATCTTACAACAATTAATTAGGTCAATATCTTAAGAATTGCAGACTACTCCTTCAAAGTATAGTTTCCTAAAAACAAAAAATAAAAATTTCCACATGTAAGGTAGACTGTTCCCTTGAAGGACAACTATCAATAACATTAAAACAAAATGAATAATCTTACACCAATCCCTTGAAGGATGGTTGAGTTAACTTTGTCAAAAGTAGAGAAATTTCATGGAAGCTTCCCACATTGATTAACTTCCCATATATAACAATAAATCAAAAGTTCCACTATCAAAACCATTTCTAAAGTAGCAATTGGCTCTCAAGTAACATAATAAATTGGAAGCCGCAATCAGATTTCCCATGTAGAATTTTTGCATTGATCAGTCTACATCTAGCATATGACATGGACTTGTCTAATACCATTCTTAGGTCACCTATAGAAGGGGAAAACTAATTACATGAGGTTATGATACATATCACCCATTACCCTTCACACAACCTATCACCCATCTTCCCTTTTGACTATCTGTAAATCAAGGGATTTAGAGCTTACTTGACACCCTGTAATCATGAAACCTTTTTTTTATCAACTAATGACCGTGCATGCGTAGTATTTAAAGGGCTTATATTCATTAAGTTGATCTCACTTTGGGCCTATTTTTAGTCCTTATCAAAAACAAAACATCGGGCCCTATTCTTATCTTAGTGTGCATGGTCAATGTTTTCACCATGACTTGTACCATCCAACATTGCAACAACAATGGTCATTTATTTTACATTAAGCAAAATTATAACAACCATAACCATACCAATCATAACCATAACCATAACATTCATAATTATCCACAAAACCTCACACATAATAACATTCAACCAATAATATCAAACACATTACCCTCTTATTCCTACCATCCCATTGCCACAAGCTCTAAACATCATACCCTAACCATTGGTAGTGTCTGCTCAAACATGGAAATATTTTCTTTTGTACTAGTTAAGAGTCTACCCATAGTAGGGGAATGAATGTATGATCTAATTATATCACCAATATCCTAGACCACATAGCTCCCTAATACTAGGGCCTCTTCTAAATGGGACCCCATGTCTATGGTTCCAAGTAACTAGGGCACATGATGTAGATATGGACACCATTCATCTAGCCTACCCATGTAGCTCTTGGGTCAGGCAAGGTCCATCCTCTATCTCTCACCATGCTAATAACTTCCTTGTAGAATCTACTTGACCATCAAATAAATTCTTTTCAGGTCATCACTTTGTTACTGCTCTTAAAACTTGGCTCGTAACAGTGATGAACCTTGGCCACAACAACTCTATAGATCTAGATAGACCCCTACCTCCTAAAACTTGTCTCATAGTGGTAAATTCTATCTCCAAACTCCTACCCTTGCACAATTTTAGAAGGTGCAACCTCCTCACAAAAACACCTCTTCTTTGGATTAACTCCACTGAAGATTATTTGTGGTACTTCACATTGTGTTCCCTTCTAATTTATCCTACCTTGCCCATCCGTATATTTCATCTTACTAAATGTGGGATCATTGTGGTAAATATTTACCAACCTACCCCATTCACTTTCATTGACACCTTCACCAAAACCGAAAAGTATTATTTCACCAAACCTTCTCCCTCAACCTAAACCAACCCATGTGGTCCATCAAATTGGGGCAGCTAATTTGAGCACCACTCATCCAAACCTTGTTGAACTATATTATCTTAATGTCCATAGACTATGTAGGCACTACTCTAAGGTAGCTCAGCCACTAACAACTAATTCCCATCCTTTTTTTGCCTCACTCACTTCCACTGCTAATAATGCCTTCTTACTTTCCCACATCAAGGAAGCTTTGAATTCTTTCTTCAACGTCCTTATGTTTTAACACCATCTAATACTTCCTCTTAAGTCTTTATCCCATTTTTTGGAGAACTACATTGGCCTGAGGTCTTTTTGGACTATGTAGGTAGTGCTCAGTTATTGAGGTTAGCTCAGCCACTATCTTTACTTTATTTTCCCTTCTCACCTAAAATATCTTCTTCCACTTCTCTACATATCTCCTAACCATCTCCCTACCTCTAGCTTGTCAATCTCTTTTAACACAAGGGTTGAAAACATTCCCCATTGGTCCCCCTTACCTTCCATAAATTTGCCTCCTACTCTACATCATTAGCCTCCCCATCATCTTTCCTTGTGCATGCTTCATGGCCTACTTACCCACCCACCTTTTGAATTTTATGCCTCTCTTTCACCTTATTACCAACCTTTCCCTTTATCCTCTTCAACTTCTTTCTCTGTCCTCATCATCTCCCCACCCCCTTGGCTATTTGTCATACCCCCTTTATCACTCTCTTTTCCTCACCCATTCCACTTCATACTATGCATCTTGCAATATTTCTATTTCTTCCATTGCTATACTTTTTATTTACATGTACCACCACTCTCTACCATTCTACAACTCTTCCCACTATGCCCATTTTCCATTCTTCCTATTTGCTTTTTTCCATCCTTTTTATCATCCCCTTTTTCCTCCACAACTAGTTTCTCCCTGAGTATTTATCCTTTGAGAAGCCTTCCATAATTTACCTTTTCTTCTTATCTCTTTTTGCCTATGGCCCTTTTTACATTCCCCTTTTCCTCTTTCCATCTTAGAATTCACTTATCTTTTGCATCTGTGTGAGTATCTATGCTTTGTATCCCTGCTTCAATTCTTCCTTTTTGTTCTTATCATCTTTGGTCTTCATCCCTTAGTTTCATCTCACTCCCTTTCATTGTGTCCCCCTATTTCTTCACCACCTCACCACTTTTTTATCTTGTCAATCTCTTCTAACAAGCTGATTAACACCTACCTTCTCTTTTCACCTTCTTTTCCATCCATCCTTTACTTCCCCTCCTTCACCCCTTTCCCATTTTACATCCAATTCTCATCTCCAAAACCATTGTCTAATTTGATTCATTATTCCTCTCCTTGCATATCATCACCCATGTTTACTTGGTCAAGATACCACCTGCTTCTTCCATCTCCCCTCATCCTCTTTATGTCTTCATTTCACTCCTTTTTTCCTCATGTTTCCTTTTCTTCCATTTATTTCCTTGTTTTTCATTTTCATCACCAAAATATTCTCTTTTGTCTATTTTAGACTTGTTTTCAAACCTTTCATGGCCACCCATATCCCTCATTCTCCCCCTACCCTTCATGATTGTTACACTTCTCTCCCCATCCTTATCAATTCTCCAATCTGTCATTCTTTAGTGCATCTCTCACTCCCAATATTTTACCTTTTATTTTCTTCTCTTTTCTCTATTTAATTTCATTTTTTTCATCTCCCTTGATGTCGTCCCTTGCTCTTCCTAACCTATATGACCTCATTGTTTTATCTTCATCCATCTCCTGGTCGGCCTTTACCTCATCTATTTTTGGATCTCCCTTATGTTCTCCAATTTCACCTCCACCTCTTTAGAGTGTGGTCACTAGTTGTACTACTTATGCATACATCTCCTTGTATACTTCTTTGTATCCTCCACACCCTTGCCTTAATGCACAAAATCTGCTCAGGTTCCTTACTTTAGTATCATCCCTTTCTTCCTTTAATGCCTTTGTATGTTGCACTCAGACTCTCTTTTTTGTCCCTCTCTAACTACTCCCTTCACCCTTCCTATCACCTTTTTCCTTTTTAACCCTCTACCCATCTTGAGCATGATATGGCCTTCAAGGTATTCCACTCAATTTTGGTTTACCGTGAGATATATACCAATCCTATGGATCTATAACATAATTGGCCAGGACCACAAGCTCATATGACCAACCAAAAAACCTAAGCATCATTCAGCCATCCAGATGAAAATTCCTTCCCCACCTCTTCAGGTCTTGCCTATTTTAAACCCCTTTTACTCTAACCTTCAAAGATGTTAGAATCAAAACTAAAACCACCTTAAAATTTAAGATTTAGGATACCCACATGGGGATGATAGCTACACCCTCTCACATGCCCTAACCTTCCAACCAATAATTTCCCTTGATTCTCCCTTTTGGATTACATCTTCTTACACCTTGTAATAGCCATGCTCTTTAACCACAATCCAAAACCTTTTGCCTCAATTAATTAATGTTATTATTATTCACCTCACCCCATATTCCAAAACCCCTCAGCGTCTTTCTCTAAATTCCAAAAAAAACTCAATGCTTACTTATTTTGGGGCACCACTAACTCAAGGGTCAAGGGTTTGAATCTTCACCACTTATTGTTTACCCACTCTACTACTTTGCTTCCCCAAACCATTAAATAATAACCTTCCATAGCTTATTAATGACATTGTTATGGAATGTGCATAATGTTAGCTTGTTTGGATGGTGATGAGAAAACTCATCAGATCACTGTGGTAATTTAAGTAGTTCCAAATTTTATAAATATTGGTACTGCATATTTCTACCTTTACTTTTATTTATGATGGTGGAAAAACTTCACACTTCAACCTGCTTATCCATGGCTACAAATTCTTTTTACATAGTTGATGTAATCATATAATTACATCCTAGCTCACCTCATCCATCGTTTCTACCACACCCATCATAAACTATTTGATAGCCATCTTTTCCACCATTTAATGCTTCCCTTTCTCCAACATCCTTCACTTGGACCTACCTATATGATATCCAATTGGGACAACCAAGTTAAGCAATACCCTTCACCTCAAAAGAACTAAATTTGGCTTGACATTCTTTTTAGATCCCTATCCATGGAACTATGTAGGTAACATCCACTTACCATGTGCATCTAGAGTCAGCTTGGCCATCCCCTTCCAACCCATACCTAATCCACCCACACTTTTTCCATATCCACCTTGACGTCAGTTGCTTTTGACTAAGACCATTAGTATTTTTGCAATAACTTTTGACCACAACAACCAACTTTATCATGTTTAAATTTTAATGTTTACACCACCTCATGCAAAACCAGACCATTTTTGTTTTTCTCAAGAGCAATTCCTACCCTGGATACCTGAGTCAACACCGACCTTGTCTAAAAACCTTGATAAGACTAACCTGATCTACTATGACCAATATTGGGAACTAGTTACCTTATATTTATCAACATTGGCACTTTTAGTCTCTATGTAATATTGACTATTGCACTTAGTCATATTTAGTGAACCCATTGACATTTCATATACCCTGTTGTCCCCCAAAAATATCAGCTATTTTTGGGACAACATTTGAATTATTTTGGTCCTACAAACCAAAATTATCTCTTCCCTTTTCAAATTTTGTCTTGGGCATTCAAATTCCTCATTTTTCAAGCTTTTCATAAATCTACGAATTGCAAACAGGCTCATTTCTACAAGTTCAACAGGCTTCATGACTTCTACAGGTGGGTGTAATCAAAATAATTAGTTTCTAACAATTGGTCATTTACGGAATTGGTTCATCGCCTTGGTTCAAATAGAAATTTCCATCGGCAAGCATCAGTAGTAGGTTCAACATTTGTTTCATCTTTTGGTTCAACATCAAATGGTTCAAAGGCAGGTTCAATCAAGAGGTTCAATGCTTTGTTTCAACAATTAGTTCATCCATTCACCTTTAATGCTTTGATTCATTCTTTGGTTCAATCAAATAGTTCATCAATCGATTCAAAGCTTTGTTTGAACTGTTGAACCAAAATTTGGTTCAACGTCTTGGTTCAACAAAAAGGTTCAAAGCCTTGGTTCAATGGTTAGTTCAAACACATGGTTCAAAGCCTTGGTTTAAACATTTGGTTCAATGGAATGGTTCAACAGTTGGTTCATCGCCAAAGTTCAAAGAGTTTCCCAAAGAAGCCTGAAGGCCATTCAAAGACTGCCCAAAGGGTAGATACCCTTGCGGGAGGCTCTTCTCAACTCAAAATGAGTCATTTATTAAGGCCTAAAAGGGCAAGTTCAATCTAGAAAAGTGCCAAATAGAAAAGCTGAAAGAAGACAAAGGAATGATGCACCCAAAAATGTCAAATTCAACATAGTGAATTAGCCATTGATCTTTTAAACATACAAACCAGAATACATTCACAGATCTCAAAGCCAAGACCAGTAGAAAGCGGAGAAGGAACAGACTAGTAAATTAAATCTAGGACCCAATTCAATTAATCGGTCAAGGAGGAACGATGAAGATAAGATCAGATCACCAGGTGGACATTGAAAGTTGCAAACTTTCAATAAGTGTGACTTATTTCTTTGCATTGATAAAATCAAATGGGTAAAGCACCCCTAAGTTCCAGCATGTCTTCTTAACAGATTCCAATGCAAAATGATGTATTGATTGTTCCCAAGTCCTTCTTGAAGAGGCTATATAAGGGACTTTCTTCTATTGTAACAAGAATCTCTTTTTTGACATTTAGAACAAAACTTTGCCCAAATTGTAAGGCATTACTGAGACTTTGAGCTCAGATTGTCGATCATATTTTGTTATTAGAATAAGAAAGCAAGTGGTTTTTCAGACTTTGTGCTGTAACATCTTTATTATTGAGGAAATTGTTCTTATGTCTTTTTCTTCAATATATCTTCTGTTCCTTTAATTCAACAAGCAAAATTAGTGACAACAGTCAAGAAGGTGTCGTAAAGAGTCAACTATGGAGAGACTTTGTGCACCCATAATTTCCTTTAGTGTGTTTTCTTTTCATTTTTGTGTAAAGGACCTTGAGGCAACTTTGTGACCTCATTGTCCTTCATATCTTACTCTTAAGCAATCCAAGTGAAGACTTTGTGATGCATCTTGATTTGTTGTTATTACATCCTTTGCTACATTTTGTTGTTACTGCCAAGAGTATTCTTGTGGTTTGTTGAATGGTACTTCTGAAAGAAGAGGAGTATTGTCTATCATTTCCCCTGAGTTTTTCCTTTGATCCATGCGCATCATCTCTAAATAAAGAGAGATGGATGGTTTGTCCTACCCATGAGTATTATTTTCTATTTATATATATAGCATACCTATAGGGAACCTCCCCTTGATGAATGGAGAGATCAGTGAATTTCTGATGTGGTAAAATACACATTTGGATGACTAATATTCCTACTTTGGCTAATTATACCTATTTTGTTTATCAGTATGTTGATCGACAAAATATTCAACCAACAGTTTTTGGCAACTCCGCTGGGGATATACACAATATTATGCAATTTGGAACCTCAAGTTTTAGATTAAAACATCACCTATATAACCCATTATCATTATAACCTTATCCATTATAGACTCTGGCAACTCCATTTCATGTCTTACCCATTATCCATTTATAGCCTTACCATTTTCATCCATCTCCATTATATTATCTAGTCTGCAAAACCAGAGCTGTTGGGAAAGAAAGCATAGTTTGAAGCCTCAAGCTTTAAGCTGAAGCAGGGCTAGTTTCTTTTCTATTTTTGTCCTATAATCTAGAAACTCCACTTAGATGTGTTATCCCTATTGTTCATAATTAAATCATGGCAGTTTGAGGCCCTTGGGGTAACTCTTTTGGCCCACTCAACTTGACTCCACCTCTGCATGAGCTACCACTTAGTTCAAGGAAGAATTTCCCCAAATTATTTGGTGATGGAAGAGTCCACCCCGATGAACATATTGCAGCCTTCACCATAGCCTATGGTGTGATAGGGGTGGAATTTGAAGATGTGGTAGTCAGGCTTTTTGTGGAGACACTAGATCAGTGACTGACTGGGATACACTTAAAGCCAAGTTCAAAACAAGATTCAAGCCCATAGAAGATGCACATGCCTTGCTGGCCCAGCTCACACAGATGAAGAAGGAGCCCCATGAACCTATGAGGGACTTCATTGCCAAGTTTAACAAGTTGAGGCACAGGATTCCCATGATCACCCAGCTGACACCTCAAAATCTCATGTGTTTCTTCATCAACTCACAGCTGCCTGAAGTGAGTTTTCTATTGAGATGGGCTAGACACATAGACCTTAAGGATGCTCAAGACTTGGCTACTGAGCTAGAAGATGACCTTATCTTGGCAAGAAAGATAAGGAGAGATCCTAACAGAGCTAAACCCTCTTCATCTTCTGAATACTCACCCACAATCACCACTGATCCACAAAAGCTGGCAAATGAATTGCTAGCCTTGAAAAGGCAAATGGCACAAAGTATGTCTTCTACTCCTCTATATAAAGATATATCAAGGAAGGCATTCCCTAATTAGCCATATCAAGGCAATGCTGCTAGAATTCAAGGATAACAAAATCATCTTCTTCCTCCATAGAGAAATCCTACCTTTGAAGCACCTCCAACAAAATCGGTAGTTGGATATCTGGAAACAGAACATGTTTCCTATTTCTAACCTGAGTTAGAGCAAGAAAATGGCACTGATCTCTTTAGGGAGGATCTAGAAGAATTAGTTGGTGACTCCCACATTGGTTTTTTGAATTACCAGGATGAATCTAAAAGTGAAGGTGAAGTAATCAAAGGATCATACGCAGTATTCACCCAGTCCTAGAATCAGTCAGCCCAATAAGCTGACAAAGAGAATATAGAGGAGCAACCCCAACCAGCAATTTCAATTACTGAGCAAAGAACCCCTCTTCCTTTTCAATCAAAGGACTTGGTGATTACCAAAGAAGTAAGTACATCAAAAATCTATGTACCTTCTACTTCAGCTTTGCAAACCAGTCTTTCCCCTCATAGAAATCAAAAGGATGAACTCCCATCCTCTCTTCCAAATCCATTCTAGTCATTTGACATGATTGATCATGTCAAGGAATCCAAAATTCAAATGACTAAGTTTGAATCCCTGCAAGTCAATCCTGAGCAATTGGACATTGATGGAGAGCCAGATGCAGACCCATCTGAGACAAAATACATGGTCACCCAAACATCAGCCCCTATAGCAAAAATTCTATCTAAGTCTTCAGGCAGGGGTAATTATTTCCTTACCATAGAGGATTTTCATGTTTCTACAGATGAAAGTCCTGTAGCTGACAATCTAGAAATTGATCCAAATAAGACTTTTAGAGAATTGGTAGGATGTAGTATAAACAAGGAAGGATCTGCCATCTCTAATGAAGAGAAATCTGATAGGAAATCAACTTCTGATGATGACAACAATTCTTCTACCAATGATGAAGTTGGAATTGTGTTGATATCTCCTCAAGGAGACATTCTTCCTTCATGCAATTTGCAAGTCAAAAACACCAACAACACAGCTGGATGTGAATCTATATTGCTTAAATTAAAGATTGCTCAAGATGAAGAAGTCAAACTCCTTCACATCAAAAGAGATGTTAATCTGATAGCTTGTCAGGATTTTGATATGGACAATCCAATCATATGCTGGACTGAACTAGAAGAATAACCAATTATGGTAATGGACCATGCTACTGCAAATCAAAATCAGGTAAAGGAACCCTTCACAAGGAGAGCAAGGAGTTATGGTTTTCAATTTGAAGACCACATCCTACCACAGAGCAAAAAGAAGGAAAGACTAAGAGGAAGACGTAGAAAATTGGTTTCCTGGTGGAAAGCTCCATTCGCCCATCACCATTTATGGGGACAAAATGCCTTCTTGCTAGTTTACCAAGATGGTGCACTATTTTCATTGTCTCTCAAGAAGCAGCATCTGAAATACTTCAATTCTTGAAGTATCAAATCATTGCATATGTATATATGTATATTTGTACAGTTTTTAATTTTGTTTTGTTTTGTTTGTTTCCATTTTTGATGCCTTTCAATTCTAGGTAGCATGACTCCGTAACCCAATGGCATACTTGAAGACACTGGAGATTCTGGATTCTACTCCTTTCAATTCATTTTGCAATTGATAGAAGTTCCCCAACTGGAGCCAACTGTTGTCCCCCAAAAATATTAGCTATTTTTGGGACAACATTTAAATTATTTTGGTCCTATAGACCAAAATTATCTCTTCCCTTTCCAAATTTTGTCTTAGGCATTCAAATTCCTCATTTTTCAAGCTTTTCAGAAATCTACGGACTACAAATAGGCTCATTTCTATAAGTTCAACGGGCTTCATGACTTTTGTAGGTGCGTTTAATCAAAAGAATCAGTTTCTAACAATTGGTCATTTTTAAAATTGGTTCATCGCCTTGGTTCAAATAGAAATTTCCATCAGCAAGCATCAGCAGCAGGTTCAACATTTGTTTCATCTTTTGGTTCAACATCAAATGGTTCAAAGGCAGGTTCAATCAAGAGGTTCAACACTTTGTTTCAACATTTGGTTCATCCATTCAGCTTCAGCACTTTGATTCATTCTTTGGTTCAATCAAATGGTTCATTAGTCGGTTCAAAGCTTTGTTTAAACCGTTGAACCAAAATTTGGTTCAACGTCTTGGTTCAACAAAAAGGTTCAAAGCCTTGGTTCAATGGTTAGTTCAAACACATGGTTTAAAGCCTTGGTTCAATGGAATGGTTCAAACATTTGGTTCAATGGAATGGTTAAATATTTGGTTCATCGCCAAAGTTCAAAGAGTTTCCTAAAGAAGCCTGAAGGCCATTTCAAGACTGCCCGAAGGGTAGATACCCTTGTGAAGGCTCTTCTCGACTCAAAATGGGTCATTTCTTAAGGCCCAAAAGGGCAAGTTCAATCCAGAAAAGTGCCAAACAAAAAAGCTAAAAGAAGACAAAGGAATGACATGCTTGAAAACATCAAATTCAACACAGTAAATTAGCCATTGCTCTTTTAAACATACAGACCAGAATACATTCACAGATCTCAAAGCCAAGACTAGCAGAAAGTGGAGAAGGAACAAAATAGTAAATTAAATCCAGGACTTGATTCAATTAACCAGATAAGGAGGAATGATGAAGATAAGATCAGATCACCAGGTGGACATTGAAAGTTGCAAACTTTCAATAAGCGTGACTTATTTCCTTGCATTGATAAAATCAAATGGGTAAAGCACCCCTAAGTTTCAATGTGTCTTCTTAACAGATTCCAATGCAAAATGATGTATTGATTGTTCCCAAGTCCTTCTTGAAGAGGCTATATAAGGGACTTTCTTCTATTGTAATAAGAATCTCTTTTTTGACATTTAGAATGAAACTCTGCCCAAATTGTAAGGCATTACTAACACTTTTAGCTCAGATTGCCGATCATATTTTGTTATTGGAATAAGAAAGCAAGTGGTTTTTCAGACTTTGTACTATAATATCTTTGTTATTGAGGAGATTATTCTTATGGCTTTTTATTCAATATATCTTTTGTTCCTTTAATTTAACAAGCAGAATTAGTGACAGCAATCAAGAAGGTGTCCTAAAGAGTCAACTATGGAGAGACTTTGTGCCCCCATAATTGCCTTTAGTGTGTTTTCTTTTCATTTTTGTGTAAAGGACCTTGAGGCAACTTTGTGCCCTCATTGTCCTTCGTATCTTACTCTTGAGCAATCTAGGTGAAGACTTTGTGCTGCATCTCAATTTGCTGGTTATTACATCCTTTGCTACATTTTGTTGTTACTACCAGGAGTATTCTTGTGGTTTGTTGAATGGTACTTCTGAAAGAAGAGGAGTACTATCTATCATTTCCCCTGAGTTTGTCTTTTGATCTGTGTGCATCATCTCTAAATAAAGAGAGATGGATGGTTTGTCCTACCCACGAGTATTATATATATATATATACATATATATATATATATATATATATATATATATATATATAGCATACCTATAGGGAACCTCCCCTTGATGAGAGGAGAGATCAGTATCTTTCTGATGTGGTAAAACTACACATTTGGATGACTAATCTTCCTACTTTGGCTGATCAGACCTACTTTATTTATCAGTACGTTGATCAATAAAATATTCAACCAACATACCCAATTACCTTGTAGTACCACCTAATGCCTCCCCATCAATTGATTATCAAACCTACACCTCATTTGACCTTTCCTCATTGACTCTTGATTTGAGGGGGAAAACCTCCTCCCATACTTAGGGTACCCTGACCTTTGACCAAATGATGAGTTTTTATTTTGTAGCTTGTCAATTCAAGGTTGCATTAAAAAAAGGGGCAAAATGTAGACACTGAAAAACTATACACTTACAATTTTATGCCTTGAGATCCCTTGAAACATCTTAAACCTTCCCAAAACCCCTCTTAAGCAACCAAATCACTATTTTTATAATCACAAATATCATTCAAAATCACTATTTAAAATTAATATTCAAAAGTACTATTCACCATCACTATTCACTGTGGGACCCACTATCACTATTCATGATGACATGGCATGTGACATGACAAGTGACATGGCTTAGAAGTGATGTGGTTTCATGTGGGACATCATACCCCACTTGGGACACTTTCCAAAGTGCTTGATGACCTCATTCAAGCATCACAAGGGCCCCCCCATGAAATGTGGTGAATTTCCCCTTAAGGGATCATTATTCAATCTATATTTTTGTCTTATCACATGAAATTAGACTTTAAAAGAGATACCTACCTCTTTAAGACTTTGAAAAAGACAAAGAACACCTATTTTTAACTTTATAGCTCAAATGGAAGCTCACCAACCCAAATGGGAGATTTTCCAACCCACATGGGAATCTCCACCAGCCTCACCTTGGACTTTTTATCCCCCACATGGAAAATGGTTCCACATTTGGTGTGCCACCCCTTTAAGTGCTTGTGTGAAAGCAAGAAAGGATGGTAAAAAGTCTTTAAGTCTCATTCAAACCCATGTGCTTGATTTCCATTCAAACTTGGAGACTCACCAACCCACATGGGAATCTTCACCAACCTTACCTTGAATAAATCATGAGTCCACTTGGAGAAATTTTAATTGCTTCAATATTCCTCTATTTTAACATGTTTCTTCACATAAAAATTCTATAAATACCCCCCTCTCCTTCACCCAAGGTTAGGTGACAAGTTAGTCTTTTGTTCTTAGCTTATTGCTACAGGTTTTTGGACAAGGTAATCATCTTAGAGGTCATAATCATCTTGGAGAGAAGATCTCAAGCAACAAAACTCTACCAAAATTTTTAACAAGAATCCTCAATCCATCTTCAACAAACATCAAGGTAATTTGTATTGTTTTGCAAATTCAATTTCTTCTTTCTTAACCCCCTCTAGCCTCTTCTTTCTTGAGCTTAAAACCATAACCCATTTGGCCTTATTCTTATCCTTTCACCCCTTTTCCTCTTCCTTCTCTTTATTCCATTTACCCATTAGCCTCCTCACAATTTATCCCTTTATCCGCTTTTATCTCCTTTCTTTCTCATTCCTTTCATCCATTTACCTCTTCAAAATTTATCCCTTTGGACTTATTTCTTTCTTATCATTTTTACCAATTTGACCATTTACCAACGTTAACCAAAACTTTATCCCTTGTCACAAGACAAACCAAACCATTTTCAAACCCAAAACCACAACCTTGCCTTCACCAATTTTTAGCATTAGTATAATCAAACTAGTTGCTTCATTTTGATTAATTTACCAAAGCATTTAACTTCATTGTCTCAAATTTAGTTACTTTTTGTTTTTAATATTAGTAATTTTTTTATTTTTATGCAAAATCTTTTTATTTCATAATCTCAACTTAATTTTTTAAAGCAAGTGGATTGACAGCGTCCTATAAAGTTGTTGCTTCTAGGATCTAGCTCAAACTAGGCAAGCCACCCATTTACTTGTCTAACAAACAAATTTATTTTAGTGTTTTATTATTTTTAGGTCATCCTCCAAAGCCAAAGAGGATATCTCCACAATCACTTGGATTCAATGTACACATTTTTAATAGGTTTTTCTACATACCCCTTATCATTAGTTTCTTTCTTTTCAAAGAATTACGAAAAACAAAAAGAATTGAGAGAAGCATACACTGCCTATTGGATATATATAGATTTAAATTTTTATTTTGAATAAGATTATTCACATTTATTTTATCATTTTTGGGCACTTGTCTATGCAAATTGACCATGTAATTTGTCAACCATCAAACTATTTGCTGCAAGTTTGCTACTTTTGGGTTCATGTTAGCATTTTATTAATTTTCTATTTGTGGAAGGTATTGACCACAGGTGCTACCACATTTATAAATTTAGGTACAATAGGGTATGCTTGGTTATAGGTGTTGTTGATAGGCATCTTAATGTTTAGGAATGATCTAAAATCTTGTTGGTTGCTAGTAGAGGCAGCATAATCTCTCATGTTAGGCATGACAGTATTGTTTTTATATATAATGGGAAGTAATTATTGATTATTTTCCTATGGAAAATTTTTATTTAGAGGCATATAAGGTTTAATATTAGGCATTTAATTCAAGGGCATCATATTTTAGACTAGACTCAGGCTTGAATATATGACACTTGAGATTAGATTCATCAATGGAGTGTTATACATGAGAGCTTGGTTGATCAATAGAATTTGACAATAAGAACCAATTTATTCCAATGAAGGAAAATAACCAACTCCATATCCTTATCACACCATTTATTTCTCAATGTTGACAACTTTGTTATAAGCCAAAGATAATGATATAAGTATTATTAGAGTTATTCTAAGAAACCTAGATGTCATTGAGTCCAAGTCCCTCATATAGGTTTATATGGTAGCCACATCCATCTGTGTGTAGGGGTATTTTAACCTCTAGTATAGATTATGTAAATGTGTAATAAAAACATGCATTAATTCATTTGGTTCCCTATGGTTAACAACAAAATGATGGTATAAGATAGTCAGATCAATTGGCAACCTAAAGTGATTGACAAACACTATCTCTAGATAATTTTAATAGGTGATAGATCTATTTGTAAATTCAAGGTACAAATCATAGGAAAACTATCTTATATATTAAGGGAACATATGATAAGCCACATCTTCATGTTGAATTTGAGTTTAGATCAAGGCATATTTGAATGCCTGAATGTGCTCTTCGATTGTTTGAATCTTGTTAGGTATGTATGTCAGGTATAAATTGTCAGGATTATTTGGTAAGTCATGGGAAGGCCATGAAACATTCACAAGGCATCCACCTCCACCAATGCAATTAGTATTATCCACCATTGGTGGGTTTTAAGGGGCAACAAATGGGTTGATGAAGGAAACTTTAGCCTTATGCGAGCTATTAGCTAAGTGGATTTGTTTAGTTTTTTGTTTTCCTTTGTTTTCTCTTGGTTTTACATGTTCAGTGATCTCTAATAACTCAAATTCATCACCTATAGACTTTGATCTCATGGGTATTTTCCTAGTTTCTAGCTTAAATTTAAAAATACATGAGCATGGGCAACACTCCTAAATGTTCAAGTTTTGATTTTTTGGTTAAAATTAAAATTTTATGTTTATTGGTGGCCCTCCTTATAGATCCATAAATGTTGACATGTCATTTGATATGACTTGCCAATTTTAGGATTTTAGGTAGGTGAAGCTTATCTAGCCTCTCCTGAAAGGAGTCTCACAAGGCAGATCTCCCCAAGGTCTTTAGTTATCAGATCATGACATACTAATTTCACTTAGTTGGTAATCATGGACTATTTTGGTCAAGGGGTCTACTGGTGTGAATCTAAAATTTAATTCTAATGATATGTAAGTGCTTCAATAGTTTAGTGGGTAATATTTATTTTATGATTTTTTATCATGGGTTTTTTGTAGATGTTGAAAGTGATAAAACATCCATTCACTATGCCCAACATAGATCAGTGTTTTTAGGGTATTGCTTAGTGTTTCACAACTGATTCCAATTTTCATCCCATTATGTTTAACATTCAACAATGTAAAAATATCAATGGATATAAATTATGAAATCAATATTGACATTTAAGTGGATTATAAGAAGACATTTTCCTAAACTAAAAAAATTATAAAAAATGATAACAGAGAAGGGAGAGAGAAACTAAAATCTTAAAATAACGAAGGTAATTTTGAGCCTTTTAATTAGAGGAACTCCATAAACCAACCTCACATGTGACCAATGCATGTATAATCATATTCAGAGCTAATTCAAGCTTTTGAGGGAGAACAAGCAATGAAAGGGAAAACACAACCACCATATACATGCACAGATTGTGAATAAACTTCTAATGTTTGCTATTAATCCAAATAGATCTATTGGACAATCCAAATTAAGTTCACCAAGATCAATTGATGACAAATCATCCAACATAAAGGTAGGATATGAAATGAGAGAGAATTTAATCTATCAAAATAATAAAATTTCATGGAAATGAAATTAATTGGCTCTATATCTCTTTTGGGAGAATAAAAACTAACCCTTTATAATGAAAATCAAACATTATATATAAAACTATAGTTTTTCAAGGGAGGATTTTTCCCCCAAAATGGTCAACCACCCTCATTAATGCTTAACTACCACTTTTCATCCCAATTCTCCTCTTTTATATTACACTTTCACTATTCACCACCTACACAAGGCCAAAAACAAGTTACTTTTTTGAATGGAGAACTTATGGGTCTTTTAGGTGCATTCTACCAAGGTAAAAATGGAATAGGGTTAAGAGAATGGCTATAAATATTTATTATCAAAACTTCCCAAAAAACTAATTACACCAAAAATTTTACATTTAAAACATATTTCCAACACATTAAATGGTTTGTAAATCTAATAATCAAATCAAAAGTTATGGGTAAAAACTTGATCCCTTGTCAAGATTGTTAGGATTTCAAGGCTGTATTGTAGCCCTCAAATTTTAAGGACTATAGTACAAGCCTTGGAGTTTGAGGGCTACACTACACCACTAAAACTCTAACACATGAACAATAAGGTTGAAATTACACCTTGGTACAAAGTTTTATATATGAAAATTCCTCACTTAAATTTAATTTTCATAATAGAGAGATACAAAAAGAACACTGGTAGAATAATGATTACATCTCAAGCCTAGAAAAACTTCCCAAAAAAATTATACCATGACATCTGTATTGAAACTAGATTTCCAATATACTAAGTAGTTTGAAAATTTGAGTTGGGAATCAAAAGATACATGTATTAAACCACCACCCTATCCAAGGCTATCAATATTTTAGGCCTACAATGTAAGCCTCATTTTTTAAGGGCTATAGTGATACAATGTAGGAGCATAATTTTGCCTCCTTTAAAAGGGTTAAAATGACATTTTCAAGCTAAAATCAAAACATGAAACTTTATCACATAGACATGCTCTATAAGATGGATGGATTTTTGGATGCCAAAATGGCATACAAATCAAAAAGATCCCCCAAGGTGACTTGAGAGAGTTGAACATGCTACATGCAAAGTAGGGGCCTGACTATTACAAGTATGAAAAGAAGGTTAAAACTACATTTTAGGACTAAGTGTTATATACAAAACTCTCACAAAAATTTGGTCTCCGTAATGAATGGGTTTTAGGGGCTAAAATAACATACAAATCGAGAATAACTCATGGAATGACTTGAGAGTGCTGAGTAAGCTAGATTTTTATATGCAAACTAGGAGCGCAAGACTCTATTTTCATGTTAAGTGTCTTATATGAAGTTTTCTCGTGCAAATATGGTTTATCCCATATTAATGGTTTTGGGGCCTAGTTTGGCATGAAAAATGAGGCAAGATACGAAGTCAACTTCAAAGTGTTGAGATCAATGAATCATGAGCACAAGTGGTAGTGAATCAAAAATTAAAAAAAGAGGTTCCCTAATTCTGGAAGAATGAGGACATGTTGAGCAAGCAACAATAGGTATGATGCCTCCAATGGAAACTTATAGATATAAAAATTTATGATTGTGTATATATGATGACCCCAATGTAAGGATATGATACATAAATATAAATGATGAATAATAAATTATTTAGGTGTAAAATAAATGCAAGGGCATGATATTAATTATATTATTCAAAGGTTTTTCTTCTAATAGAGACAAATGATAGACCCATTTACTGAGTTTTTATGTAATAACAAAGTGACCTAGCCAATTTGATTTGAAGTTGATTTTATTTTCTTTATTTTTATTTGTATTCTTTTTCTTTTATTTATATACCAAGTCTCTAATATATAATTATATTAAATTTTATCTTCTTGTTATAATCAATCTTTAGGAAATTTTGATAAAATTTTAAATGATAAATATCATGTATATGTGCCTCATCCAACATTTATAATTTATGTAATCATTTTTATCAATTCACATTGTCATCAATAATGTCTTTAAGGGACATATGTATTAGATAAATCTCACTCTCTAAATGGAGGACTGCCTCTGCACCATAGATAATAGAATATGGGGTTCCCCCATAGCTTTCCTAACACTTATATGATATGTTAATAAAGCATAAATAATATAATTATGCCAATCATAATCATGTTTAGTAGTTATTTTTATTAATATGTTTAAAATTATATTTTTTGTGGACTCAACTTCACCATTCCCTTACGGGTAATAAGGACTAGAAAATGTATGTCAAATCTTATATTTAGAAAAAATGTATTTACTGTATTATTCTTAAAATATGAACCATTATCCATATTAATAGATGAAAAATTGCCAAATCAAGAAGTTATGTGAACTAATATAATCTATAGATGTCTTCACTTATGTTAGATTCTAATAAAAAAATCAACCCATATGATAAAATATTTAGTAGGAGTAATAATGAATTTGTGACCATCTAATGATGGAGGATTAATTTTCCCACTAGATCGAAACCCCAAATGGAAAATGACCAAGGAGAAATAATAGGTTGTAATTCTTGAGATGGTGTGTGCATTAAATTGTTATGTCATTAACATTTCTAAAAAATATTTGTATATTCTTAACATTCACCTTCCATTGTAGGCCAAAAGTAACCCATTTTTAGTAACTTGTATGCTAAAAAATTTCCACTAAAATATTCTTTGCATTCACTATTATGAACATATTTTAATACAATTTAGCTTCCTCATGCCCAAAGCACCTAAGTAAATGAATTAAAATATCTCTTTAAAATAGCATCACCAGTAATAACATCTCTTCTTAATTTTCTTTTGTTATTTAAATATATATATATATATATATATATATATATATATATATATATATATATATATATATATATATGAATAGTATCATCTAATCATGAGTTATAAATATTTGCATATAACTCTTAATTATGCATGTCATCATCTATGAAAAATACATATAATCCATCTACAGATATTCATGTAATGTTAGGTTGTCACAATCTCTTAAAATTCAATATAGCATGACCATCAATAATATCAATAGGAATGATTAAAGTGTACCTAGCCATATCATGAACATGAAAATTAATTCTTATAGGAATGTTTCTAATATCAATGCCATCAAAGTGAGTGTTCAAACTATGGACAAAATCTCAACATTAAATTGTTTTTCCTTCTTATTTTTTATAGTAACATATCAATTGATTGACGAAATTTTGAGAGTAATCATAAAATTTTATACATTTTATACTTAAATCACATGGTGTGTAATCCTAAAATCAAATCCTCAATCTCTACTATGTTATTGATACATGAAAAACTCAAACAATAGTCTAGTGACATAGTTTAATATTGAGGAGTCATTAATACAATGTTAGCCCTAACAATTGAAGCATGTTTTGACCCATCAAATTACATCATCCATTTTTATTGACATTGGCACACACAACAAACTCATCATAAAAATATTCATCCATAGGAGTGTGTTATAATAAGGGAGACACTCTAAAAGTATCATGATTCGCTTAGCTATGCTTCTACATAGATAAGTATCAGACATGATATACCACAAAGGATCAATCTTTGAAATAACATGTCTTGGTATTAAGCATCTAACTTATAAGTTTCTATTTGAAAAACACAATATGTATGGAATTTTTTTCCATCAAGTAGTAATTATTTTTATAATCAACCAATGTGTGACTAATTTAATAAATATTTGTCATTATGATCATCATCATATCATGTTAACAAGCTACCTAAGGTGTGATCAATGGAAAATATGTATAATAACAAGGGTATATCAATAATTTTGGACACCTGATTTTGGTCAAATACCTTTTTTCATATTATCTTTTCCCTTTTTATCATGCGTGCCACACTTATGTATAATTGCTTGTCTCTAGGAATTTTCCTACCCTGCACCACTCTTTATATGGCCCTTAAACCCTATAAATGCATCTAAAACTTCTCTAATTATATCTTTGCCCATCCCCAAGCCTAATCTCACAAATTTTTATGTTGTTATTTGAATGACACACATTTATTTCACCTAGGATGGGATTGTTGGTCCTTCAGATCCTACCCTAGGTGTGAATGAGGGGACCATAATTTTATGGGTCCCTTCACCTTTTTTACACTACCTATGCCTTGATTATCACTTGTTTCTATTTTCTAGATCGAACTAAGTTCATACCTTATCCTAGATCATCCTTTTTATACTAAGTCATATCAAGCCATTTGATAATAAAAAAGAGGGAGAAGAAGAAATACACAAGGAAACATAGCGAAAAAACCAAGTATAAATCACCTACTCCATTATTCAATTTTGAGAGAACCCTTTCCATATTTATAGCTACAATTACAATGGAGTCATCCATTGATACTTCACCCTTTATGTATCATATTCATGTACTATTGAGTATTTTGACCATAATTCAAAATAGGTCAACACCTATAGTTGAAAACTTGATATAGGGGTCTATTAGGGTCTTATAGGGGGTGCCATTGGTCCTAGTGATGTCATCTAATGTGTTTTAGCTTGGCATATTCATTTGTATTCCTTGGTTTTATGTCATTCTAGGGGTCATATGTGAGTCATTTATGAATCTTGTATGGTACACCATAAAGACAAGTGTTCCAAGGTGTTTCTTAATGTCCCCCATGTCATATTATTATCATAACAACTATTCCATATGAGAAGTTTATAGGTTTCTATGTTAGAACAAGAAAATCAAGTAGTTAGAGGTAGTTTTCAGTAGTTTTATGACTTATGCAAGAGATTTGGAACATGGAAAGACTTATAAAGTGACCCTTTAGGTCCCTTGAACTCACTTACACACTTGGTAAATCTTTAAAAGCTTAAAAATGTCATAAAACCATTCCATTCTTTCATTGTTCTCCTAGGCAGGTGGAAATAGTCAACTGATTTTGGTTTACTATGGATAAAAAGAGTTAAGGAAAATGATCTTGAGGGATTAAATTAATCTTTGTAAAATTTAATTTAATTTTTTTAAACTTTAATTTCATGGTAAGAGTTAGAATATTGGTTACTTTTTCTCTTTAAACTATTGCTTAGGAGGTTTGTTTCCATTTCCTCCTTGCTCATCCACATCACCTTCAAGTTTCCTCTTTGTTTGGTTTGGTTCATATAAATCAAGTGTTACAAATGATTCTTAAGATAATTAACATCATTATCACATGAATCTCGACCTAGTTTTCATGTTTATAAGTCAAAAGATAAGCATGAACCATCTCAGTTTGCTAGGAGGACACCATTGGAGTTTATAGACCAAGTTTCATCTATTACAGAGTTAACCTTCATTTAGTGGCTTCAAGACAAAAGTGTAATTTGTTTCCACTCTCATATTTTATGGTGGTTAAATTTTATTTTAAGGTTTTGGGTCTCAGTCTTTTTCTATGTAGAGTGAAGAAACTAATATGTGCACATATAGTTTGTTTCCCTTGCAGCAATCACCTATAGTCAAGTAAAAAAGATTTTTGAGTAATCATAGTGGTGAGATGAGGATTTTTCAAGGTTTTTATTACCCTCTCAAAGTATGAGAAATAAATATTGGACCATTAAATAGTTTGAAAACTAGTTGTAAGAACCCAACTTGGCACACTGCTTTGTATATTTCAAAGACACCTACAAGAAGCCCAATTGTAGAGGTCATAGGTAGATGCCAAGAGACTTTCAAAGTATTTAAACCTATTGGAGAGTCCTTCTCAGTCTATGAGTATAAAAAAGGTCATTTTGGTGATGATGAGCTTAGTATATTCTCAAGGAAAACTTACATCAATGCAAGATTGAAGAAATTTTCAAGAGGGCAACTTTACCTTAATTTCTCTGAGGTTATTTTTGCCTTTACACAATGTCATATCATGGAGAGGTTTGTGGTGGTTTGGATGGGTCTAATCACTAAATCATGTTAGTATAGGCCTATAGATAAGTCATAATAGCAAGGGAGGCATTTGAGTAAACTATTATGGTAAATAAATGGTGTTTCAACTCATTTTATATTGATTGGAAAACACTTAGAGCTATAGTGCTTATTAGCCTAAATGAGCCTATGACATTGAAAATAGTAATTAATGCTTTTCATGGATGATGTTGAAGAGTGAGATAAGTGTATCAAGGTAGGAAATATACATATTCATTGGATTAAGTTCCTCATATAAAATTCAATGATTTAAATAGACTTATCTAAACATATAACCACTTACAGGGGTCTCTAGGCTGGAATACCACCTACAACCATACTGAGCTTCTTGGAAACTAGCTATAGTGACTACAGAAGAGATTGCCTAGTCATAAATGAATAAATGGTATTATTGAGAGTATATATGGTCTTAATGACCTTGGTGAGCTTTAACAAGATTGTGAAATATAGTGATCAATCATGTTGACACCTACAGGTGACCTCTCCTAACCAATAACAACCCACAACTACATTGGCACTTTGATGACAAGTCTTGAGGAATGAAAGATATTTTTTGGGCTCTAAGAATTGATATTGATCTTGCTGAATGAAGGATTATTTCCAAAAACTCAATATTCCATCAATAATTCAAAACATAAATGTCTCAAGAGTAAATGCAACCTACAAGACCTTCAATGCCCAAAAGAGAAACTATAGTTATGTATTAGTACATGACAAGAGTTAAGGTTGCAAGAGTCCTAGAATGGACAAGTGATCTAGCTAAACCAACTTGGAGGAACTTAATCCAATATATAATCCATTCAAAGTGTCAAGAGTGTTGGGTTAATCTCTCATTAAGCACAAATATGGAGTTAAAGTCTATATAATGGAGAAGTCTTATACACCCTCTTGTGAAGAGACCATGGTAAAGAGATGAATGGTTGCAGAGTTGTAAAATTGAATGATCATTCTAGGTTAATTATTAAATTGATCATACCACCCTCCACATATCACTAAAATGGTATTTAATCATATCTAAAGTTGAGTGAATGTCTTAGACCCTGCATAGTCAATTTTGAGTGCTAGTTTGAAGAGATTGGAGGGGTAAAAGGTGATAGAGAGGTGATCTAACCTCCAAATTTGGTTTAGAGGGTCAAAATGACCCAAAAAAAACGTCATATGGTCTTATCTTGTCCTATACAATAGGTTATATACCATTTTTTTTGAATTAGAGCTGAGACACTCCCAGACTAGAAACCCTATAGACCTAATAGAAGAAATGAGAACACATGTAGTGGGAGATACTAAGGAGTCTTAGAGACATTATGTGATATTATGTGAGGTTAATTTTAATGTTAATAGGTGTGAAGAAGCATATAAATATACTCATACCACTCAAAGTGGTCAGGAACTCATTTGACATAGTTCAGACTTATTAGTCTTAACTCTAGGCCTAAGTACTCAAGACAACCACCTTGACTTCTAGGACCAAGTGATCTTTATAACATAGTTGATGGAATTATTATGGAAGTAAAATACTGGTAAGACTCAATGGATTATATATATCCACCCAATAATGGCCATTGTTGGCCTAAGAACACCTCATGGGTACTCAGACTGCTCTCTCGAGCTCGATAGGCCAACTTTACTTACTCACACTTATACATAAAAGGTACATGGGAGTATAAGCAGATAGTGATGTTTGAAGGAGGTCTTATATCCCTACTTTGCGTAATTTTTTTATAGTTTGGAATTCAAAGTTTTATGAATCATTATTAATAGTCCAAACCACCTAAAACCCTCCCAAACCCTTGGTTTTGACTCGATGGAAAAAACATACAAGGAATTGATTTTAGAAGGATTACTTTGGATTGGTAAGTGTTTTTATCTTGATTATGACCATCTCAATCTCCTCACTCACCAATTGGTCTGTACAAACACTATATAGAATAGTACAAAATAGGGTTTTTTACAGATATTTGTGTGTTTTGTAGGTAAGGAGTAGAATGAAAGGGTGAGAGTAATTTAGGAAGGTAAATTATGAATTTTCCTAACACTAAATTTTAATTTCTCATATAAAATTGGCATGGAAACACTTTTTTAAATTCATTCACTTTAGGTAGTTTGTGGTAGATAGTGAAAATAAAGAATGACTACCAAATGAGAGGATGACAAGTCTAATTAGAGGGCCTTTTAAGGTCTAATTCATGGAGTGTAAGGAAAGGGTATTCAATAAAGGTGTCTTAACACCCATTACATGGATTTTATTGAACAAATAAAGGCCACTTGGGTGACAAATGTGAAGAATGGGTGAAAAAGGGCTAATAAATGACTATAGACAATGAGAACAAGTATCCAAAATAAGGCCATGAGTTAGGGACACATATGATGAATATTTTGGCATGTTTATAACCCCTCATTAATATTTCACATGTTCCAATTCTCCCTAGTTTGGTTTTAAGTAGCCAAAATATACCTAATCATGAAGGCAGTTTCAAAGAAGATAGTTGGAGAGACCCTACACCAGTTTTTGAGATTTTGATGCTTCTGATGGACACTTATCTAGGAAGACCTTTTATGGTTTGTTTCATAATATATTATCATAATAATTTAATTTTTTCTCTTATATTGAAACTTGTTCTTATGACATTTGAACTTCATTCTTCTCTCTCTTCTCACACATTCTATAAATGCAAGCCATTTTGGCTCTTGTAAAAAAATTCCACACCTAGTATGGCAAAGCCTTGTTGGTTTGATATTGTACTTTGCATTTGAATAATATTTTCTATATATTTTTTAGTTTTTAAACATCTTTTCTATATGTTTGAAGTGATTTATGGTGAATTCTAGTGACAAACATATATATTTGCCTTCTCTTTGTCCTTTCATGTTTGGTGCAAGTAGTTCTCACTCTAACGGGCCATATGGAATGTAGCTAGTGTGTTTGATTTCATTCAAGTGTAAAATTATCATTAGTGTTTTAAATATGACCTATTTTCCACTTACCTTTAGTAGTTTCATGCATATCACCTCCATATTTTAAGAACTAATGTTAAGTATTCTAGGACTTTAAAGCTAGTGTTGTAAGTCATGTCTCTTAGTACAAGAGTATAATAGTCAAGTGGATACATTTCTAATATATCACCCCCCTAGATTAGATTAATTTCATTTTTAATTGTATCCCTTTTCACATAATAATTAGTTAGTGTAAGTCATAATCACTTAAAGATTAATCTAGGGAAGTAACCCTTAAACTTAGAGGTCTACCTATACTATAGGCAACTCAAAGGCCTAGAAGTATTCCAACATTACCCAAATCTTATAGTAGGCTTGAATAACCTCATTTAGGGTATGAGATTTGTTGATAATATTTATAACACACCTTGTGGGACCATTGTCCTAAATATAACTTGTCAAGTCAAATGTTGGTCTTGATAGCATCACAATTGTATATGGTGTGCTACTTGGCATTTGGTTGTGCCATTCAAGGTAAAATATGGTTTTATACCATTATTTTTTCATATTATTGAGTTCATACTTCATGGTCCTTACTATATTATCTTCTATTAGAGTTTTCAATCCCATAAACCCACCTCTTCAACCTAAAATTCCTTTTGAAGTTCAACATCCTAAACCTATTCTTTCCTTTAAAGAGCAAGAGTACTTTTCAATCCAAGAAAATCAAGAGAGTGAAGAATAACTTAAAGATAATATGGCTAGGTATCATGCCTTCTCATCCTTTAACACTAAAAATCCTATCCATCTTGATACATATGATGACATACCCCCTAATACTACAAAAAGTGTTCCCATATTCAATGGTGAAGGTCAAGTCACTCTTAGTGATCATATCAGGTATATATCAAACTTATATAGTTTTCACAATGTCACTAAATTCAAGATTGCTATTAGACTCATTATCATGTCCCTTAGAGGGAAAGCACTTAACTAGTATAGGACTTTGTCTGGTGGATGTATCACCACTTGGGATTATTTTGGAGAGATGCTAACATTAAGGTTTGAAGACAAGAGTGATCACACATCACTCATCCACCAAATCAATGTAATTCAAAGAGCCCCCAAAGAAATAATACATGATTTTAATTAGATATTCCAAAGGACTTGGCATAGGTTGCCTCCTCCCATGAGACCACCTGCTAGCTTTTTGTTTCCCACATATTTTAAGGCTATTAGAACTAACATAACAATCATTTTACAATCCATGGGTGGTTACACCTTACTTGAAGCATATGACCTTGAAATTAGAGCTGATAATGGCCTTATACAAGTTGGGAAGTTACCTCTAAAAGTATCCATGCCTCTGCTGCCAAATACTTTTGCTACTACTCTATGTGTTACCCAAATTCCAAATTCTATCACCAAGTCAAGAACTGCTCCTAAAAAGGTAGAAGATACTATAGATTAAGATGCAAAGATTCAATTCTTATAATATTAGCTTATACAAGAAATTCTATATAAAGGTGTTCATCAAAACCCATAACCTAATCCTCAATAATGAAATAAGTTTCCACCTCAATAATATGGGTAGGGGAGATGTCAAGGGTAGCCTAACTTTAGTAGACCTACCATTGCATACAATCCCACTTCCACCTCTAACATAAGAGCAGTGATATTAGTTCATATTAACTTGGTACAAGGAGAATATTGGAAATAAGTTCAATGCATGGATGCCAATGAAGATGGAGAGAAATCTTTGGTTTCTCAAGGAGTCACTCCTCAACTATCAGTAGAATATGAAATTATCATGCTAGCAAATGAAGGATGGTAGCTTCAAGGAGTGAGTTTCACTAACTTCCTTATAGAAGATACATTTTTTATTAACAAAGATAATTTAGTTGTAACTAATATCAAATCTAATAAAAGTGCTCTAAGGGATGCTAATGTTGATACAACTTCAAACAATCCTCCTACAAGGTAGCAAGTTGTGACTGCAAGTAGGGTAGTCCCTACAACACCTGCACCTTCTCCAAATTATAATGTTCGAAAGCCTACTTCAAGTTCATCAACACCCCAAAATACAACCAATTCTTTGCCTCTAAGGAGTCAATAAAATGTGATTACTCATGATTTGAACAGTATGGATTCTCTAGAGAATGTTAAGGCATCTATCTCTCTTTAGGATATTTTTTCACATGCCTGACAGAAAGGAACTCTTGAAAAATTAGTTGTCCACAATTCATGTTATCCCTCCATCATCAATCCATGGTCATGGTAATGTTGATCTCACCAATTTTCCTAATTACATTATGTAACCCTCCTCCAAATTTGAGAATCCTCCACCCTTCTACCTCACTCTCATTGTGGGGGATAAACTTGTTCACAACTGCATAGTGGATAGTGGAGCTAGTACCTTAGTGATTCCCAAGGTTGTTGATAATAAATTAGGCCTAAAATATGAACCATATAATAAAGGGGTGATTTAACTTGATGGGACACCTACTAAGTTAGTAGGACTGGTCAAAGGATTGAAATGTTTTCGTCATGATTGTCCTAGCTTCCCCATCCTCCAAGACATTATGGTGGTTGACTTGCCTTCCCACTTTGATATCTACCTCTCAAAGTATTTCATAGCCAAGATATGAGGATACATATTATTTTATTTTTCCTTCTTGGCCTTTAAGATAAAGTATGGATAAAATTAACCATTAAAACTCAACCACTAGCTAGGTTCCACATTGAGCCCTATGTAGAAGCAAGATCCAATTTGAATTGTGTCATCAATGATCATGATGAGTCTAATGTGGATGATGGACATATTCTAAGCTTGAGAGAATATATGATTTATTTCATGATGAGTATGGTGTAGATACCTATGGACATTATCCATACACCTACTTTGAGCAAACTGATCTTGGCACATACATTATCCATGAGGGAACATATGAGAATTTTGAGGTAAGCATTTAACATTATTTTCCACAAGATGCTAAGGGAAATTACCTCATTCACATGTATGATGATGATAGTTTTAAAATTATGATAGATCACTATGATGAGAATAACAATGTCATTTTGCCTAGAATTGATGGAGTCCTTGAAACTGATAGTCATGAAGAGGAAGATAACTTATATCAAAGGTTCAATTCCATAAGTCAAGAATTTGAGAAAGACTACTCCCCCTCTTAAGAAGTGTATATATGATGATAGGGTTTTTAATGAACCTAACAAGTAGGATGTTGAGTGTCTTATTGAGCTTAACAAAGAGGTGGATGAATGTCTTGTTAAATATGAGAATGTATGTCAAACTACTACCAAATAAGTTATAGTTATGAAGGAGTCTAGTGAACATAAGACATAAATGTATGTCATTAAAGATCAGTCAACACCCCAACCTGAGTTTGAACCATTTGTAGATGTGTTAAAGCATAATGAAGATAAACTTGATGATCCTATACATCAAGTGCATCATGTCTAAGAGGAATGCAAGGTTGAAAAAGTTTTGATCAATCCCAAGTTATAATTTGGGAAGGGTTAATTGGACATGACAAAATTTAAATCAGATGAAAATCTAAGTAAGCCTCTTTTAAGCCAAAATGGATCATTCATGAAAGCTCTAAATAGCACAATTGAAGACATAACAAGATTCAAGGTTGATAAGTCATTTCACCATCTATATAAATAAGTGTCTTTTGATAAGCATGGTCCACATGATAGGTTGCTTTCATGGATCAAAAAGGATGCAAGGGGAACCATCTTTTACCCTGGTTGAAGCATGGTGGGTTATTATTCACTTCAAGTACTAAGGTATTATATATTAGGATAGTTGTGTGTCTTTGTTTGTATTGTGTGTGTGTTCTATAAGTGTTATTGATAACACATGTGTGTTTTCTTAGGTGTCTTGTTTTGTTTGTCTTTTCTTATTTTTTAGTATGGTTTTAAAGGCATTACAGTATCTATATTATGCATAGGTGACTACATATCCCAATGGATTAGAGTAGGCTATTGGTATTTGGCATAGCTAGCTGGCCACCCCTAGGAAATCACCAATAATGTTGAATATTTTGACCACAAGTAAAAATAGGTCAACCCCTTATAGTTTAAAACTTGATAGAGGGGTCTATTAGGGTCTTATAGGGTGTGTCATAGTCATATTGATGTCATCTGATGTGTTTTATCTTGTCATATTAATTTGTAGTCCTTAATTGGTCTTATAACATTCAAGGAGTCATATTTGAGTCATTTATGAAGATTTTCATTTTCACCATAGAAGACAAGTGTTCCAAGGTGTTTTTCAACATCCCACATGTTAAATTCTTGTCATAATAACTATTTCATAACTGATGTTTGCAAGTTTCTACATCATAACAAGAAAATTAGGTAGTTAAAGGTAGTTTTGAGTAGTTGTATGATTTATGCAAGAGCTTTGGCATGTGTGAATACTTACATAGTGACCATTAAAGTACCTTTAACTCACTTCCACACTTGTCCAGTCTTGAAAAGCTCAAAAATGGCATAAAATCATTTTATTATTACATCATTATCCTAGGTAGGCAGAAATAGTCAACCAATTTTGGTTTAGTATACACAATAGGATTTGAGTTAAATAAAATTCTATTAAGGGATGAAATTAATCCTTTTCCACTTTAAATTCATGGTAGGAGTCAAAATATTGGTTGCTTGTGCTCTATGAACCATTGCTTAGAATGTATGTTGTTATTTCCTACTTGTTCATCCCCATCACCATTAGGTTTCCTCTCTATTTGGGTTGGTCCATATAAATCAAGTGTTTTAAGTGATTTTTACAAGCATTACCATCATTATCACATGAATCTCAATGTATTTTTCATGTGTGGAAGTCAAAATATAAACATAAATGATCTCAATTTTCTAGGACGACACCAATGGAGTTTTTAGACCAAGTTTCATATATGGTAGAGTTATCTTTCCTGTAGTGGCTTCAAGATAAAATTTAAATGTGTTTCCACTCTCATATTTAATATTGGTTAAATAATATTATAAGTTTTTGGGTCTCAATATTATTCTATGTGGAGTGAACAAACTAATACATGCACATACATTTTGTTTCCCTTGCAAAAGTCACCTACAGTCAAGTTAAAAAGAGTTTTGAGCAATCACAGTGGTGATATGAGGAGTTTTTAAGGTGTTGAGTACCCTATAAAAGTGTGAGAAATCAATATTTGACCATTAAATAGTTTAAATTTTGGTTTTGAGAGCCCAACTTGGCACACTAATATGTATACTAAAATGACACCTATAGGAAGCCCAATTTTAGAGGTCTGAGGTAGATGTCGAGAGACTTTGGATATATTTAAACCTACTAGAGAGTCCTTATCAATATAAGAGTATAAAAAGTTAATTATGGTGATAATGAGGCCAAGATAATATCAAAAAACACCTACATTAATGAAATATTGAAGAAAGTTTCAAGAGGGAAACTTGTCCTTAATTTCTTTAAGGTTATTTTTACCTTTACACAATGTCATATCATGGAGAGGTATATGGTGGTTTGGATGTGTCTAATCCCTTCATCATGGTAGTATAGGCATAGTTATCACTCATACCAATGTAAAGGATGAATTTTAGTTAATAATTATGGTAAATAGATTGTGTTTCAACTCATTTTATTTTGACTAGAAAACACTCAGTGCTAAAGTGCTTATTAGCCTAAATGAGCCTAGACATTGCAAATGGCAATTAATGCTTTGTATGGATGATGTTGAAGAGTAATTCAAGTGTATCAAGGTATGAGATAAACATATTATATGGATAAAGGTCCTCATATCAAATTCAATTATTAAAATATACCTATATAAACATAGAACCACTTATAGGGGTCTTTAGGCTAAAAGATCACCTGCAGCCATACTGAGTTTCTTGGAAACTAGCTATGGTGACTAGAGAAGATATTACCTAATCCTAGATGAATAAATGGTATTATTGGGAATAAAAATGGTATTAATGACCTTGGTGATCTTTAAAAATATTTTTAAACATAGTGTTCAAGCATGTTGACACCTATAGGTGACCTCTCCCAACTAATAACAACCCATAGCTACATTGGCACTTTGATGACAAATATCGAGGAATGAAAGATAGTTTTTGGACTTTATGAACTGAGATTGATCTCAATAAATGAATTATTGTTTCTAAAACCTCAATAGGCCATCACTAAGTGTAAAAAAACATGTCTCAGGTAGAAATACAACCTACAGGCCTTGAATGCCCAAAAGAGCACTTATAACTATGTATTAGTACTTGAAGAGAGTTAAGGTTACAAGAGTAATAAAATGGAAAAGTGATATATATATACAAACTTTAAGGATCTATGAGGTTACATATAAATATATTATCCATTTAAAGTTTCAAGAGTTTTGGGTCAATCTCTCATTGAGCCCAAACCTAGATTTGCAGTCTATATAATAGAAAAGCCTTATACACCCTCTTGTGAAGAGACCATGGAAAAGAGATGAATGGTTGTAGAGTTGTAAAATTTAATTATAATTATAATTTAACACTTTTATTGATCATACCACCCTACACATATCACTAATATGTGATTTAATCATAGCCAAGGTTTAGCAAATGTATTAGACCCTGCACAGTTAGTCCTGAGTGCTAGTTTGGAGAGATTGGAGAGGTTGTAGGTGATAAAGAGGTGATCTAACCTATAAATTTGGTGAAGAGTGTCCTAATAACCCAAAAAAACCTCATATTATATTATATTTTCCTATCCAATAGGGGAGATAACCACTATTTTATCTTAGAGCTAAGACACTCTTAGTCTAGAAACCCTGCAGACCTAATTGAAGAAATGAGAAAAAATGTAGTGGGAGAGAACAAGGAGTCTTGGAGACACTATGTGATGGTATGTGTGTTTAATTTTAATGTGATTATTTGGTAATAATCATGTACATATACTCACACCATTCAAATCGGTTAATGACTCATTTGACATAGTCTAGACCTATTAGGTTTAACTCTAGGCCTAAGTGCTCAAGACAACCACCTTGACTTTGAGGACCAAGTGATATTTATAACCCAATTGAGGGAATTATTTAGGAAGTGAAAGACTATTAATACTCAATGTATTTCAAATATCCACCCAAGAATGGCCATTTTTTGCCTAAGAACACCTCAAGGTACTCATACTGCTCTCTCAAGCTTGATAGGTGAACTTTACTTACTCACACCTGTACGGACAAGGTACATGGGATTATAAGGAGCTAGGGATAATTGAAGGAGGTCCTATATCCATACTTTGTGTAATTTTTTTAGATTTTGGATATCAAAGTTTTATGAATCATTGTTAAGAGTCCAAACCACTTAAAACCCTCCCAAACCCTTGGTTTTGACCTGATGGAGAAAACATGAAAGGAAATGCTTCCAAAAGGATTAATTTGTCTTGGTAAGTGTTTCATCTTGATTAGGACTCTCTTAATCTCTTCACTCACCAATTGGTCTATACAAGCACTATATAAAATAGTACAAAATAGGGTTTTTTGTAGAGATTTGTATGTTTTATAGGTAAAAAATAGAATGAAAGGGTGAGAGTCATTTGGGGAGGTCAACTGGGACTTGTCCTAACTCTCCATGTTCATTTCTCATATAAAATTGGCATGGAAAAACTTATATAAATTCATTCACTTTAGGCAATATATGGTAGATAATGAAAATGGAGAATGACTACTAAATAAGAGGATGATAAGTCCAAATGAGGAACCTTTTAAGGTCTAATTCATGGAGTGTAAGGAAAGAGGACTTAATACAGGTTTTATATCACCCCATACATGGATTTTATTGAATAAATAAAGGCCACTTGGGTGATAAATGTGAATAATGAGTGAAAGAGGGCTAATGAATGACTGCAGAGGGTAAGAACAAGTGTCTAGAAGAAGGCCATGACTTAGGGACACATATGATGACTATTGAAGCATGTTTATAACCCCTCATTAATAGTTCACATGTATCAACTCTCCCTATTATAGTTTTGATCACCCAAAAGATGCTTAATCATGAAGGTAGTTTCAAAGAAGACAGTTGAAGAAATCCTACACCAATTTTAGAGATTTTGATGTTTCTAATGGACACTTGTCGAAGAAGAAACTTCATGGTCTATTTCATACTCTATTATCCTAAAAAATTAAATTGTCTCTCTTATCTTGACATTTATTCTTATGACCTTTGGACTTCATTCTTCTCTCTCTTCTCACACATTCTATAAATGCAAGGCATTTTGGCTCTTGTAAAAAAATTCCACATGTAGTATGGTGAAGCCCTACTAGTTTGATATTGTACTTTACCTTTGAATAATATTTTAAATCTAGTTTTTAGTTCAAAAACATATTGTCTAAGTGTGTGAAGTGATATATGGTTAAGTCTAGTGATAAACATCTATCATTGTCTTCTCTTTGTCCTTTCATGTTTGGTGCAAGTAGTTCTCACTCTAACATACCATATAGAGTGTAGCTAGTGTGTTTGAATACCTTAAAGTATACAAGTATCCTTAGTGTCTACAATATAGCCTTTGGTCCACTTACCTTAAGTAGGTTCAATCATATCGCCTACATATTCGAAACACTAATGTTAGCGTATTATAGAACTTTAAAGCTCGTATTATAGGTCATGTCTCTTATTTCAAGATTATGGTAGTCAATTAGATATCTTTATGGTGTATCATCCTCTTATAGTATCTTACTTTCATGTCTACTTCTATCCCTTTTCACACAAGCAATTAGTTAATATAGGTGATAAACACTTAAGGATCAATCTAGGGAGCTAGCCATAAATATAGAGGTTTACCTCTATTATAGACAACCCACAGGCCTAGAGGTATTCCAATGTTGCCCAAATTTTAGATTAGGCTTTAACAACCTCTTCTAGGGTGTGATATTTAGTGACAATATGTACCAAAATAAGGTCTTAAGAAAATTACATGTAGTTACATCTTCACATATATGGAAGAGGAGGTACAAGTCACTACTCAAGAATCCATTCACATTGCATATATGTGGGGTTTGATTATAACATGTTTTATAAGTATTTTCAACTTGTTTGAGGTTTCTCGGCCTATAACTTTATACAATTCTTCCCATTAAATCAAATAATTACCAATACAAATAGACATGACATCCAATTTTTAATTAACACCAAAATTTACATGATATTCAAGTGAATAGGGTATAAAATTGATGCATAAAGACATGAATGGTAGTAAAAAATAGTCAACACCAATCCCACCCTAAGCACAAATGATGTAGCCATCATTCATGTTTGTGTGTAGTCAACACTCCAAATTTGGCACATAGTTATCCAAAATCCTACACAACTTAGATACTCATTAAAATTTACATAATTAATCAAGGTATTATTGTTCCTTTACATTTTCTCATTTTTGAAGTTTAATTGTCAATTCAACATTTTCCTTTTGCATGTTTACTATTTGTAGCACATTTGAGATAGGTTTGAATTATTTATTTATTGATTAATCATTGAACAAGCCATATGTATTTATTGTATCAATTTTTATTAAGTATATTAATATAAAACACTAAAAATATAAAATATTTTTGTGAACCCCTCCATTATTTAAATAATCATATCTACTTTCATAAGATTTCATGGTTGTTTTTCATATCTGCATCTTTATTTACATGTTAGGTCAAACCCTAAATTTTATTAACATATTACATCCACCCTTTGAAGGTGTACAAACCTATGTTCCTTGATTTCATATATCTTTTAGAGGATACTTAGGTTTTGGTCTTTGTATTTCAAATTTGTTTTATATATTTGCATCTTGTTTGGGGCATCTTTCATCACTATTTGCTTCTTATTTAACCTTAAAATGAAATGTGGGGGTATGTATTTCACTTAAATATTAGGGTTAATAATATATAAATAAAATGGCACAAGGGTGATAATCAAATCTATAACAGGCCAATCAAATGCTAAACTCAAATATAAGCATACATTGAATTTACTATGCTAAGATGGTCCAAATATAGAAAGTACAACTAGGATAAATATAGAAATGACAAATAGTATAAGTACTCTTGTTTTGATGTTAATGTAATTATGGATTTGGAATAGTTTGAAAGTAGGTGGGAAGATAATTTTGGAACAATTGTCAAATTTTAGATCTAGTGTCTTTGGCTATCTGGATAGTTGTATCATCCCTAGATAGTTACATTGATGTTACTATCTAAATCCAAAAATAGTGTCCTATATGTAATATTTGACGAAATAGGTTGTGATCACTTACATGCTTCTAGGTTTGGATTTGCCTTCACTTTAATGTATTCATTTCTTGGTCATGGATAGTTACTCCTTGTGAAATGGCAAAACCCTAACTTTCCATCTTTAATATGACCTTGGGGAAAAATGGGTTAGTGGGCATATGGTGATGAGTTGACCTAAATGACCCCAATTTTAAAGTATGTTGCCTACATAGCCAATACTATAAAGAGGCCCTCATAATGATGTAGTTTTTCCTTATGTTTTGGCTTGTGTGTTGTAGTCATATGAAATGCAAAATTTGGTAACTTCAGCATGGCTAATGACACCCAGTCCTTAGGTCCATCTTGCTTGATTTCATAACCCTATTAGGCTTACTTTCATTGATTTCCAGTCATTTTTGGCCTTCTAGACTTGATTCCAACTGAGCCAAGACCCTCTCTTCATGACTAATCAATCCCCCTAGGCCCCGTCAACTCAGGGCAATAGCACCCAACTCGGACACTAGGGTGTTTAGCTTTTAGCACTATTGTACAAGTGCATATTAGGCCCTAATTGTCATTCCCTTATGAATCCTTATCTTCAATTATGTTGGCCTAACATGAATTCATTTAACCCATGCCCAATAGATCTATATATAAGCCCATTCAAAGATCATTTGGAGAGGGTTTGTAAATATCACTCAAGTAATCAAGAATACAAGCAAGATCACTCAAGAAATCTTCCCTATTCTCTGCATAGAGCCAGCTTATACACTTTCAAGCCAATTCAAGACCTTACACCAGTCCATAGTCATCTCAAGCATACTTAATTTTAGCATTTCCTATATTTCATTCACTATTACACCAAGTACTCCTAAAGGGAGAACTACATGTGGCTTGATTCCTATTCAAAGTATTAGCTCACACTGACCAAGCGAAAAAAACCCAAAAAGCTTAAAGCCTCAAGACAATAGCGTCAGGGAAGGACTATAGAATTGGAGCCTAGGGTGTCTAGTTTTAGTGCTCTTATCCAATCAAGAAATGAAGTTTATGATTCTATTTGCGACATTATCCCAGGCCTGCACACAAATTTTTAGACCCTGTCTCAATCATATCAACATAGAATAAGTTTAATTTTCTCTCTCTCTCACTACTATTTTTAGTAAAGATCTAACTACAAATAAATTTCAAAAATTAGTAGCTTTAATTTTGAATATTATTTATTGGTTTTTTCCTACTCATACCCTTTTATTATTTAGGAATTAAACACTAATTTCACAAAAAATAATAAATCATGTGTGAATCATACAAGGTGTATAAATCAAGTATAATAGTGACCTGTCTTGTAACTTGGCAAATCAGGCTCTTGGGCTGATCCTTTAGTACTTTAGAATTGTAGATAGGTAGTCTCTATGACTGGTTTGGAAATACGAAAGCTTTTCTCAATTGAATGCTCTTTGAATTTTATTTGGTCTGATTGTTAGGTTTCATAGGTGAGGAATGAATGGGGATTGATTTTATATTTATATCAATCCTTTGGAGTAATAAATCACATTAAATCACTTAAGTTGATAATTATGATATGTTTTATTTTCAAATTAGATGACTTTAGGTCATTAGACACTAACATTGAGGTAGGATAGTAACATTGATGTTACTTTCTATCCTAGACATCAGTGTCTAGGGAGTATCAAAATAAGTACAAGCTCAAAACTTGTAGAGATGTAATATAAGTACATTTTAAGCATTTTAGGTAAGATAGAATGTTGGTGTCATTAATATAATATTGGTCATATGAAGAGATAAGCCAAGGGGTACAAGATAGAGAAAATGCAAGGATTTTGGAAGTAAGGAGAGTGTATAACTAAGAGGAACAATTTTTTTTTTAATTTTTTCAAGTGTAAAAGACTGAGGTACTACATAATCACAAAATATCATCTACATTTACCCCCCCCCCTTTAATCTAATAATAAAATTAATAATACACACCCTATCTTTTCTTGAGTTGAATTTGAATACATTGTTGGTGACTAACCTACAACCAATATCATATTATAGTGTAAAATTAGTGCATATAATTTGAGTTAAAATTACTTGAAATTAATTGAAATTAAAAGAGAAAGGTTTAGGAGTACACATGTGTGACAATGTAACCACATTGCCTATTGGCAAGTTATTTTTAAAAAGATGTATCATTTTAAGGCTCTAAATTTGAGAATAAGATAAATATAGATAAATCTTTAAAGTGAAAATAACCAAAGAGATAGAGAGAGAGAGAGAGAGATTGTAAGGCACATGCCCCTAACTTTAGATAAAAAGTGATTTATTGTCTGGTAGTTTAGATTATCTCAACCATGCAAACTAATGATACTTATAACCTGGTGAGGATAGATAATTAAGTTTAACCTAAAAACTTGGAAATATTGAGTGATTTGATCACGTCAACCATACCAAAATGTGAACTAACTACTACATTAGATTGGCTCAATATGGTCCATAAAAGCCCATGGGATATCAGTACATGAAATGGTATTGGAATCTAAAATTGATTCAAATTTTAAATATTAGGCACATATTGCATAACATATGTACCCTAGATTGCCTCATATTACAACTATGTATAACAATAGTACCAATGTATATAATGATACCACAACTATGAATCTAAATCATATAATTGTGTGCTTTAGCTAATTTAGATAATTATTTAAGTGTAGAGGACATGCTTCCAAAACATGCCCACATTATATATATGGAAATCTAAAAACTAATATAAGTACCAATGTGGACATGTTTCCAAAAAAATTCCCCACTATAAACTGGAGATGTTGAGTATTGAATAGGTGTGGAAAACATGCTTCCAAATCATGCCCTCATCAAATATATGAAGTGATCTAAGTACCATATACTGAATGAGTGTTGAGAATAGGATTCCAAAGCATGCCCCCACTAAATTTAATAAATGTGAATGTGTGTAACCTATGTTCATATGGCATTTCCCAACTGAATCTGAAAATGGATATAAGTATTAAATACTAAATGAGTGTGGAGAACATATTTCTAAAGCATTCCCCATATAATCTATCCATGCCAAGTTTGGATAACATGCTTCTAAAACATGCCCCACATAATCTAGCCATGCCAAGTGTGGAAAACATGCTTCTAAAGCATGCCCCATAGAATCTAGCCATGCCAAGTGTGGAGAACATGATTCTAAAGCATGCCCCCACTAATATGCCCCTATTTAAGGTGAGGGAAATATAGGAAGTTGGGGTTACCTCACCTCAAAAGTGTATGACAACTGTAAAATATGTGAATGTAACCATGTAGCATATAGAAGGAAACATTTCTAGCTAAATGTATCATTGAAGATCATAGAATTAATGTGATCACATATAGGACTAATATGCATGATAAAAATAATGGAAATGTCTAGATAGTAATTTTACAAGCTTAAAAAATAAACAATCACACACATAAGAGTACTCAAAATCAAGTCAATAAGCAATGGTCCAAAGAGACTGCAAACAAGGGGCATGTTCAAATACCACACAATCAAAAGGACATAACTTAGTCGAATGTCCATGAAATCAATAATGACATATTAAATGTCCATAAAACAAATAAAGACATGATTTAAATTTCAAAAAATAATACATAGGTATGAGGGTTACACTCAAAGAAGTGCATAAAGTAAAACATAAGCAACCAACATAAACATGTAATAGTGGCCCATGGATCCAATATGTTAGAAAAAGTATGTCAAGTGTATAACATATGAATTACCCTATGCAAGATGTAATCATTGATAATAATTATGTGTAATTATATATTTAATATTAAACATGATAATGTAGAGTGATCATCATATCATATAACTTGTGTGTATCAAGATCAATGAAGTGGATGGCCCCAATGTCCATATGACATGAGTAGAAGGAAGGCCTAACATCTGAAATAGGAATGTATCATGTATCTATATATGCATGTATCACACCCAATTTATAAGTTCAACACATATGTGTATGTAATATTAACTGAGTATGTGATCCATCAATATGGAATTAACACATGGATCCCAAGGATCCAATAGAACATGTAGGTGTCGAAAGTGTTTTTGGATGTTTTAATGTTTTTTTTATTTTTGTGATATTTTTGGAGACTTTGATCAAGTAATATATGTATGAAATTGCATGATGTTCATTGGGATTTTTAAATAATTTTAGTAAAGTGTATCAAGTTTGTATACACCTTTTTCCTAGCTTTTCTATAACTATAAATGGACCCAACCAATTTGGTTTGAACTTTCCCTTTTGTCCTTTTCTACATTGATATTATTCTGATTTTATTTTAGTATAAGATCACCCACATTAAATCCATGTGGATAAAGTTTTTTTTTATATCTTTATTTTACACATTCATAATAGACAAGTGCTCATCATCATGTGTGTGTGTTTCACTCAATTTCTCTAACTAATGCAATCATTTTTTATGATATTCATTAACTTTGATGATGTCTTTTAGAAAGACATGAAAAGAGGGTATTTAAAGTTTTATTGGTTACACAAAATCTATACCATAGACCAAAGGATAATTTTTGGCATGAGTAGGTGTGTGGACACTAATGTGATATGCCCATAGAGCATATATCATTTGTTGGTGCCAATCAGTGTTGTATCACTCAACTATTTTTCCAAGTATTTTGAAAATTATTTTATTGGTTGCCTCTTCTTGGCCATTGCCCTGTGGGTAATAAGGTGTAGAAAAATTATGTTTAATCTTATATTTACTATAAAATTATCATACTATATTATTTTTAAATAATTTGTCATTATCAAAAATAATGGCTAAAGGTATGCCAAAATGGGAGATGATATTGGTCATCAAAAACTTGCATATGTCATCCCCTATGGTAAACTTTAGTGGAGTTGCTTCCACCCATTTTTTGAAATATTTTATATCTATAATAATAATTTTTATCCATCAGTGGATACTTTTTGGGTGTGAATCCATTATTCACATTCGCTATTCATAGGCATTATTCACAATCACTCTTGATGGTGATGTGTCATGTTGAGATGACATCTTGGTAATGGGGAATATAGGTGATGTGGCATGCATGTTATGTGTCATGAAGTTGATGTGGTAGGATGACCCATGAGGGGTCCCAAGATGTGATCAAGATGACCACACCATTGTGTGTGGTGTAGTACTCCACTATGAAACATATTTTTTCCTTAGTTTTCACATGTGGGTTGTCACATGGTGCAAAAGATAAAAGGGTTGGTGTGGGGTGAATTTATAGATGTGTCCAAGATTTCCATGTGTGGATATAGTCCAAAGGTGATTATAACACCTTTTGGACTCATGTGGTCACATGGAGGAAGAAGATAAGAAGTTCAATGTTATTGTTTGACCTTACATGTGTAAGTGGGGTGCCAACTTTAGATCCACATCAAGGTGGCCCATGATCTTGTCTAAATTATTCATCTACATTGTTTATCCTTGGTAATGAAGTTAATAAGAATAGTTTTGAGTGTTTGGACTCACTTTTGGAAGTGTGGCACAGGTTTTGGAGCCACATGGAGGTGGCACATGTTCTTATCTAATGAAAGATCTTCTTTGAAGACTTTTGGCACATGTGGACCACCACCATTTTGGATCACATGACATCCCACTAAGTGTGTCACATTTTTTCTAATATTCATTATGTATCTCCCTTTCTCTTTTAAAATGTTATAAAAGCATGTTCTCCTTTATAATTTGGTAATCCATTGGGTTCATTATGGATTCCCTTTGAGAATCCATAAAAGCCTTGGTCTTGCATGTTGTATAAGGTTGAATCTTGGAATTATTGTAAGCTTGTCTCACCTAGATGTTTGGGTTTTAAACATCATTCATGTTTAGGTGGTTAGAGCCTATAAGTCTTAGATCAGAGAATGGCTCACCTAGTTTGTTGAAGCATGGAGATTCTTGAGGTTAGAGGTTAAAGACCGTAAGGCTAGAATTATTGTCTCAACTGATGAATACATGGATCTTGGAGGCTTGTTAGATCAACTCATGAATATGGAGGTTGATGCTTTGGAACTCACCTTGGATCCTATGGATGTTAGCATTGGATGGAGTTGCATGTTTTAGCTTGGAGGTTAGAGTATAAAAATCTTGGTTGTAAGCTTCTCTCACCTGAGTGATATGTAGGTTAGAACTAGAAAAGATTTGTTGGGAGGAGGTATTGTAGATAGATTTTTGCTGATAAAATTAAAGTTTGAATTCTTCCTTTGCCACATCATTTTTCCCTTGTTGTTTTAGCAGGGTTTCCATGTATATCTTGTGTAATGTGTTCTCTCCTATGTGTTATGCTTTATTGTAACTTGATTTTATTTCCACATTTATTTATTTCACATGTATTAAGATTAATTTTTTAATCCTAATAATATGATATTTAATTTACCTATCAAATCAAAGCCCCATAAGGAAAAGGGCCATGGTAAAATAATCTATTGTAACTCATGTGACAGTGTGTGATTAAAATTTAAATATATTTTACATTGTAAACATGATTTTAAATGTTTGATACATTCTTGTTCCATTATAGGAAAATAATAACTTTGGCATAAGAGTTTTTTAGACATGGAATATCCATTTAAATCCCCACCACACTCACTATCATGAATTTTGAGAAGTGTAGTGCATGATTCATCTTTGCTTAAGTATAGATTAGTTATCCATCAAAACCTAAATTGAATAAATCATTTCCAATAATAACATAACAAAATTATTCACATTATAATTTATTTTTATCATTTCATGCAAAATGGTTTGGTATATAGGATTGATAAATAAAATTATACATATCAGTGTACCATTCTAAGTTTATAGTACTGCAAGTAATAGTAAGAATGACCAAGGCATTCATTTGATCAAAATACATAGAAGGATTTCATAATTGTCATATAGTAAAGTTTATGTGATCATCATCAAAAGTCATCAAGGATGTTTCACTTGCCATAGCATCTACATGGTGGTTATATTTAAGTGGAAAGTTGTTGATAGAAAATGTGTCAAATGTTTGTGTGATTTTATCTACCATTTATTTATATGGTAGAAGATGCTCTTCTTTAGTTCATGTTGATGCGCTTAATGTACTCCATATGTCACTAGGGAATAGGGGGAAGTAAAAAACTTAATTTTAAGTCTTGGAAGACTCAGGGCTTGATTTGTTAACACAATTACTACTGGAAATAGCATAATTAGTAGAGACATGGTCACCACTTAAAAGTCTACAATTAAACCCTATTGTAGGGACAACAGATGTTACATAGTGACACTTTATTCTTCCTAATATTTTTGAAATTATTTCAATCCTTGCCAATTATTATCCAAAATATAAACAAATAATGAATATTTTAAAAATGAACTAAGATAAAGTGAGTCATGGGTAGATCCAAAGGAGATAAGGGTAAGTCAAAAAAGAGAATTTGCTTCAGATGATCAAAGGCACCAATTCTTATAACTTCTATGACAACAACACATGAAACTAACTTTCACCAACCCTAGAGTAATACTTAAAGATAAATAAATGTAGTTGAAGCTTCAAAGGAAAGGAAATACATATACCTAAAAGCATTTATTGCATAAATATTACTCATCCATAATAAATTGTGTAAACACATTTAGTTGCAAATGAGATGAAAACTTAGCAAATATACTATCAAATTTCTCAACCTAGTGTCAAACTCAAACTAACAAATGCATGTATTGAATACAATACTATTGTCAAATTATTTAGTAAAAATAAACCATTAGTTATCTAAAGGCACGAGAAATAGAAATACACAATTAAGAACTTTAGACAATCTCTCAAATTCTTTGGCTCTTTTGTATTAATTCTATCACAATTGTTCTTCCTTTATAATGAGGGGGAACACCCCTAATTATAGGCTTCAAAAACACCTACACAAGTTTAAGTGGGCCCATGAAAGGCACCCAAACATAGCCAAGTGGATAAAATGCTATGCATTACAATAGAATATTCTTAATTCAAATTTACAAAACATAATGGAATATTCCCTAAAGTCTTGAAGGAGGCTATTGGCTAGCCTATTGTTGTTGCCTTTGTTTTTTATCTACTTCTTCTCTTGTCTAGACCTCTGTACATGCCAAGTAATCTTGATAAATTTGGGAAAATTCTAGGATCTTAGGTCAAAATAAGTCAGGTATCTCTTGAATTAGCCTTCCATGTTCTACAAGTATTGGCCTTAGTGTTTCTTTAATTGTCTCTACCTTTTCCAGCCTTTGATTAGTAAATACCATAATATTCATCACCTTGGTAGTAATCTTTACACTAGCTACATCTTGTTGTAATTTATCAATAAACGCCTTCATTTGGGCTATGAACTCTTGATCATCCATGAAGGTGCCATCAGGTTTGGTCACCTTAGTGACCATGGCATCCTTCAGTAGCAAGGCAATCTTGAATTCAATTTTCTCCAAAGATGTAGTTGTATCCTTAACCTGATCTAGCCATTTCTTTAATATGCAAAACCTTAAGGTCCAAAAACTTATTACTTCTTGTAACTCTAAACAATTTTTCCAACTTGGCATCATAAAGTGCAAGTTTCTAGTCAAGTTTAATGACCACCTTGGATTACAGGGTCCCATCTTCCTACCTCCTCTTCATCACTTTATACAAGTTGAAGATGTTGATAACAACATTTATTATTTGAATTATAGTGCCATCTGGAACTATTGGCAATGATTTCGCCTTTAACCTTTTTAACTCCTACTATATCCCCTTTATCAAGGCAATTGTGGACTCTACCTGGGCTTGAAGGTGGACATATGGTCCTCTACATATTCTTGCAGCTCTTTAAGGCCAGCCTTCCTCTTCTTTGTCAAATTTAAGAGGGAATCTTCACTCTCATAAACCATAGCTAAGATTGACTATGGATTCTCAACCTATATTCTAACCACCCTCTTCATAATGCCTATGGTATCATCAAACCTCATGCCAATTTGGGGGGCAGAGAGGACTACCTGAGGCCTCTTACCTTGCTAATTGTATGATGTCTCTAACCCAATTTAGGGTAGCATTAGGTATTGGTTGTATGTTAGGTATAATGAAGGTGCCTAGGTTGAGGAAGAGGCCAAATATACAACAAGAATGTACAAGTTTGTTGGGTGTGTGAGCATAAGATTGCAATAAGGGGATATTATTATGGTGTTAGTGAATGAAATAAAAATCTAAATAAAACACACTAATGCTAAAACCTTAATCCTATCTCAAGGGGGAAGCATAATAACAAAAACTAAATGAGAAACACAACTAGAATGAAAAAGACAAAGAAATCATTCACCTTCCTTAAATGCTCCAAATAGATTGTTGAAGTGGCTTGCTCGGCTTATGCTCAATGAGTCCTCATCAAAGGACTTGTTTGGATCCTTCTCTCCTTGGTACCTTTGTATTTGTGATGGCTTTGGCTTGGCTCAATAATTGGGCATGATAAAACTACATCAATGGCTTGAGATGGATTTTTAGCATTATAACTTTACACCAAGAGAGCTTAAAATTCAATAGGCAAGGCATGGTATTTATAGGATTTTTTAAATGAGCAGAATAAACCTAAACCATCCATATTAGGATGAAGATGTGTGGATAATAATCCATTCAATTTTAGAGGCCAAATTCAATAAATGACCTCATAAATATTTGGGATAGAGAGACATTAATGAGACATGGGGAGGCTTAATGAGGCATGGGAAGGCTTAATGAGATATTTTATGCATTTATGGCCTAGGGATGTCTTCCCAAGAAATGATGTCACTTGATGATGCAGAAACTCATAATCAATTTATAAAAATAAATATTCAAAAATTTCCATGGAATTATTAATTAGGCTCTTAATTCAAATTAATTAGTCTTAAACATAATTTATTAATTTTGGTACAAATCTTGGCAGTTTATGTACAAATTAATCAAATTGTTCATAATGTCATATTATTGGCTCAAAATTTGACTAGATTGAAATTAGGATGTGATGTTAGATACGTTAGATCCATTATCCCATTTATTATTTTTCCAACACAAAATAACTAGGGCATGTTTAGTGCAAGAAAATCGGTAGAAAAGAGTAATCTAGAGCACCCATGGGTAAAAATGTCATTTTGACTCAAAATGATTTGATTAAAGTTAGCTATCTCATAAATTGAATTACCTCATTTAATGATACTCTAGCTAAAATTAGCACTTTTATATAAAAATTTCAACTCATTTAATGTATTTTAGTGTTTTTAGGTCAAATTGTGATGATTTGATAGAAATTGTTTGAAAGCCTAGTTGAAGGTTATTGATGGCCAATTTTAGGTGTCTACAGTTTGCCCTTATTTGGGAAGGCACTATAAGCTATGGTATAGTAATGTCTTCTCAAATATTGAAAAGTTCTTATATGCCTAAAAATTTAATGGTAATGGATGAACTGTATGATGCCCCCTCGAGGGAAGGGTTGGTATAAGTAGGTTGATATGCAACCCTTCAAAATAAAGAAGTGAAATGAGGGGACCAAATATATGAAGATGATGGGGTGAGAACATAATGTGTTTGAAAAAGTAGTCAAAATCACTAAGAATGCAAGTGGGATGTATAATAGTTTGCCCAAAAGAATTTATAAGCATTATACCCTGATAGTGGAAATGTGGTATGATAACACAATGATTTTCCTAAAGGCAGTTCTAATCATTGAAAATATGGAAATGCCCCAATTAGGATAGATAAACAAGATAAAAATATGCCCCTATTTGGGAAAAAATAAAGTAAATTTGGTGATAAAATAATGATTTGCTCAAAGGTGGTTATAATCATTGAAAAATGCAGGTGGGATGGTGTACAATGATCTGCTCATAGGAGTTTATAATCATTGGACCTCAATTATGGAAAACATGAATAATTAGCTAATGATGGAAAATATGATGTGGGTAACTTAATACAAAGGATAAAGATGAATTGAGACAACCTACTAGTAGGGAGATGCTCATCTAAACTAATAAAGGTTGAAATTATTTCATGGTTAATTACTCTATTTGGGATATGATTGGAATGTTGCTAATATCAGTGCCAAGGAGATGTTGATACAACCATTATTGATTAGAATCCTTGAAACTAATTTTTTTGGTAGCATTGTATGATAGGCATCATGATATAACACAATAAGGATGAAGCCAAAATATGCATAAGGACTAACTCCCAAAATCCAACATTCAAAGGAAAACAATGAACCAATGATAAAAACCATAATGGAAATGTAGATGTATGAATATGGATGGATTCGATTATAAATTCACAAAGAATCACCCAATGAGCACACATAGACTGAATCAAGGCAATAGTGTTAAAAGCAAACAAACAAGCACACAAACAATAAACAAACAAAGAATCAAAGAAACAAATAATAGTTATTCCTAATGTTAGTACAAACAACATGAATTAAAGCATGCAACAAACATTGCCCTTAAAAAAATAGGTGAGAAATTAGTAAACAAACATGACTAGTGAATAGAAGAAAAGAAAGGGGGTGTCTGAGCTGTCTCCATATGTACTAGGCAAGTGGATATTACTTACATAGTTCTATAAACTTCAGGCTGAATGTAGTTCTCCTAGGAAATGGGAAGAAAATGAGAACTAATGAAAAACAAATATAATGGATGTGATATAAGAATAGGAATGGTATTGAAAAATAGTAAGTGTATGGGATAAAAGGCCAAAAAGGATGGGGAAACTAAGTGACAAATGTTTTGTTTATGACTTAAGAAGGGTTCACAATATCCTTAAAACAAATAAGTGGTCAATGTTTTTAGTTTTTTGAATGATTTTATAAATGTTTTTGGAATTTTTTAGGTATCTCAACTCGATGTAGAATGACAAGATACTAAATAGTTAAATCTCACAAAATCACAAGAGCATTGCTTAGGTTGATCAAAAAAATGGCAAGAGCATGGCTTAAGATGCTTACAAAATGGTGAGAGTGTGGCTTAGGTTTCTCACAAAATGGCAAGAGCATGGCTTAGGTTACTTGCAAAATTATGAGAGCATGGCTTAAATTTATCGAAAAAATGATAAGAGAGTGGCTTAAATTACTCACAAAATGGAGATAATTTGGCCTAGGTTACTTGTAAAATAGTGAGAGTGTGGCTTAAGATGCTCTTAAAATAGTGAGAGTGTGGCTTAGGTTGCTCACAAAATAGTGAGAGTGTGGCTTAGGTGACTGAGCTAAACTCAATAAGTATCGATCACTACCTACATAATCCCAAGATAGGACCTTAAGTTACTATAATTTCTCCTTATAGTGGAGGAATATGACTAGTGTAGGAACTAATTAAAAAAAAACAAGCACAATTGGTATAAAGGTATAGTACAACATAAGAAATGGTTAGTTGGTATGTCAAGGCATGATAAACAAGTATTACCCCTAGTTTACCCATAGGTGGTTATAAATAGGGAAAAATGGCATAGATAAATGGTATTAATTTACCCATAGGTGGTTATAATTAGTAACATGATTGGTGAGACACTAATTTTCTCATAGGTGGTTATAATCAGGCACACATGATATAGAGAATGGAACAAAAAATGAAGGATATAACCACCAAACTGCTATCTTACTTCTCTAAAATATTGCCTCTATTTAGAATGCTTGAAAAAAATGCTAAAACTAGATCTAAATCCTCTTATTGAAAGTGGTGATGGAACCAAATAGAATAGAACCAAGGTCATAGGGCTAGGTAGGGATGGATAAATGAACTTGGTTGATGAGAGGTGTGGTAGAACGAATATGTGATAGGAATAAGAGATAAGTTGGTAGGATGATAGGATGGTAAAATGGTATAGTATAATAAGAATAATGATAAAATTATACAACTTGAAATGGTCCTTATAGATAATATACCAAGTCACTCAAATGTAGTATCGCTTGAGGTGGATCATGTTCATCCACTCATCAAGTTCATGTATGTCTAGTGTGGAAAGCTTGTATGCTCCTATTTCATAGTTTATCATAATGATGAAAGGATTTTTTTCACTTGGATTTTCACCCTTTGAGGAGATTCAAATCTATCCTCATCCAATTGGTACAATGGAATCACCTTTAGGCTTGTGGGTAACCTAAGGAATGAGGTGAGTCTCTAGATAGGGCTAACTCCCTTGATGTACCACTTAAGATTGAAACTACAATTAAACTTGGGGGATGAAAGGGGAGAGAGATAATTTAAATAAAACTAAATTAATGGAGGTGATATACCAAATATATTTATGACATCCAACCATATGCATATTACACTTGAAATCAAAGGACAAATTGAACATACACTCTCCAATCTATGTCTTCTTGCATCAATATTACATTATGGGCTTATGGATGAATGCACAAATATATGAGGACTATACAATAGGTATTTAATGACACTAATGAATATAATAACTCACTTAAACTTTGAAATTTACTGGAACACATCACATGCCCTAAACGAAGAAGCTACAAATAGGTGAGAGAATGTGACAGCTTGCTAAAGAATCCATATTCTTCACTAAGCAAATTCAACATTCAAGTAGATAACACTATGAATATTCATGGAAGAGGTAACACTTAGTAATTTTATTGATAAAAAGTTATACAAATGAGTATGGCTTCACCATACTCAGGTGGATCATAGAATATAATGGCCAAAATGGCTAACTCTTATGGAACTTATGAGAGAGAGAGAGAGAGAGAGAGAGAGAGACAGGAAGAGAAGTCCAAGGATCACAAATGAATTTTTAAATCTAATTAAATTATTTATACATGAATTATAATATTATATGGGTTAAACCATGAAATTTCATGAAGTAATAATGTCAATCCAAGTCATCAAAGTCTTGTAAAGTGGCATAAAACTCATCCTTTTGCACATAAAAAATGCCTTCATGATTGGGCCTATTTTAACATAATATAACTGATAGGTAACATGTAAAATGATTGTAATTGAATTTAATACTCTCAAAAATTCATCTCTATGCATTGGTTTCATTCTTGATCCTCTAAAACCCTCTAAAACTGAGCCATCATCATCTGCTATCTAAAACACTACTCTTCCATGTACCCTGCACACTTGGCCTAAAATTTAGAATTATTTTCCCATGAAAATAAATTTGAGAGGTTTAATTAAAAGTTTAAATGCCCTTCATGTCCTTTTAATCATTAGTAAAACTTTAAAACCACCCCACTTGAAGTTTTCCACCTCGTTCACTAGCTTGTCCAATATGCCAAATTTGACTAATTGAGTTGAAGCACTTAGTTTGGACACTTATGAAATGTTTCAAGGCATGAAAGTGAAATTTGGATTAATCTTAATTCTTAATATTTCCCATGTGATTTTCATCTCTTGAAACCTTATACAACCTTAAAGACACACAAAATAATGATAAAACCCCTATTTTATACTATGTCTGTATAATTATATATAGATAGATAACATTTTAAGTATATTGAGGGAGTCCTTTACAATTAAAAAAAGGTATTATAGTCCAATTATCTCATTATAATTCATCTTCAACTCCATTTTCTCAAACTAGTCCTGGTTGAGGGTTTGCAAAGGTTTTAGGTGCATTCTACTCTTAAGGTTGATTCATAAAAATGGGAAATCGAATATGCAAAAAAAATTCCAATAAATCAAAATTAAATAACTTTATCAACTTCCCCTAACTCCTTATATCCCCATGCATAACCTCCAAAAATATGTGAGCATCTAAACATGCCTTGTCGAGCTTGATTTCTCATTCCCATAGGCCTAATGTTGTTTCTGAGCCCAAACTAACTTATTCAAGGTTTCCTTTCCATTTTGGAAGCTTTAAAACATCTTTTTAGGTCCCATTAACATGTTCAAATTAATTATAGTGATTTCCAAAGTTTATAAATGAAAATGGTTCATCATTTGAAACTAGGCCTAGTCATGTTCATGTAGGTCTGACTGTAACCTAAGCCCAAACTAAACCTTTTTATGTTTTCTCTACATATAAATAGTATATACATATCTATTTTTCCCTAATACACATTTACCATCTATTTTGAATGCTCACCAAGAGCTGAAAGTGAGAGTGAGCTTCCATTTGGCCTCTAGGCCTAATGTTAGTCTTGTAGATTTAACTACCAATTTAAGGTTTGGAGTTATTTCATTGAGCTTCAAAAAAAAAATTGTTTCCATGTTTTACCTAGATTTAAATAAACTCTAAAAACCTCCTATAAATGTGGAACTCACCTTTCATTTACTCATCACCATCCTTAACTAGGATTGCAAGTTTCATGCACAAAAGGAGTGGCCTCTATCTGAGACAAAATAGAGGGCACTCCCCTATTTCTTTAGGAAAATTTGACTATTTTATGGGATTATAGAAGTCATAAATATGATCTCTATAAAATTCCATCCATTTATTATATCATCTGACCCTTCTAACTCACAAAAACTAAAGACAAACTTCTTCTAGGCAGACTATATGTGAACTTTTTCAAGTGGATTATGTTTTGCCTTTTGAAGGGTCTTCTATCTGATTATGTTTCACCATTAATAGAATATATAGGTATTTATAGTCATCATTAGTGTGTTACATTTCCCTTGGACACTTAAACTCCTCTATATTTCTTCCAATACCCTAACTAGTCAAGACTGTGTGAAAGGGTTTGACTTTGTTGAGGACAATATGGACCCTGCCTGTAGGTGTTGGTGATTGGTTTAGGCTTTAAAAGGTGATTATCAACCTCATTTAATTCTATTAATATTTATTAATACCTTTTGGACTCACTTTATGCACCATACATCTTAAACAACCCAATTTGCTTACCCACTATTTGTTGACTATCATACACAAATTTTGACTGTGTTTGCCTTTTTAAAAGGGACCTATAGGTTTATGGTGGGGTCATACCTTGAAATTTGTCCTCCCTTGAAAAATATTTAACACAATTATGTCTCTTTATATCATTCAATATCTTTTTCCATGGATCATTCCTTTATGTCACCACCTATATACCATGCTTAACCTACTGTATATCCATAGTTGGTTGTAGGGACCTATGAGTTGTAGATGATGTTTGATCATGGTATAAAAAACCCTTATTTGATTATTGAGACAAAAAAAACACTTTCCCATGATTTTAATCTCTTCAAACAAACATCAAACCATCATGTTTAGGTCTATGTCTATTGACTGACACATCTACCTGTTGACCTACCTATAAGCTACTTTGTTCAAATAAGTTATTTCATGATGTTTAGAGGTTCTTTGTGAAGCATGAAAACCACATTAACCCTTTCACACATTTAACTCATTTCTGAAATATTTGGAATCATAAAAGAGTTACTTCTTGCCATGACTGAGACAACCTTATTTCTAACTATTATAGGTGCCTATTTTCAGTTTGAGGGTACCTATAGGTACTAAAAAACCCAAATATTACATATCAACTCCCTCTAATGATTCCCTCTAGTTTATACGTGATCCTTGTCTATCATCAAATACAATTAATCATGAATTCATGGCTTTAAATTGTGATATCAGGTGAAAAGTCCATTTTAGGGTTAAAACATGTAGGTGGATACTTTTAGAGCTAAGTGTGCCTATAGGTGTGGATTATGACCTAAAAAACCCATATATTCATGTATTGATGACATCTATGTTCATTGGTTACCCATTCTATCAATAATGTCACTCAAAATATGGAAGTATACCTTTGTATTGAAACATTGGTTGAATGGGTCACGAATAGCTCTGACTTATAGATATCATTATCCAAGTTCAGTGTTTTTAGAGGCACCTTTAGGCCTCCAAATGACTATCTTTCACTTGCCATCCATCTCCTAAACTTGGCATGGTCCTTCTCACTATCAAGGGATACAAGGATTATCATATTAGTTGTTCTATGAGTTACCTCAACCATGATATAGTATATACATAAAACATTTAGGACCTCTATTTTGTGCTTTTAGGGTAGACAACCCCAACCATAGTCAAATTATGTTTAAGCATGGTTTTCAACTTCATATACCAATATAGCCCTCCAAAAATAGTATACCATGCTCTTTTACTACATCAAGATAATAAATAAGGTTTATCATATCTTTCAAACTTCTATATGACTTATAGACACTCTGCATAGGCCACCTGAAGATGCACATTTCTTGTATAGGCAGTGAGGAGAAAGGGTTGGTAGAATATGTAGCTTATGAGGTCTAAAATAGTTTTGAGTTCCTTCATGATTCCAATTTGATTCCATTTAAGGAATATAACCTTGATTAATCTTACAATATCCTTATCAACATGATCAATCCCATGGATACACCACTTGTAGATGAGTATTTTGAGTTGCATATGGGGAGCAAGCATAAGATAGTCAATACACTCAAAAGATGTACTTTTATAACTAGATAATAATCCATGGTGTTCAAATGACACATAAAAATGTTAGAATGCTTGAAACCATCTCTTATATTCCATTGCAACTTTTGGACCCCTTTCTTTCATGGTATTTGGTTGACTATATATGACAGTCATAGGGTCAACTAGATGTATGGCATTCAAAGACTACACCTATGGAGATTTCTTAAATAATTAATCTTGAGGTGATATAGTATCATTTATAATATTTTAAACATAAGTAATGACCTATCACAACCCATGGAAGACACTTACAAATCATGAAAATAAAAAAGCAATAGAAAACTACCAATCAACATAGAATGGACCAATCTAAAAAATTGAAGTGAAATGATCATAAAATAAACTTAAAACATGAAAAAAATCATGGGATACATGAGGTAACATACTAAACATCCTTTTGAATCCACCTCAATAGCTTTTTTTTAAGGAATTGCTCAAACAAGATCAAAACCTGGAGGCTACACAGATTGATAAGAAGTTTTTGAAGGTCAACTTCAAATGAATGATTTATAAAACATAGTTAATAATATCAAACTTATTGATATTTAAATTTATATCCCTAAGTTTACTACCACCTCCCAAAAGTGTTTGTCTTTAAACTATATGTGATGTTCATATTGAGCAAAAACTTTAGTGTCACTTTTGTATGCCAAAAAGGGCAAAATATACAAAAATGGTTTTGGATTAGAAATGACATCTCCAGATTAAAAAAAACATTTATATATGTGTGGGGAATATTAATATCACATTTCTACTTTGATAAAGTGACACACTTTCCAAGAAGGTCGTACAAGTGTTATTTTCTCTTTCTTTTCTAAGAAAACTGACTTTCTTCTGAACAACCTACCCTATTTTAGTTAAAAATAGTTATTTAAGACTTATAATGACACATGGGTTATGACAACACATTTTGACACTTGCACATTTCCTAAGAAACTCATACAAAGCATTAAATGCACTATTTTGACCCCTCAAATGACCCAAAAATGATAAATGGAAATAAAACATAATTGACCAAAGCTAATATAACATTATTTGACATCAATTAACTTATAAAACACCTCACTAAAATATATTATACCCCTTATATACATATAAAGTCAATATTTTACCTATATGTGCCCCAATTTGACTAAAAAGTTAAATTTAGTCAACAAATTGGTGACTCATAGGGGTAGTATGCCTGCTATACTAACTAGACCAGTAGCCTTATTAGTCCATTGGGATTATGGAGTCATCTAAGGACTGAGACAAACAATAAAATATTTGACCATTGACAATAAACCTTGACCAAGACAAGACAACTAATGACTACCTGAACCACACAAAAAGCAAAGCAAACACACACACACACACACACACACACACATGTGCTCCAAGCACTTAGGGGAATTAGGAAACAAACTATTATTCATAAATAGAAACTAAATATACCTCCTTTCCTAGATCAAAGGTAAAACTTCTTGAATCATCCTCATGGTGTGATTAAACATAGTACCAAGCATGCTTCTCTTTCGATTAAATGCTTTGTGGATCAGCCCTCTTCCTTGGCACTTCACTTGATCTGATCTCAAGTAGATCATCATTAAATAGGTATCCAATGAATATATATTCCTCTTGAACATGTTCACATACTTCATACTAATTCCTACTCTTCACCTCATGATCAACTTGTATCTCCTTAGTAGGCATGGCTCTTCAAGAGGAGTAATTACATATTCCTTAGAACACTGAGGTCAATAGAAGCTTATTACATCCTTCAATAGCTTATGTGTTTCTAAAAAATGGTTGAGAGGGTGATATCCCATCTTGATGACTTCAAACATGTCATCATGAAATGTGTATGCTTCTTGAAAGGATATATTTGAAAGATTGCTTTCCCTTTGCATACTTACTTGAGTGCCAATGTTGCCTTATCCATCTTTGACCAGATCATTACCTCCTTGAAGAGGAGTATATCCTGCTTCAATGATTTCAAACAAGTCATCTAAAATATGATTAATAACTTGTCCTTGCCTATCCATGGTATCTTACAAAGTGAGAAAATAATTAATGATCATTTATTCCTCTTTACAAAAAGGAAGACATCCTTCCTCATCAAACCAATTTGAAATCTCTACACAAAAAATAATTTTTTATTTATCTTTGATCAAATCATCTTCAAGTTCTAATTACTCTATCTTGATCTCATGAGACTCTCTCAATATTTCCACTTCTTGAGGGATAGCTTGAAAGTGTCATCCCTTCTTGATAGCACATTCCACTTCAAATATGGAGGTAAAATCTTGTGAATTGTTCTTTTGTTCACCAAAGGGAGTCCCTATGGTGATTTTTTCCTCATAAACACTCATGAACTCTTCTTTATCAGCCATTAATTGAGCACGTTCCTCTTCATTTACCTCTCTCAAGATAGGTTCTTTAACACAAAGAAAACATTCTTCATCATCAACCAAGCAAAGAGATTCAACACAAAGACTTACCTTCTCTTTATCACTTGAGACCTATTGAGGGATTTAAAAATGAACTTCAGCTTTCATAATCTGATCTCTTTTGTCAAGGTCTGAAATATCTTCAACCTCTTTCATGGTGATGCCAAGACTAGGCATCTTGAATTCACGTGATCTAGCCCAATGAGGCTGCCAAAGAGGTAGGTTTTCTTCAAGCAATAGTTTTATTTATTTATCAACCAGCTGATCCTCTTTTGTTTCCCACACCATAGGTATATCAATTCAAATGGTGATGGAATGAGGAAAAAAATAACTATTTGGTGGAGGTGGAACATAGAGTTCAAAATCAGGGTGAGAATGAAAAGTAAGAGATTCTTTTAGAAGCTTTTAAGGAAGGGAAGTCAGATCTTTGACTGAGACAACTTGACTTTATTCCTTCCACTTGACATCTAATTCATTTAAATTTGACTCAACTTGGGAACTCTCTTGAAGGAGGTTAAATTGGGTGTGTTTAGGCATATAATCTTCTTGTGGGTCTAAACCTTACATCACACCTTGACTTAGCTACTTCATATTTAACTCTAACACTTCAATTTTATTGACTAAATCCTCTTGGAAAAGTCTTTCTTGAATCTCATAGGAATAATAATGAGGCTAAGGTGTACATGAGGTCTGCCATGGAATACAAGAATCTTTTAGAGGAAGGGTGGGAGGGACTTGCAAAGGATCAACTCTATTCTCCACTTCACACTCTTTGGCAATGCTTCTATCTTCTTCCTTGCCCCATTAATACTATTTTTCTCCAACTTAGGATCTTAGGATTTGAGTTCTCTTCTTGAGGAAGGGTGGGAGGTATTTTTATAAGATCAAGCTTCTCTTCAATTTCACTTTCTTTGTCAAGACTTTTCTTCTCTTTCTTTTCCCATGACTCCACTATCTTATTCTAACTTGGGATATTAGGATTAAAGGTCTCATTTTAAGGTGGTGGGGATACAATGTGAGAGGGAAATGGGGATTTTAAATCCACTTATTTTTCTTCCAACATGAACTATTGCATATGCATATTTTCCAACTCAATTTATCTATCAAGGTTTGCTTTAAACACAAGGTTATTCTTCTCAACTCTTTCCTCAAATTGATTTGGAAAAGGATGGCCTTGATAAGGTTGATTGGGTTCATGAGTGGGAACCATGTAGGAATGATAGTAACCTTTTATAAGTGGAAAATAATTCTAATAGGTTTGGTGAGGCTTCCTTTCATGAACTTCTAACCTATCCACTAAGGAAGAGACTAGACCACTCACATCTAACATCTCACTTGTAAGCCTTTGCCAATTGGCTCTCTCAATAGGTGCCCACTCCCTCTTGATTAAATCTAATGTATTTCTAAATTTATGGATGGAATTATTATGAATCTTTTGGCCACATCCCCAAAGAGTATCAATCTCCAACATATATCTCTCATAGTCTAAGAGTGTCTTCTTGAAGGTGGAAATACATTGGCTTGAGGAGTGGCTAGGTTGACTAGGAGCAAGACATGGAGAAGATTGGTTATATGATTAGTAATAATCATGTATTGGTTGTTTATGATCATATTAAGGCTGAAAATAATGATATTGGGGCTGATACACTTAATGATAGGGTTGGTTAAGAACTTGCTCATATTGATAAGAAATGCCATAAGCTTGGAAGGTCTCACCAACTTGTGTGAAGTTTTACTCAACACCAAGGTCAGACATGAAAATTCATTAGGATACAATAACATAAAATAAAACATTATCAAAAATCTTCAAAGGATCACCTGGGATACTTGACTAGTTGATATAGCTTCAGAGTTTCCATTGATGCTTAAATAGATGCCTTTAAAGGTTGATTTTTGAGAGACAACACCAAAAACCTCTCAATCTCTTAGAATAAGAGTCCTAGTGGGTGTGCCAAAAACTATTGTTACTTTTATTTTTACCCTTTTATGATATTAAAATCTCTCCTCATCTAAGTGGCACAATGGAATCACCTCTAGGCTTGTGGGCAGCATAAGGAATGAGGTGAGTCTCTAGATAGGGCTAGCTCCCTTCATGTACCACTTAGGATTGAACCTACAACTAAACTTGGGGGGTAAAAAGGGAGAGAGATAACTAAAATAAAAATGACCTAAGGGATTTGATACACTAAATATATTTATGGCATCCAATCATATGCATATTACACTTGAAATCAAAGGACAAACTAAATATATACTCTCCAATCTATGTCTTCTTACATCAATATTACATTCTAGGGCTATGGAAGAATGTGTAAAGCTAGGAGGACTAGACAAGATGAATTTAATGACATTAATTAAGATACTAAATCATTTAAACTTTTACATTTCTTGGAACACATCACATGCCCTACAAGAAGAAACTGCAAATAGGTGAGAGAATGTGACAACTTGCTAAGGAATCCATAGTCTTCACTAAGTAAATTCAAAATTCAAGTAGAGAACACTATGAATATTCATATAAGAGGTAACACTTAGTAATTTTATTGATCAAAAGGTATAAAAATTATCAGGGCTTCACCATACTCAGGTGGAGCATAGAATATAATGGCCAAAATGGCTAACTCTTATAGAACTTATGAGAGAGAGAGATGAAGAGAAGTCCAAGGATCACAAAGACACGTATAAATATTATAAAATATGTTATCCATGCATTATAATAGGATATGGGCCGAACAATGCAAGGTCATGAAGTAAAAATGTCAATCCAAGTCATCAAAGTCTTGCAAAGTGGCACAAAACTCATCTTTTTGCATTAAAAAACTACCTTCATGATTGGAACTGTTTGAACATCCTATAACTAATGGGGAGTAAGTAAATTGATTTTAATCAAATGGGAGACTCTCATACATTCCTATAAATTAATTTTTTGCATTTTTTATCCTTTGTAAACCTCTAAAAGTGAGCCATCATCATCTACTATCTAGAAAATTGCTCTTTCATGCACCCTACACACTTGGCCTCAAATTTAGCATTAGTTTCCCATGAAAATCCATGGGAGAGGTTTAATTACAATTATAAATTCCTTTAATTTCCTTGGAAGAAATAGGAAAACTTTAAAATCACCCCACTTCAAGTTTTTCACCTTGTTCACTAGCTTATCAAATATGCTAGTTTTGACTGGTTGAGTTTAAGTACTTGGTTTGGACACTTAGGAGCTATTTCAATAAATTAAAATGAAATTGGGAGTTATCTTAAGTCTTAATAATTCTATAAATTTGATATTCATCTCTTCAAACCTCATATAACCTACAAAACACATAAAATAGTGAGAAAAACATTGTTTTATACTATGTCTGTATAGTTCTCTATAGATAGTTGGCATGTGAATTATATTGAGGGAGTCCTTTCCAATTTACAATAGGTATTCTGGTTCAATTACCTCATTATATTTCATATCCAACTCAATTTTCTCAAATTGGTCCTAGATGAGGGTTTGCAAAGGTTTAGGTGCAATCTTATCTTAAGGTTGATTCATAAAAATGGGGGATTGAATCTACCAAAAAATTCCAATAAATAATATTTAAATACCTTTATCAACTTCCCCTAATTCCTTATATCCCCATGCACAACCTCTAAAAATATGTGAGCATCTAAACTTGACTTGTCGAGCTTGATTTTTCATTCCCATAGGCCTAATGTTGTATTTGAGCCCAAATTGAATTATATAAGGTTTCATTTTCATGTTGAAATCTTTAACACATATTTTTAGGTCCCATAAACATGTTAAAATTCATTAGAGTGCTTTCCAAAGGTTATAACTGAAAATGGTTCATCATTTGAAACTAGGCCTAGTCATATTCATGTAGGTCTGATTGTAACCTAACCCCAAACTGACCCTTTTTTATTTTTATCTACATCTCAATAGTATATACATATATTTTTTTCCCTAATATAAATGTCCCATATGGTTGGAATGCTCACCAAGAGCTGCAAGTGAGTGACCTTCCATTTGCCCTCTAGGCCTAATGTTGGTCTTGTAGATTTAACTACCAATTTGAGGTTTGGGGATGTTTCATTGAACTTCAGCTTTTCTTGTTTAATTTACAAGTTTTCCCTAGATGTAACTCAACTATAATAACCTCCTCTCAAGGTGTAACTCACCTCTACTTTACTCATCGCCCTCCTTAACTAGGACTTCAAGTTTAATGCACAAGGGGAGTACCCTCTATCAGAGATAAAATAGAGGGCACTCCCATATTTCCTTAGGAAAAGGTGAATATTTTATGGGATTATCAAATTAATAAATATGATATATAAAAAATTCTATCCCTTGATGATATCATCTGACCCTTTTAGCTCATAAAAACCAAAGATAGACTTCTTTTAGGCAGACTGTATGTGAACTTTTCCAAGTGGACTATGTTTTGCCTTTTGAAGGGTTTTATATCTGATTGTGTTTCATAATTAATGTACTATATAGGTATTTATAGTCATGATTATTTTTTTTTGTCCCTTGGACACTTAAATTCCCTCTATATTTCTTCCAATACCTTAACCAGTCAAGATTATGTGAAAGGGTTTGACTATGTTGAGGACAATATGGACCCTACCTGTAGGTGTTGGTGCTTGGTTTAGGCTTATAAAGGTGATTATAAACCTATTTATAGTCTATTAATATTTATTTATACCTTTTTGACTCACTTTTATGTACCATACATTTTAAACAACCCAATTTTCTTACCCACTATCTGTTGACTATCATATTTTGACTATGTTTGCCTTTTTGGAAGGGAGTTGTAAGTGTATGTTGGGGTCATACCTTGAAATTTGTCCTATTTTGACAACTCTTTAACACAAATGTGTCTCTTTATATGATTCAATATTTTTTTTCATGGAACATTCCTTTATGTCACCACCTATATACCATGCTTATCATATTGTCTATCCATAGTTGGTTGTAGGGACCTGCGATTATGGTATAAAAAACCCTTATTTGATTATTGATACCAAAAACCACTTGCACATACTTTTAATTACTTTTTATTTCTTTAAACAAACATTAAACCATAATGTTTAGGTCTTTATCTGTTGATTGAGACATCTGCCTATTGACCTGCCTATAGGCTACTTTGTTCAAATAAGTTATTTCATGATATTTAGAGGCTCTTTATGAAGCATGAAAACCACATTAACCCTTTCACATATTGAAATAATTTTTGAACTCTTTTTACTCCTAACAAATTTACTTCTTTCCATGACTAAGACAACCTTATTTCTAACTGTTGTAGGTGCCTATTTTTAGTTTGAGGGCACCTATAGGTACTAAGAAACCCAAATATTGCATATCAACTCTCTCTGATGATTCCCTATAGTTTATAAATGATATTTTTATATCATGAAATCCATTTAAGCATGAATACATGGCTTTAAATTGTGATATTAGGTGAAAAGTCCATTTTAGGATTGAAACCTTAGGTGGATACTTTTGGAGCTAAGTGTGCTTGTAAGTGTGGATTATGACCTAAATCACCCATATATTCTTCTATTGATGACATCCATGTTAATTGGTGCTCCATTATATCAATAATTTCACTCAAAATATGGAATTATACCTCTATATTCAAACATTAGTTGAATGGGTCACTAATAGCTCTAACCTGTACATATCATTGTCCAAGTTCAATATTTTTGGAGGCACCTTTAGGCCTCCAAATGACTATCTTCCACTTGTTATCCTTCTCCCAAACTTGGCATGGTGATTCTCACTACCAAGGTATACAATTTTTATTATATTAGTTATTCTATGAGTTACCTCAACCATGCTATAACATATACACAAAACATTGAGGACCTCTATTTTGTGATTTTAGGCCAGACAGTCCCAAACACAATCAAATTGTGTTTGAGCATGGTTTTCAACTTCATATACCAATATAGCACTCCCAAAAAAGTATACCATGATCCTTTACTACATTAATATAATTAATAATATTTATCATATGTTTCAAACTTCCATATGACTTCTAGACACTCTGCTTAGGCCACCTAAAGATGCACATTTCTTGTATAGGCAGTGGGGAGAAAGGGTTGGTAGAATACGTAGATTATGAGGTCTAAAAGATATTTGAGTTCCTTAATGATTAAAAGTTGATTCCATTTAAGGAATATAACCTTGATTAATCTTACAAACTCCTTATCAACATGATCAATCCCATGGAGACACCACCTGTAGATGAGTATTTTGAGTTGTATATGGGGAACAAGTAGAAGACAATCAATACACTCAAAAGATGTACTTTGATAACTAGTTAATACTCCTTCATGGTGTTCCAATGACACATAAAAAATTTAAAAGGGATGAAACCATATATTATATTACATTCCAACTTTTGGACCCCTTTCTTTCATGGCAGTTGGTTAACTGTATATGACAGTCATAGGGTAAACTAAATGTATGGCATTCAAAGATTGCACCTTTATGGAGATTTATTGAAGAATAAATCTTGAGGTCATACAGGATCATTGAAATATTTGAAACATAATTAATGAGCTATAAAAACCCCTAGAAGGCACTTTCAAATCATGAAAATCAGAAAGCAATGGAAAACTACCAATCAACATATAATAGACTAGTCTGCAAACTTGAAGTGAAATGCTCATCAAATCAAATTGAAACATTAAAAAAAGTATGGGAGACATAATTGAACATATTAAAAATACTTTGGAATCCACCTTAATATCTTGTTTATACTTAATTTTTCAAATAAGATCAAAACCTGGAGGGTGCATAAATTGATAGGCAGTTTTGAAATGTCAACTTCAAATGAATGATTCATAAAACATATTTGATCATTATAAAAATTATTTATATGAAAATATATATTCCTAAGTGTACTACCACCTTTCAAAAGTGTGTGTCCTAAAACTTCCTATGATGTTTGTACTAAGCAAAAACCTAAGTGTCACTTTTGTGTGCCAAAAAGGGTAAAATGCAATAGAATGTTTTTATTATAAATGACATATAATGATAACAAAAACATTTTTATGGATTTGGGGATAATTAAGAGTCATATTTACACTTTTTCCAAGTGACACAATTCCCAAGGAGGTTGTACAAGTGTCACTTTCTCTTTCTTTTCTAAGAAAATTGACTTTATTCTAAAACACCTACCATTTTTAATTTAAAAATAGTTATATAAGACCTATAATGACACATGGGGCATGAAAACATGTTTTAACACTTGCATATTTCCCAAAAAAGCCATATAAAGCATTAAATGCACTATTTTGACCCCTCAAATGACCCAAAAATGATAAATGGACATAAAAACTAATTGACCAAAGCTAATATAACATTATTTGACATCAATTAACTTATAAAACACCTCATTAAAATATATGATACCCCTTATAAAGTCAATATTTCACCTATAGGTTCCCTAATTTAACTAAAAAGTCAAATTTAGTCAACAAGGACCAACCCAGTTGGGTTTGAACTTACCTTTATGCTTCTTTTCAGTCATGGTATTATTTTGGTTCTCTTTAAGGACAAGATTACCAAGTTCAAATTCTCTATGTTTCACACACTGATTATAGTGGCCTTGGAGTTGATTTTGATAGGCTTGGAGATTGTTCACCATATCCATGCATTTCTCATTAAGTAACTTTAATTTTTATAGGTAAGCTACTCAATATTCATTATCATCTAGGACATGCTTGAAATAAATTTGTATATATGGAAACTCAACCTAGGAAGAATGGCTTCAATACCATAAACAAGTGAATATAGAGTGGCTCCCATGGGTGTATAATGATTGGTACAATATACCCAAAGGGTGTGGAATATTTGAAGGTGTCAATCACAGCCGATATCATTGAAAATATTTTTGAGAATGTTAATAATGTTTTTACTTGATGCTTCATCCTAACCATTACCTTGAGAGTAATATGTCATAGAAAAGTGTTGTGTAATTTGGTATTCAATACATAGCTTTTTGACATCCTTGTTCTTAAATGATCCTCCATTATCAGATATAATGTTAGAGTAGATACCATAGTGGAAAATGAGATGGTTGAAAATGAACATGGAAATTTGCTTTCTAGTCATGAAAGTGAGGGGTATAGCTTCAACCCACTTAGTGAAATATTTAGTGATGGTAAGTATATGTTTATGGCCATCAGATGAGGTGGGATTGATCTTCCCAATAAGGTCAAGGCCCCATATAGTAAATGGCCATGGTGTCAACATTGGTTTTAGAGTCTTGCCTAGGGCATGAACCAGATTGGCATGCTTTTGACACTTGTCACACTTCTTTGCATATGTAATTACATCTACAGCCATTATGGGCCAATAATGACTAATACACAAAAAAAATTGGATATAACTACCCCACTGGTGTGGGATCCACATACTCCATGAACCTTCCATAATGTTAGTGTATATTGTACCAAAGTTAAACAATGAATCAAAGTTCCATCAAAACTATGGTGGTAAAGGATTGATCTGAGTAAGGTATAATGAGTGGTTTGGTGGATGAAGGCTTTGGATTGTTTTTAGGATAGGTTGAGTGGCATAATTTGGTCATGGAGGTAGTTGTTAAGGTTTGAGTACCAGATAGAGGTAGGACCAATAATATCATAAATCATCATAATGATTAAAGGTTCATGAGTTGGTGATACCGAATTTTTGATAAGTAACTGATACTCTTTAGTGGTGTCTATTTGTTGAATCAGAGATCCAATAGTAGTCATAGCCTCTGCGGTTCTGTTACTTGCTCTTGGTATATGCTTAGACTAAATGTCAATAATTTGTTGCTTGAGAGTGTCGACCATGGCCTTATATGGAACCAGCTTGTCATATTTGGTTTGAAAGTGGTCTATAATTTGATTGATGATTAACTAAGAATCACCATAAACCTTGAGATGAGATATGTTCCATTGTACCATTTGGTGAAGCCCTATAATAAGTGCTTCATATTTGGTCAAGTTGTTGGTACAAAGAAAGATAATTTGAATGATTTAGGGATTAGATCCCCCTATGGTGTAATAAACAAAGGCCTACCCTTGATTCATGTGTAGTAAATTATCCATCAAATTACAACTTCTAGTGCTGATCCTTGAGAGGTGTGTCAATGATGATCATTATGGATTCATCAAGAAATTAAAATGTGAGTAGCTCTGTATCAACAAGGGGTGCTTCAGTAAGCTGATCTATAAGAACTTTCCCCTTAATGGATTTTTGGTTGACATAATTGATGTCAAACTCATTGAGAATCATGATCCATTTGGCCATGTGGCCTTATAAATTTGTTTTAGATAATATATACTTGAGCGGATCTACTTTTGAAATAACCATGGTGTTATTATTTAACATGTAATGGCACAATTTCTGAGTTGCAAAGACCATGGCTAAATAGGCTTTTTTTATGGGTGTATAATTGTGTTTATACACGACCAATGTACATATTAAATAGCACATGGCATGCTCTTTTCCATTATCATCACATTGAGTCAAAAGTGGGCCCAGGGTATTATCAGTAGTGAATAGATATAACAAGAATGGCATTCCCAGCATAAGAGGTAACAAAATAGGTGGATTCACTAGATAGTCCTTTAGCTACTAAAAATATGTCGGGTAGTGATCATCCCATTCAAATGTGACTCCCCTCCTCAAAATATGCATAAAAGGATGGCATTTGTTGGCCAACTATGATATGAAGCATCAAATAGACTGGATCTTGCCCTACAAACTATGGATCTATTTCAAATTAGTTGGTGGTTTCATCTATGTTATGGCTTGGACTTTGGATAGATTGACTTCAATGCCTCAATGAGACACAATTAAGCCAATAAACTTTCTTGATGTGACTCTAAAGACACACTTCTTAGGATTAAGTCTGACTTTATACTCATAGTCTTTCAAATATTCAGTGTATCACTAAGAGATGATCGACCTTGGTCTTTGATTTGCCAAGAATGTCGACATAGTCTTCAATAATGTCAAGCATCATATCAAGAAATATGATGGTCATGTCTCTTTGAAAAGTTTCCCCTACATTCTTAAGACTAAATGGCATTACTTGATAATATAATGTTCCCAATCAAGCGGTGAAAATTGTCTTATGTTGGTATTTTGGTGTTATCCTGATTTGGTTGTACCCTGAAACGTTGTCTATTAATGGAAGCATCTTATAACCCACTATGGATTTGATGATCATATCAATGTTTAGCAATGGAAAGTCATCCTTAGGTAAAGCTTTGTTTATATCACAAAAATTAGTACAAATTATGATTCCTTCTATCTTTTTGCTAACTGGCATAACATTGGAGATCCACTTTAAATAGTCAATTGATTGAATACATCCTACTTCTAGGAGTTTTTCCAACTCTTTCTTTACTAATATAGAAATGCAAGTATGCATCTTATGCAACTTTTGTTTTACTATTTTGGCATTAGGATTGACCATAAGGTGGAGTAGAACCAAGGTGGGGTCCAAACTTGGCATGCCAGAATATGCCCATGTAAATATATCAACAAATTCCCTCAAAATGGTTGTAAATAATTCACACTCCTCAATAAGGGACGCACCTATCTTGATCCACTTTGATTCATCTATGGACCTGATGTTAAACTCTCTTTTATATTCCACTAGAAAGGTCGAACCATCTTTAAGAATAGTGGGTAAAGTTTTAAACTAATTGGCAACATTATAGTCCTCTATTAGGACTAGCTCTTCGAGTTTTCCTAGGCATGATGAATCAGAGTCTCCCAATGGGAGGTTTAGACATGTAACAAAAACTATTAGAATATTCTAAATAATTCAATCAAAATCTTGTTATTCTTCAAAACTAAACTCGGAGTTATAGGCAAGTTCATCGTGGGTGGTCTCCTAAGCTATGTTTGAAGAAGGTTGAACACCCCCATCTAATGGTGCCTAAAACATGTTTTCACCACTAGACTCACCTTTTTATTTACTTTTACCCTATTCAAAAATCACCTCAAAGAGGTTTTCACTTTGGGACCTTAATCTTTTAATTATTTGCTTTTGGCTAAGGGTGTTCATCTACTTTCCAAAATAAGCTTTAGGATCCAACTTGATTGAGAACCCTGATTTATGGTCCCCCAATAAAAAATTATCTCTAAGGCCAAGAAAATTACAAAAAGCATCATCATTTTGAAATCATCAATTGGCATGTTGGAATCTCTTTGGTCTCGATCTATCAGCTGGGGATAATATAATGGTAGTGGGTTGTGATGAATGACTAGTCTAAGAATACAAACAGAATGAGGATTAAATAGGTTGGTCTTGGCTAGGTCATTAAAAAGGTTATAATCATACTCTAATTCATTATTGGCATCCTTATCACTATTCAATAGTGATGGAACATGATTAAGGTACATGGGGTCACCCCTAAGTGGTTCAAATCTAAGTCCATAGGGAACTTTGTATTTGGTCATGGAAATTAGTTCAAGTGTTCCTTGTTGATTTAGTCTTAGGCCTCCTCCTTCATAGTCTTAATTCTTCATGATCCTATTCAAAATAAGATAATTTACATTCTCATAACAATCAACCTACTTGTCATTGTATAACCATGATTCATCCCCCTTAAGAGGGTCCTGTTCTAGGCCAGATGTTGGTATAAATGTGATAGGTCCTTTACCTTTGCACTTTTGTTATCATTTTAGATGAAGTGGCTTAGATTTAGGTCTTCTAAAGGACTTTAGGTTCTGTGTAAGGTTTGCGATGTGAAAGGTATCATGGGTTAAATACTCTCTTGGGTCACTAGGCAAGATGGCATAATGATTGGATATCTCAAGACGTGGTATGTGTGATCTGTAAACTGAAAATGCAAGTGTGGCAAATTTGAATAACTCACTTTTGCATTTAAAAGATCTTTCTATTTTCTGACTTTTTCTTTAAATTTTGAATAAATAAATTATAACAAGAATTAAAAATGAAGATCAAAATTATAAAATAGTAGATAAAAATTAGAAGAAATCACCAGCAAATTGATAACAGAGTTTGGCTTCAATAGCCTACGTCTTCAAGCCCGTTCGAAGTGAAGACCATTCTCATTAATTTTATGCAATAAATGGCTTCCAAAATCAATACAAGTCTTCAATTCACCTTCTATGATCTCTGATTGCTTTTATTTATATCTCTCAAACTTGAAAATAATGGCCCAAGGCCGTACAAAGCAAAAATAAAACTCTAACCTTCTTAAAACTCCTTACACAGTCGACTTTTTGTGTCTATTCAAGTAGAATTTAGTCCCTTTTATAACACTTCGACCTCTATGGCTGAAGTGGCCAAGGCATTAACCTTTTTCACCCTAGGTGCAAGGTTCAAAATTGCTAGCCACCTTTCTAGGCACTTGGGAAGAGTGAAAAGGTTGGCCTCCTCCTTTTAGGGCACATTTTGACTTTGTTTTGTCCCACATTTGTTGGGAATTCAATTTTCCATGCTTAAAATAGATGAGTTTGTTCCATTTTCAAATGCCTAAGACTTAGGCTGCCGCTTAGACTTGGTCTTAGCATGATTGGTGGAATGATATGGCGGGTGACGTGGCAATTGTGTAAGGTGGCCTTTGGCACCTTGTTTAAATGTTTGAAAATTTCAAATAACATGTGAATAAAAAAACACCAAACCAAATTTTTTTTGCACCTAATTATTTTTTCATGTGTCAAATGGCTATTGGTCCATTTGGCATATTTCAACAGTGCCATGTCACTTTTGACACCCCTTTTTTTTACCTGTTGCAAGATTTATTAATTGGCTATATCTTGAGCATCCAGACTCCATTTTTCATTTCGAAAGAAGCGCCAAAAATCTCTCAATGAATTCTATGATGTGCAAATGATTCGAATATAATTTGAAGACTTTTTAAAAATAGAATGGTACATGGATCCACCTGGATCATTCCTCCCCACTGGGAACTTTTGGACCTCCAAATTTTGAAATTAACTGGTAATGAGGTGAGGGTGCCTGGAGTAATACTTATCTTTTATTTCAAAGTGTCGAAGGCTTTTTGATGTTTTCCTCCCCACTGAAAGACCTATTTCACACTTGTCAAAGAATGCGCAAAGGTGATGCAATATATGAAAATTAAGCAATAAACTTTTGCCAAAACTGTACTGCACCAAGAAAACTTCTAACCTCAGTTGTGTTAGTGGGTGTAGGCCAATTAACAATGACTGCCACATTTGCAGGATCAATTTTCAATTTACCATGTCCTACAATGTAACCCAAGTATATCAAAGAGGTCTTGCCAAATTCACATTTTGACATTTTTAGATAAAGTTTTTCCCTTCATAATGCATCCATGACTTTTTTAATGTGGATCACATGCTCTTCACAAGACTTGCTAAAAATCAATATATCATCTAAGTAAACTATAACAAAATCATCAAGGAACTGTCTAAAAACATCATTCATCAATCTCATGAATGTAGTCAGAGCATTACATAACTTGAAAGGCATAACAAACCATTCAAACAATCCCTATTTTATTTTGAATGTGGTTTTCCACACATCACTTTCATTTATTCTTACTTGATGATATCCACTTCTCAAATCTAGCTTAGTGAAATAAATAGCATGTTTTAATTGATCCAACAAATCATCTATACAAGGAAGAGGGTAATGATTCTTAATAGTAATTTTGTTTAAAGCATGAAAATCAACACACATTTGCTAAGTGCCATCTTTATTTGGCACCAAAATAATTGGCGAACCAACAAGAGATGAACTTGGATGAATAACACCTCTATCCAATAGATCCATTACCTATTTTTTGATTTTCTCATTTTTCACCACTGATAACCTGTACATGCCAATGTTAGGGAGAGGAGAATCTTGTAATAGCTTAATTTCATGTTGAACTCCCCTTTTAGGGGGCAGGCACTTAGGATCCTAAAATACATCATCGGAAGTAGAAATGATTTCAACCAATTCATTCTTGTGTTTAGGATCACACTTTTCCAAAGCTTGAGAATATTCTTTTTCCTTAGACTTAATCAACATGAGACAAAAAGTCTTGCTTGAATTAACTAGTCTTTTCATTTTCCCTATTTTAACCAAGGAAAGACTTTTTCTAATGTGATGTGCTCTAACTATATATTCAATGCCATCCTTAACAAGCAAGTACTTATTCTCCTCTCTATAGAATATTTTTTTTCTATCATAAAGATATGGGCTTCCCAAAACAATCCCACATATGTCCAATGAAACAACATCCAACTCAACCTCATCTACAAACTTGGATGTGATGGCAAACCTTAGTCTACAAGTTTGTGAGACTTGTAGCTTCGCATTGTCACACACCCAACCTAGTGGATAAGGCTTCGGATGGGGATTAGTTTGTAAGCCTAGTTTCTTAACAACCTCTTTAGAAATTAAATTTTCTTGTGAACCACTATCAAATAGAGTGTCAATCTTAGTATGTTTTGAAACAACTCTAATGTGGAACAATTCATTTCTTTTCTTATCAACATGCACATAATTATGTTTAGAAGAAGTTACATCATTTGATGACTTAGTGCTAGAAATTGAAAGAGAAAAATCATTATGTAATCCCATAGCTATGATATTAGTTTCATCACTTGAATCTGAACCTAAGTCCTGAACCATAGAATTAGCCTTCTTTTCTTTCTTTTGATACCTCTTAGGCCTTAACACAAAGTGTAGTTTCCAACACTTAGACTCATCATGATTTTTCTTGCAATGATGACAAAATGGTTTTCCTTCTTCTTTTTTAACTGTATAAATAGATTTTTGTTTACCCTTTCTTGATGAACTTTCCCCTTTGGATTGCTTAACATTAGATTGCTTACTTTTTACTTTAGGAAAATATTCTTTTGATTGTTTCCCTCTAGCCTTTAAATGAGTGGCTTGAACACATACTGCATCTAAATTAGTGGGATTGAACATAAGAATCATATGTCTTAAGTAACTATGCAGCCCACCTATATATTTTAGCAGTGTTTCTTGTGTATATAGAGGAACATTCAAAAGTAAATCTTTTTTCCTAAATTCTTGTGTATAATCTTGAACATTTTGGCCTTTTCCTTGTCTGAAACTTTGCCAATCCATCATGTCTTGTTGCATATAGCCTAAAGGATAGAATTTCTTTCTAAGTTCTTCAATAAATTCATTTCAAGTAGAAATTGAGTTACCTTATTGAAGCTCGACTTCCTTCAACTTACTCTCCCACCAAATGAGAGCTGTGCCTCCCATACGAAGAGTAGCCAAATGAATTTTTGACTCATCCCATACAATCTCTTGGACCCTGCAATAAAATTCAATCTACTTGACCCAATTATCCAACTTTTTAGCATTAACTTCACCATTAAACATTGGTAATTCAAACTTAATATCCAATTTTAGTGAAGGGAGAGATTCCACAATTTTTTTACTGTCATTCGATGAAGAAGGTTTTTCAATTTCTTTACCTTTTGATTCTTGTGAATCACCTTCTTTTTCATTCTCAAATTTCCTTTGTTTGTCACAGTATAGTTCCTCAACCATGCTTCTCATGTCCATGAAGGCTCGACAGAAAGCTTGTTCAGATTCCATCTCTTCTTCGGCCATCTTTAAAGCACACCTTGAACCAATCTCTGGATTATACTCAATGAGTTTTCCTTCACCATTTTGAGATTTAGACCTTGTCAACATGCACTAGCAATACTACTAAATAACAACCGCTCTGATACCAAAAATTTGATCTATAAATTGAAAATGCAAGTGTGGCAAATTCAAATAACTCACTTTTGCATTTAAAAGATCTTTCTATTTTCTGACTTTTTCTTTAAATTTTGAATAAATAAATTATAACCAGAATTAAAAATGAAGATCATATTTATAAAATAGTAGATAAAAATTAGAAGAAATCACCAGCAAATTGATAATGGAGTTTGGCTTCAATAGCCTGCGTCTCCGGGTTCATTCAAAGTGAGGACCGTTCTCATTAATTTTGTGCACCAAATGGCTTCCAAAATCAATACAAGTCTTCAATTCACCTTCTCTAATCTTTGCTTGCCTATATTTATATCTCTCAGACCTAAAAATAATGGCCTAAGGCTGTACAAAGTAAAAATAAGACTCTAACCTTCTTAAAACTCCTTACACAGTCAACTTTCTATGTCTATTCAAGTAGAATTTAGTCCCTTTTATAACACTATGACCTCTGTGGCTGAAGTGGTCAAGGAATTAACCTTTTGCACCCTAGGTGCAAGGTTCAAAACCATTGACCACCTTTCTAGGCACTTGGGAAGAGTGAAAAGGTCAGCCTCCTCCTTTGAGGGCACATTTTGACTTTGTTTTGTCCCACATTTGCTGGGAATTTAGTTTTCCATGCTTAAAATAGATGAGTTTGTTCCATTTTCAAATGCCTAAAACTTAGGTTCCAATTTATGCTACTGCTTAGACTTGGTCTTAGCATGATTGGTGGAATGATGTGGCCGTTTATGTAAGGTGGCCTTTGGCACCTTGTTTAAACATTTGTAATTTTCAAATTAAATGAGAATAAAAAAAACACCAAACCAAAATTTTTTTTACACCTAAATATTTTTCCAAGTGTAAAATGGCTATTAGTCCACTTGCAATATTTCAATAGTGCCACATCACTTTCGACACCCTTTTTTTTACCTATCGCAAGATTTCTTCAACTAGCTATATCTTGAGCATCCACACTCCATTTTTCATTCCGAAAGAAGCGCTAAAAATCTCTCAACAAATTCTACAATGTGCAAATAATTTGAATACTTTTTTAAAATATAATGGTACATGGATCCACTTGGATCAATGTGGGAAAGGGAATCAAAGATATTAGGGTTGCAATAAGGGGAGATTAGTATGGTGTTAGTGAATGAAATCAAAATCCAAACAAAACATACTAATGATAACACCTTAATTCTATCTCAAGGGGGGATAATAATAACAAAAACTAAATGATAAACACAACTAGAATGTAAAATACAAAGAAATCCTTCACCTTCCTTGGATGCTCCAAATATCTTGTTCAAGTGGCTTGCTCAGCTTGTGCTCAATGAGTCCTCATTAAAGAAGTTATTTGGCTCCTTCTCTCACTGGCACATTTTTTATGATGGATTTGGCATGGCTCAATAATTGGGCATGATAACACTACATCAATGGATTGAGAGGGATTTTTAGCGTTATAACTTTACACCAAGAGAGCTTAAAATTCAATAGGCAAGGCATGGTATTTATAGGCTTTTGCAAATGACCAACATAAACCTAAACCATCCATCTCAAGATGAAGATGTGTGGCTAAGAATCCATCCAATTTTGGAGTCAAATTCAATAAATGCCCTCATAAATATTTGGGATAGAGAGGCATGGGGAGGCTTAATGAGGCATGGGAGGGCTTAATGACATATTTTATACATTTATGGCTTAGGGATGTCTTCCCAAGAAATGATGTCACTTGATGCAAAAACTTATAATCAATTTCTAAAAAGAAATATTCAACAATTTCCATGGAATTATTAATGAGGCTCTTGATTCAAATTAATTAGTCTTAAACATGATTTATCAATTTTGGTGCAAATCTTGGCAATTTATGCATAAATTAATCAAATTGATTAGAATGTCATATTATTGGCTTGAAATTTTATTGGATTGGAATTAGAATGTGATGTTAGATGATTTGGATTTGTTACCCCATTAAGGATGTTACCAACACAAAATAACAAGGGCACATGTCTCATGCAATAAATTTGGTAGAAAAGAGCAATCTAGAGCACCCAAGAATGAAAATGTCATATTGAATTGAAATGATCTGATCAAAGTTAGTTATTTCATAAATTGCATTGCCTCATTGAATGTTACTCTAGCCAAAATCAGCACTTGTATATAACAATTTCAACTCATTTATTGTATTTTAGTGTCTTTAGGCCAAATTGTGATGTTATGATAGAAATTGGTCAAAAGCTTGGTTAAAGGTTATTGGTGGCCAGTTTTAGGTGTCTACAGGGTCTAGATGCCCAAGTGTGTCAAATAAGGATTTGTTAGGGCCCATGTAAAGGATAAAATGAAGTTTACTTAGGAGGCACACTCACTTTTGAATTTGTGGTAACATTGAGTGGCTTTTGAAAGGTGAATTATTTTGAGATGGTTTAGTGGCCTCGTGGGTATAGGGGAACCAATAAAAAATGAGGCACTTATTATGGTTGCCTAAGAAGAAAAAGTTTTGGTAGTGGCATGATAAATAAAGTAAGGGAAAGTGAATCCAAAGGGAGTACTAGCTTGACTCATGCTAGTATCCATTGAGGACTAGATAGAAGTGGTTGTAACAGTTGAAGATAATGAAGCCAATGGAGAAAAAAAAGTGGAAGCAAGAATAGAAGTATAGATAGTTATAATTGGGAAAGAAGGTAATGGGGAAACACTTACAGTGGGAGACTATGGTGTGTTGGAAGCCTCTATAATTACTTGTAGAGGTGGGACTATCCCCCTCGTAGTAGTCTTAGGTTCTTTCTTACTCTTTTAAACCTTTTCTATATTTCTTTCAGCTAGTGCCTGCAGTTCTTCCATTGAGACCTAAATGCCTTTCTACAATTCTTCAAGGTCAATGACATCAATATCGATATAACTTAGGATCTTTATGGTAGCTCCCATAGTAGATGTAGAGATGAATGTATGCCCTTGGGAGAGTTTAGGTTAGCATCTATATCCTCCTAGCTCAAATATTGGAGGCATGCCCTAACTACTCAAAGTGGCATGTAATGGAGGTCTATATGGTATATTCCTAATGATAAGAACATTATATTCTTCCTCTTATTCTCATCTCTCCTCATAATCTACATCAAACATGCTTCCATGGGTTGGTGGAGGTTGAGGATTTATATTGTCTTCTTTCTTCTTCTCTCTATCCAATCTCATTTCAAGCTCTATGTTCTTCCCAGCTGCATTACTTAGGGCCACCGCATAATTCATGGCATCTCAGTAAATCCCTTCATGCACTTCTTCTTGATGCTTATACTCCATCAATACATCCTTCTTGAATTTGAATAGGTGTTTGGTGATAACATTGTTGGGGTCCCATGCTTAGAAGTTATCTTTATGAAATAGGTATGAGTACCTATGCCTTGTAGCCACAATGATATCATTCCATTTTATGATTTTAGTCCTCCCCAACTTGTAAGGAGTCTTGTGGGGGACTGTCTTCTTAGTTTTGAAGATGACATCAACTCCATGTAGAATTTGATAGGCCATATCTTCCTTGATTAGCTTCATAAGCACATATCTCAATAACCTAAGGGGAGCCACCATCACCCCTCTTACTCTGATGACTATGCAATCATGGTACAACTAATAGCTTCCCATGTCTGTCAAGTTTTATCTAACCTTCGAGTGAATCCTTGACATCTCAAACTCAGTGATTGACTTATAGATAATTAGGTAAAAGTCTTCTACAATTATTCTAATGTTTCGTCCGAAGTGGTGAATATGTATTATAGAGAAAAGTTGAGGGACAACATTATTTCACTCAAGAGACCATGAGTTTTGACCTAGCTGGGTATTTCCACAGATTAAATCTAGTAAATAACTCATCATGAAGCATGGGGCTCCATTATTTCAAGTGTCATTAATTGCATACATTAAATTATTGCTAATGATCTCCCCAAATGGGAGAATCTATTGGTCCTCTAGGATTGTATGCAAAAATGGAAGAGTCCTTATGTCCATGTAGCTGATATATGGATTGCCAAATACTCTATTAAGGAGAGCAAGGCTAATCTTGACTCATTTTATAAATTTATGGATAGGTATGATCCCTTGGTCATCTATGAGAATGGCTTCTATTGGGTCAGTTACCTAAGTAGCCATGACCTTATCTAAGGAGTGTACCTTGTCCTAGTTGTTGATTTTTCTCTAGTTATAATTTATTTATGGGGAAGGAAGGTCATAATACTTTTCAAAACTTAGCCCTGCTATGAAGGCAATTAGGATACCTTGGTTCATTAATTTGAGCAACCCATCATTACATCTTGACCTCCTAAAGATGCCATAAGCTAGGTCGATACATGACATGATCTCTAGTTTAGTTGTAGCCTTGTGGAGACCAAAAGCATTGAAGGTGAGGATGTATGAAGATAATTAAATTATATTAGGCATTGTCTCAACCTCATCAACTTCCCTAGCTACTTCTACATTAAATTAAATGTTGTTATAATGCATGTCTCCTGATGTTATAGCCTCAAGGATGAATTTTATGTCTTTAAAAAGGACTGACCATATTGGAATAGGAAATTGTCATTTTTGAAAGATATTCTCTTACCTAGAGTGGAGGGACTTGCCTGTGCCATCTATGAAATATTATATGTAGCAACCATTATCCTTTTGTATCTCTCTACAACTTTTAAGCTCCAACAATGGTGGTCAGGGTATAATCTATGAATAGCTTGAGATTTATCATACTGGGAGAGCATCAATAATAGAGAGAGAAAACATGTATAAATTCAAATGCAAATGTAGGTAACAATAGTCAAGTTGAGTATCCTTTTGAAAGATCACTTTGATTAATGCAAAGTTGATGGTGACCTTAGTTCATGCCATATTAATGGCAAGCTTGTCAACTTTACATTTAAAACACTTCAAACTATTGATTTTGGCATTTAATTACATTAGAGTTCAAATTTAGTTCTATTTTTAATTTGATCCACCATAAATTTTATCTTTGAAGCTAAATATTTCCACCTTTTTACATGTGGCTACTACCTCAAATCCAACTAAGCACTTACAGAGATTAAATATGACTAGGCTACTTAGTTAGCTTAAAGTTTGGATACATGACACCTTTTGATTTCCTCATAAATTATTGGAATGAAACCTAGTGTGATGACTCATTTATATCTTGCCATGTGGCATCTTTCAATTTATGGTGAGCACTCAAGCATTGCCTTTTAGTTTTGATTGGTCAGGGGAGTACCACATATCGCTTTCATAAGCAATCAGATATTTTCTTCACCAAGTGGATTTTCCATGGGTAATCATAGCTTTGATTTGACAAGTGTCACCTTAAAAAGGATTTCTGGATAACTATCATCAACTTAGCATTAATCACATGGATCAAGTGGAGACATATGTCTCTTTCGAAGATGATCTCATGGATCTCAAAATGTAGCTTCATGAGAATGGCATGTGGTATCATTGTGAGGGCCCAAGGTGGACACGTATTACTTTTAGATGGCATATGGTTGATCTTAGGATACAGATTCATCATAATAACATGTGGCATCATTGCATGGTTTCAAAGGGGACATGTATTGCTTTTTTAGGCTATTATTTGTTCTTCTATTAGGTGTCACTCACAGAAGGAGCCTCAAACAATCATACATCATCAAATTTGGATCAAAAGGATCAGGTGAAACCATGTGTCTACCTTAAAATATTTTTCAAGATTGAGATGGATGCAATATGATGTGGATATGCATTGATCATAGATGAGCCCAAAGGGGACATGCATCACTTCAGAGGGTTGATTGGGTTTAGTTGGTCATGATTGAGACATGCAGTGGCATCTTATGGGATTTAATATTATGATGGGATGTATGATAGTTCAAATTGAATGGGTTTGCTTGTGGGGGATAAAATCTTGACACGTAGCCTCTAGATTTGAATTCTAATGGATAGTTTTCTCATGAGCTCTCTATATGGCACCATGTAGCTTACAAATTTGGTAGATTTTCTCTAAGTTTCTTGCATAGGGCATGATGAATCTCTAAGGGAATATAAATCCTAGCAAGGTGGACACCTATCCCTTTATGTTATAGTCTAAACTTTGACATCCTATGAGGCATCATAAATAGATACTTTAAATTGATGTCTTGTGAGGTCAAGTGAGAAGTTAAGTTAGATTCTAGAAGATGTCATTTCCCATCTTAAGCAAAATTAAACAAGTTTGAAGTGAAATCTTACAAGTGAATGACTTAAACACAACACAAAGTCAATCTAATAAAACTTAGCAAATATTGTTGTGTTCGTGTCCATTAAATAGCTATGTTTCACTCTATTAGCAAGAGCCAATCTACTTAGCATTGAATCATCAATGGTTAATAACTCATTATTGAATGAAACTTGAAGAGGACTTGCAATAATCTAAATATTTCTAAGTACTAATACTTATTGAAAAATGAGTAATTAACCATGGAATGCAAAATCACAAGCAATGGTAATCTAGACCATATCCAAATATAGTTAAATGATTAAACATGCTTGACATCTTGGGTGTTTCAAAATTTAAAGAAAGGAGGGTCCCCATTCTGGGAATAGGGGTAGTTTGTCATAAACAAATGGAAAACTCTATGGGCAAACATTGAAAAATGTTAGAACCTAGATCTTCTATTCAAAGATGAATCAAAAACTACTTGTCTCATTGTGATCTTTAGTTAGATCAAAATTATTTTTTAGAACTAATGAAAATCTGCAAGTTGGAAATAGATTTTAAATCTTGTAGACAATCATACTATGTGTGTGATTTGAGGTTCCTTAACCATTGCCATTGGGTTCATAAATGATAAATTTCAAGATTCAAAACATCAATATGAAATGACTTAATCATTCTTTAGTTTTTATATAAGTAGGGTTTGCTTATTCATGGATGGCTTGGGCATTGCTCTTCTACCATCCAGGCATCCATATCCCGAATAGAGATACATTTGGCTCCACTTTGGGCCTTGATCTACTGCCAGTCAGGGATCTATAACCCTGATAGGGATTGCCTAAATCACCATTCATGAAATCTGAATTAGTTTATGATTTCACTTCATTGGTGTATCATATTTTTTTTATACTTGTATTCATAAAATAGAATGATTGGGAACTAGAATTATCCAAGTGTAAAGATTTTTCCAAGACATAGTCTAGATGTAATTAACTTTCAGATATCAAGTCCTACCCTAAAAATTTATTTGGTGAGTTTAAGTGATAGTATGATGATCCACAAAGATTCAAACTTTAGCTCAAACAAATGTTCAGTCATCTAAAATATATTATAGCCTTAAAATGACTTATGATTTCATGAGAAAAATAACTTCTAATTAAACCCACCCAACTTTTATAAATTGAAACACTGCTAGAGGTTTGTAACTTTTATATGACCAATGTTTAAGACCAGCAATCCCTTCTTCCCATTTTTAGGAACAAATTGAGCCAAAGAATTCTTGTCTAGAGGACTTATTACTAAGATACAAAACACAATAGGAAAATAAATAGTAAATGGACATAAATCAAGAAGGGAAATAATAAGAATGCAAAGTATTCTACTCTTACCTACTCTAACTCTAAACAATCTTACTATCCTTCTAGAGTTTGTGATAAAGTGGTAGAGAAATAATGTTTCATATATTGCCCATTAACTAGCAAGGCTAAGTCATTCCCTTACAAGTCTTTGAGTTTGATGTATTTTCACCTAGTATTTTTTTCCATTTGATATGGTCCAATACATAGAGGAGTGAACTTGTCAAATTGTCCTTTCTTCATGTGGGCCTTGTCCCATAGTAGGACTAATTCTAATATGTAGAACACTTTAACTTTGACTCATTTATTAAACCATATCTTAACAACATCCTAATTCTTGCTAAAATTATTAAATGCTTCATCTCTGGAATATTCTATTTAGATGATGTTCAGTATCTAAGATTTCACTCTTTCATCATCTTCCATGTACTCAACCATAAACTCATAAGTGGGTAGCTTCAATGTGATAGGAAAAATAGGTATTTGCCCATAGACTAGTAAGAATGGGGATGCCTTGAGCACTTGTTTGTATCTTATACTATTACTTATGTTTTAATATGTATCATAGGTACTCTTAGTGTTTAAAGAATAGTTTTCATTTTATAATTTAGAGAATTCAATGCATGAGTTGCAAGTTTTGATAATCATATTATCTATTAATGGAATAGAGGCAAAGCAAGTGGGCTATTTCACAATATTTATAAAGTTTGATGGTTGGGAGCCACTTTGTCCTATATCTTTAAAAATAATGAAGCAATCTTAGCTAATATTAGTGAAATACAATTAAAGCTAATCTAAACACTAATCTAAGATGAATATTTAAAATGGTAATTACACTAGAGTGATCTGGTATAAATAAAAGCAAAAGGAATGATAAGGCAGAAAATAGATGTTATTGATCTGCATCCTAAACATCATGACAAATTTAAAATGTCCTCCAAGTATATGATTAATCAATGTATAATATGAAATATCATGAGCTCAAATCTTACGACACATCAGGAAAACATCTAAGGAATGATAAAATTGTAAATAAGAACTAAGTTCACTTTAAAGATTTACCCTACAAATAAACATCATTAGCCCAAATGCAAGAAGAGTAAGTGAAACAAAATGAACTTGAGAAATTTCAATCAACCTAGCATTTTCACAAGTTAAAAAATCTACAATTAAAATAAGCACATTAAGATTTCACAAGAACCATTCAAATTTAGAAATGAGAACAAGTGAGAGAGAAACCATAATAACAAATGGCACAAATGAATATGGACAATCTTTGTAGAATTACTCACTTGCATTAATTGCTCAAAGTTCACACAAGTTTTTAAATCAAAATCTCCCCCCTTTTTTACAAATGATAATACTCCTTTTATATAATTCAAGGAAGTATGTCGATCATTCATATCCAACTACAAGTGTATAATTGTAAGGACAATAGTCCTTTCTATAAAGTTTTAAAATACACTAAACTTTTCCAAATGGATTGACCTATAGTCAATGTGCTTAAAATTTGCACATGCCTTTACAAAAGAATATTTTATTTTCAAAATATTACAAAGTTATATAAAAGAAATATTACTAACTAACTTGAGGTCCCTTTTTTTGTTGAAGGATTTGCATCTAATAGTGTTGCTCATTAATGAACAGGAGGTTGACAATAGGATTCAAGAAGAACTCCTTCCCATGATCCTCCAAGTCTTTGAGGTTTTTCTCAAGCTTATTCATTACTTGCTTGATACCCTTGACATCTCCCATTTTCTCTTTTAATGATAAAAGTAATCCCATGATCTTCTTGTTATCATCAGTCATTTGGCCTTGGCCTGGGTTTTTCACTTCTTGCATAAATTGAAAAGTCTTGTATTTAAAATCTTCATCAGTTATAATACCTAATGGGCTAAGGGTTATGGGTTACTTAATCAAACTATCCAAGATATGCAACATCCCATCTTCCTATTGTTTGAATTCCTTGGCAAGGCCCTTCATTATTTTGGACCAACTCCTCAGGGCTTCAATCTTGTCTACCAATATGGCCATGGCCATATTTAAAAGGGCTAAGATGATAGTCTTACATTCAAGGACTAGGTTCTTGGACAAGGCCTTGATCAAGTCTTTTACTTGATAGCTTGAAGCCTATCATTGGCCAACTTGGCTTATAGCCTTAGTGATCTATTTCTATATTTCTCCCTAAATGGTTTTGATTGTCTTCAAAGAGATGAATAGGTTAGTCATGGTGCCCTAAAACTTATTGAATTTATCTTCATGGATAGACAAGACAGCAACTTCTTTCAGATTCTTGTTTTTTTATAAGAGGCCCTTGATCATAGTTTACAACTATTGAGATTGGGCCTAGGCTATATCAAGGATCTTTTCTTCGAATATCCTATCTTCTCTTAGCTTATGGCCTTCAATAGGGGTTAGACCTATGAATGGATCTATATTTTGGAGGGTGAATTCCTTACTTTTGACTATGACCTTCTTTTTAATCACTCTTTCCAAACTGGCCATCTCTAGATTAAACTGAACTCCCACTGATGTTTGAGCCACTTTGGAGGTTATAGAGTTTTTATTTGTGTGTCACTTGGCTCTCCTAGAGCCATCATCTTTTGTTATTCTTCTTTTTTTAAAGCTACAATCCATGGTTTAAGCTCATCATGCACATTTATATTGATATATTTTGTTATTGCCCAAGGATGGTGTAGAGTAGGAAATTTTTATAATTTTCCATATAAAAACCTTTCGGGGATGGTTGGGCCTTCTAATGAATTCTCTTCACTAAAGATGTTGACCTCACTTAAAGGATGAGTGAAGGTCAGTCTATGTTTCTTCTTTCTTGCTGTAACTAATGTTAGCTCAGATTTCCTCTTGGGGACACTAATTAGGACTAAACCCAAAGCCATTTCCTTTTCCTTCTCCTTCTTTGCTTCCTTAGACCAGGCTTCTTCTACTTATACATCTTCCTCATATGATTGATAAACATTATATAACATCTATATTGCATCTTTTACTATTTCACTAGGATCCAATGCTACTACATCAATGAATTTAATTGGTGACCCTAGTCCTTTAGGTTGGGTTGAAGATGATACCACTTCACCAGGTCTCCTTTCTTTAGGTCTTTGTTCAACTTGTGTCCTAGACTTTTATATTTCTATTTTTTATTGTGGTTGTGTTAGAAGAGGGCTAGAAGATGAGTCTCCTAGAAAATGGTATTGCATGGGTCCCATCTATCATATATCATCACTTGGCTTCTACTCTCTCATCAATCTAGCCTCTGGGTTGATGTTGTGATTTTTTAATCTTGCCAAGACTTTGATGAAGGATGATGCATTTGTGTATATTGAGTCATAGACACTAGACAGATGTTCATATGTCACACTTATCATTTTTGCTTTCAGATGCCCCACTACCTTTCCTTTGGGATCCCACTATCTTATTTCATCATGTTATAGTTTGAAAGAGGCTATGTGTCTAAAAGTAGCCTCAATATTATCCCATTGCTAAAATACAATCCTTCCAATGGTCATGGGTAACATATGTATTAGTCCCTTCCTCTTACTTTTACACACACCATATATACCATTATACATCTGGTATGCTACTTCTTACTTAGCTAATTTATTTGGCACATGGAATGGTAACCTAAGTGGGGTGTATTGGGTCCCCTCAATCCTGATGATTGTTCAATTTAGGTAAAACCATATGTCATCAATGGATTTAATTAAATTTTTTACCAAATGACTAATTTTTATCATTAAGTTTTCAGTTATGGCCTCAGTTAAGATTGGATAGATGCAGTCATATATGAAATTAATATGGTCCATGTACTTAAATATGTACAACTTTTAGTATAATTGGGATATTGTATGTGTCCCTTTAGGTGACCATCCTCTAAATTTAAAGATCTTGGTAGTGGTAAGGAGGGAATCTAACAAGTAGGACATCATGTAAAATTGGTTCCCAGTCCTTTTCCTAACTACAAAAAATTGCCTATACAAACATGTGCTAACAACCTTGCCAACGGGAGGGGTGAGTTCCTTTTTAACCATAAAATATACCAAGGTTACCTAGATTCTATCAACATAAGTGGTGGTGGGATTTCCACACAGCCTATTCATTAAATTCATAATTATTTTGATCCTAGGTCAAAATTGGTTAATAGGGATGTTGTTATTGAGATCATAGAAGACTTGATTTCTAGAGTATAGCCATGGAGTGAGGATAGTTTTTATATCATTATTATTGGCCCATTAGTTGCTTGTGGCCACACACATCTACTTGGGTCTTGGGCAAATTATAGTAGTTCTCAAAATCAATCGAATAAATATAATCTACACTTTTATGAGTATGTTCATTAACCAACATGCCTTTTTCAATCTTGAAATATTTGAAAATAGGGGAGATAACATCTCTTTAGTGAAGTACCTCTGGTTTTGTTGTAGCAAAATGAAAGTCTATCATTTGAATGGAAACCATGTCATAGTATCTCCTCTTGATCTTTATGTTCTTCTCATCTTCCTTGGTGATGGTAGGTAGCTCCTAAATCATCCAAAAAATCTTGGACCAATTTTTGTCTCTAGTATTTAAAGCTACTACATTGAATTCCATGTCTTTGAATATTCTCCCCTCTATGTTTGAGGTCAAGTAAAGCTTTGTACTTTCTTTGGCTTGTTTTCTAGCCACCATGGCTATGATCTTGTTCAACTTACTCATTGGTGGTCTACAATTTGATCTTGGATCAATTTGCACTTACTTAGATGATGATTCACTTACTTAGACTCGATTGTGATCAATTTGGGATTGAATTAGGGATTTTATATATGTTAGGGATTTTCCTACAGCTTTAATGGAGGTGGCTATTTACACTTAAGTGAGTTTTGTGCCTTAGGTTTTCATTCATATCATGTATTTATACCTTCACTTTTATAAGTCCATAAAATATATAGATTTGACATTTTCTACTTATGTGGCATCCCTGTGGCATATATGTGGCACTTTCATTACAAATTATTCATTAATGTTTAAAAACATGATCATTACTCTTTGAAATTCAACTTTTATTTTGCATAGTCAGATTATTCTACACAGATCAATGTTATTTGTTGATCTTGATCCTAAGATTTGAACGTTATTGGTTTTAATATGCATTGGGTCTTGAGGTTATGCCACTTGGTAGTCCCATGGACCTCTTGAGCTCTATTGAATATTATTCATTGATATTACACCATTGGATCTAGTGGGTATACATCAATGTGATCCATTGATCTCTAAAAGGTGCTCAGTCTTTAATGTGTACTAGGCCCTGGGATTATGCCACTTGGAAGTCCCATAAACCTTTTTAGCTCTGTGACTTATCATTTTTGTTATCTCATGCTATTTCACCATGCGGTAGCCTCACATTAACTTGGATCTTCATTGAAGAGTCTTAACTTCATAGGTTATATTGATCTAGATCTGTATGCTAGAACGCATATCATTGATATTGACTTTTCAACCATCAATTTGGCTCTATTAGATTAATCCTACTTAGGTGAATGTGAAATACAGATCACTATCTAATTAGTCAAATGTGATTGGTTCTTGCATTTATAAAAAGATTACGTATGCCCAAAAATATATATGTTTTTAAACTAAAGTCTTAGACTAATGTCTTTACATATTAATAATACAAATAAAGCTTTAGTCTAAAGTATTTAATCTAAGTTAAAAAAGAATGATAAACTAAACCCATAAATAATAAAGTTAAAGCATAAGTCTTTAGCCTAACAAAAGGACCCTTTGAATAATGAAGTCATAATATAAGATTTTAGCCTAAGGTTTTATTATATTAATAAATATAATTAAAACATCGAGGTAAAAACTTAGGTTAAGTCTATGTAATAACAAAAGGGACCCCTTTAGTTTTAATATTGATATCATGTCATTGGATCAAGGTGATATGTGTGAACATGGACCATCGATATTGACCCATGGGCTCAAGTGAAATTGGTCCCATAGATTAGAATCCCTATCTCATCAGGCTCATCTCGTACCATCTGATTAACTTCAGTTGAATAAACATAGGTCATTAATCCTATGAACAAGTACAATGTTTAAGTTAGGACTCAAAGATATATTAGAACTTAGGATAAAGTCTTAAGGCCAAGGTCTCGTTTATGTTAATAAACATAAACAAGATTTTGGGATTAAAATTTTAGCCTAAGTTTGTAACAAAGGGACCATGCATTTAATAAAGTTGGACCATGCTTAAGATAAAATGGGAATAAGGGGTTCAGGGCATAAAGGGACCAAGCATATAATTTTTAGACTAAGGTTTGGTTATGTTTAAAAACATGACTAAGCCTTAGTATAAATATTGAACTAAGTCCATGACATTTTAAATTGTTCCCACCAATTTTGAATTTGGTTCAAAAGAGCCTATGCTAGGGTTTCCTGAACAAGGGTTTCAAGAATTTTTAAATATGGATTTAATTTGACTTTATACAAACCAAAGGCTAGTAAAAGGCCAAACTAGGATTAAATCATAAAATTCAAACATAACCCCTTCAAGAAGGGATTCATCAAACCTGCAACCTAAAACATGAAGAACAAATATTAAAAAATTTAGACAAGGTCAAACTAGAGTCATGAACAAATAATCAAACTAACAGAAGGTGTGGATGATCTTCAAATACAGATAATATGCAAACATATTAATGACACTCTGATCTAGTGAATTTCAATTTTAAGGTAAAAATTACACAATTTGGCTCTAGGGTCCCCATTTTTCATAAATGGGCATATGTTGACCACAATAAATGGTGACTTCTAGGGGGAACATAGCAATATGTTAGAATTCAGAGACCATGGTTCAAACAAATAACTATATTACTTATTCTACTTGATCTGTGTCATTATCAACATTAGTTCATGGTTAAAACAAGTCTTATATCTATAGAATTAGGATCAAACAACAAAACATAGTCATGTTATGTGTGTGCTTTGATTTCACTTATTGTTTGCCATGGGATTTGGGGAAAAAATCCATATTTCATGATTTTAACCATTAACATTGACTTAAAACATGTTTAGATATCTATTAAGAACCATGTTTTAGCTCAGGGAAGGCTTGGGCATTGCTCTACTACCAACCATGCATCCATAGCCCTACTAGAGATGCCTTTGGCTCCACTCAAGGTCTTGTTCCACTACTAGCTAGGCATCCATAACCCTGATGGAGATTACCATAATCACCTTTGCTTTGAAAGCTTTTGATTTTGTAATAATCTCTTATTTTTGTTTTTTTAGATCATTTTGGCTTTATAGCAAAGGTTGGGACCAGGTCAGCTAGGTTTAAGGATTTGGTCAAATGTTTGATCCTCATACAATCACTTATGGTTGAAACCTTCATCCCATGTAAGGATGTTTATTAAGTTCAAGCATGACTATGTCTTAATAATTCAATCTTTCATCTCATATGTGCAATCCTTATTAAAACCAAGCTTAGATCAAGACATTGTTTAGACCTTATGAAATAATTAACCTATCCATCAGTCCTTACAAGTTTTTCTAACTATAACATTAAGCTCATATTTCAAAACCATGTTTAGCATATCTTAAGATTCATACCTACATTTATGAACTATAGATTTCTTGAGTATTTTAAGTAAACCTTGAGATAAAGGTTATCCAAAAGGACCTAATTAAAATCAAGGGACAAAGTAAGAGAAAGAAAATGGATAAACAAAAAGCAACAAAAAAGGAGGTGAAGGAAAAGCAAATAAATATATACAAAACTATGTGTAAACAAGGGACAAAAAGGAAAAAATAGAAAGAAACTAATCTAGCCTACCTACACTACTCTAACTATCCTTACAGTTTACTCCATGAAGGCCCTAGGGGGAGCAGCATAAAAGTAGTGCTTGAGGTATTGCCCATTAGTGGGTAGTGTGAACTCTACTCCCTATAGGTATTTTATCTTAAATTTTATTTTTCTAAGTGTCTCTTCAATCTAATAAGGACCTATCCATGAAGGTGTGAACTGTGATCTAAGAATCTGACTCAAGAGAGGATGGTTAATATGGTGTTATTTTCAAAATGAAAACAAAATAAAAGAAACACACTAACTAGCATAACATCTCTAAGCCTTGACACTAGGGAGAACTTAGTTAACAAATATGAATAAAACAAACAACTAAAATGCAAAATAAATCCTCTTTTACCTTCCTTGGATGCTCCAAAATGCTTGTTATAGTGGCTTTCTTGGCTTGTGCTCATGAAGTCTTCATCAAAGGAGGCTTGGCTATCTCCTCTTCTCCTTGGCACCTTGTGGCTTTGGCTTGGCTTGGCTCAATATTTTAGCATCATAAATTTTGGATGTGAGATCTCTTGGAATCAATTTGACATGGTAACTTTGCACAAATTAAGCTTAGAAATTATGTGGTAAGGCCTCCTATTTATAGATTTTTGAGATTGTCTAGAATTAACCTAAACCATCCATCTCATGATTGAGATTTGTGGTTGAGGATTAATTCAATTTTTGAAATTAAGTTTATAATTATCCTCATCGTGGCATTGGAATAAGGGGAAATTACGAGGCATGGAGGCATCATGGAAGGAATTGATGAGGCATGGAGGGCATGAATCCTAATATTTATGGCATTTATGGCCTAGGGATATCTTCCCAAGAAATGAGGTCACCTAATGATGAAAAAATTTAATATTCATTTCCAAAACAAATTATTCAACAAGTTTCCATGTAATTATTAATTATGCCTTGATTTGGATTAATTATCTATTAAGAATGCTTAAGCACTTTGTGCACAAATTGATCAAAATGACTTGTTATTGGTCTAAAAGTTGACTGGATTGGAATTGGAAAGCAATGCCAGATACATTAGAGCCATTATCCTATTTAGGATGTTACGAACAACAAATAATGAAGGCACATGTCTTGTGCAAGATATTTTATAGGAAATATTAATCCAGTGTACCTAGGTGCAAAATTGATATTTTGACGCAGAATGAGTTGATCAAAGTTAGCTATCCCATAAATTGCATTGCCCCATTTAATGATACCTTAGCCAAAATCAGCACTTGAATATGTCAATTTCAACTCATTAAGTGTGTTTTAGTGTTTTTAGGCCAAATTATGCATTTTGGGTAGAAATTGGCCAAAATCTTAATTGGAAATCATTGGTGGCTAGATTTATGTGTCTACAATTTGCCCTATTTGGGAAGGTATTGCAAGTTATAAGCATAGTAACATCTTCTCAAAGAATGAAAAGGTCTTGTATGTTTATAACTATAATGATGATAAACTAACTGTATGATGCCCCCTCAAGGGAACGGTTGGCATGAGTAAGTAGACAAATAGTCCCTCAAAAAGAAAAAAGTGAAATGAGGGGACCAAAGAAAGGAAAGATGATCAGGTGAAAACACAATGATATTGAAAAAGTAGTCAAAATCACTGAGAATGTAAGTGGGATGGTATATAATGATTTTCAAAAAGTTATTTATAAGCATTATACCTTGGTAGTGGTAATGTGGTATGATAACACAATGATTTGCCCAAATGTGGTTATAATAATTGAGAAGATGGAGTTGCCCCAGTTAAGATAGATAAACAAGATAACAACATGCACCTATATGGATAGAAAAATTAAAATGGTGAGAAAATAATGATTTTCCCAAAGGTGGTTATAATCATTAAGAAATGTAGGTGGGATTGTGTGTAATGATTTTCCCATAGGTGGTTATAATCATTAGACCCTAGTTATGGAAAATAGGATAAACTTGGTCGAGGATGATGATAACTTAACACAGAGGGTAATAATGAATTGAAATAACCTACTAGTATGGAGATGCTCATCTAAACTAATAAAGGTTGAAATTATTTCATGGTTAATTAATCTATTTGAGATATGATTAGGATGGAATCAGGATGTTGATGCTGAAGAGATGTTGCCATTACTGAATATACTTTTTAAAGCTAAGGTTTGTTGTAGCATGTGTTGGTAGGCATCATGGTATAATATCATGAGGACTTGACCAAAATATGTATAAGGACTAATTCCTATAATCCAATATGCAATTGAAAACAATACACCAATGATAGAAACCATGATGACAATGTAAACATATTAATATGGGTGGATTCAAGTGTAAGTGTGGGCAAGGAATCACCCAATAAATACACATAAACTGAATCAAGGCAACTGTGGTGAAAGCAAACAAATAGGTAGACAAACAAAATAACAAAGAAGCAAACAAAGAAACACTCAATATAAAACATATGAACATTTCCCTTAAAAATAGGTGATAATTTAGCAAACAAATAAAATAGAAGAAAAGGAAGAGGGTGGTCGAGTTGTCTCCATATGCACTAGGCAAGTGGACACTGCCTACATAGTTCCATGTATGTAATACCTCATAAAAAATGTCAAGCCAAATGTAGTTCTCTCAGGGAATGGGAAGAATGTGATAACTAAGGAAAACAAATAGAATGGATGTGATAGAAGAATAAGAATGGTATTTCAAAATGGCAAGTGCATGAGAGAAAAAGGCCAAAAAGGATGGGGAAACTAAATGACAAGTGATTTGCTTGTAACTTAGTAAGGGTTCCCAGAATCCTTAAGGCAAAGAAGTGGTCAATGTTTTTATTCTTTTATAATGATTTTTCAAATTTTTTTAAATTTTTTGGAAGTATCTCAACTCGATCAAGAATGATGAGACACTAAATGGTTCAAGCTCACAAAATGATGAGTGTTTAAACTTAGGTTGCTCACAAAATGGTGAGAGCATGGTGGAAAGGGTGACTGAGCTGACCTAAATAAGTATCGAGTATTGCCTACATAGTCTCAGAGTAAGACCTCAAGTCACTATAGTTTTGTCCTAGAATGGAGGAATTCAACTAGTGTAATAGGCAATTCAAACAAAATAGGCATAGTTGGTAAAAAGGCAAAGTATGACATAGAAAGTGGCAAGTTGGTATGTCAAGGTTGAATAAACAAATGTTTCCCCTAGTTTACCCATAGGCGGTTATAACTAAGACACAATGGTATGGATCAATGGTACTAAGTTTCCCAAAGATGGTTATAATTATTAACAAGACTAGGGATAAGAAAGGAATAACAAACGAAGGATACAACTGCCAAAACTTTGTTCACACTACTCCAAAATATGATCTTTGTCTAAAGTACATGAACTAACTGATGAAGTTGATCAGAAACCTTGATGCTAAAAATACATAACAAATGGAAAAAACCAAAGTTAAACAGGCTAGGTTGTAGAACACACTAGGTTGATATAATGGAAGTTAAAAGTGGATATATCTAAGAGGATGGATAAGGATGATATTTGTCCAGAGAAGAATAGTGATAAAATGGCATAATTAAAATGGTCCTTATAGACAATATGTCTTAGCACTCAAGCATAGTACCACTTGAGATGAATAATATTCATCAGCTCAAGAATTTCATCTCCATCTAGTGTGGCAAGCATGTATGTTCCTGATCCATAATCTGAAGTAATGATGAAAATCCCTATCCAGTTTGGTTTGAATTTTCCTTTATGCTTCTTCTCAGCCATGGTATTCTTTTGGTTTTCTTTAAGAACAAGATCACCAAGTTCAAATTTTCTATACTTAACACACTGATTATAGTGGCCTTTGAGTCATCTCTGATATGCTTGAAGATTGTTGAGCACAGTTGCATGTTTCTCATCAAGTAGGTCTAGTTCTTACATGTGAACTACTCAATAATAATGATCATCTAGGACATGCTTGAAATAGATGTGTAGTGAAGGAAATTCAACCTCAATGAGAAGGATGGCCTCAGTACCATAAACAAGTGAGTATGGAGTGGCTCTTATGAGGGTATGATGATTGGTATGATATGCAGGTAATATCTTTAGGTGCCAATTATGACTGGCATTATTGAGAATCTTTTTGAGAATATTGACAATGGTTTTATTTGATGCTTCGGCCTGACCATTACCTTGAGGTTAATATGCTATAGAAAAATGTTGTGTGATGTTATATTTAGTACATAGTTTTTATACATCTTTATTCTTGAATGATCCTCTATTATCAGATATAATATTAGAGGGGATATTGTAGTGGTAAATGAGATGGTTGAAGATGAATTTGGAAAAAAAAATTCTAGTCACGTAAGTGAGGGGTATAGCTTTAACCCACTTAGTGAAATACTCAGTGGTGGTAAAGATATGTTTATGACCATCAGATAAAGTAGGGTTGATTTTCCCAATGAGGTCAAGTCTCTATGTAGAAAATGGCCATGGTGTTAGCATCAGCTTTAGAGTTTTGGATAGGGCATGAATCAGATTAACATGCCATTGACATTTGTCACACTTCTTTACATATGCAGTGGCATTTGCATCCATCATGGACCAATAATAACTAGTATGGAAGAGCTTTTTGGATAATACTACCCCACTAGAATGAGCTTCATATACCCCTTCATGAACTTCTCTTAATGCTAGTGTAGACTCTTCTGAAGTTAAACAATGAAGTAGAGTTCCATCAAAATTATGATGCTAAAGGGTGGATCCAAATAGAGTATAATGAGTGGAATAATGAATGAATGATTTGGTTTGTTTTTGAGATAGGTTAGATGATAGAACTTGGTCATGAAAGTAGCTATAAAGGTTTGAGTACCAGATAGAATTAGGACCAACAATATCACAAATCATTGCAATGGTTGAAGGTTCATGAGCTAGTTTAACAAATTCTCAATGAGAAATTGATACTTTATAGCTTTATCTATTTGTTGAATTAGAGATATAATAGTCGCCATGGTATCTACAATTCTATTACTAACCCTTCTTATGTGCTCAAACTAAATGTTGGCAATTTTTTGCTTAAGAGTGTTGACCATGGCTTTATATGGAACTAGTTTGTCATCTTTGGTTTAAAAATGATATGTGACCTAATTGATGATTAACTAAGAATCACCATAAACTTGGAGATAAGATATGTTTCAATGCACTACCTATCAAAATCCTGCAACAAGTGTTTCATACTCAGTCATGTTGTTTGTATAAGGAAAGCTAATTTTGAATGATTTAGGGATCAGATCCCCTGTCATATAATAAAAAATAGGCCTACCCTTAATCCATGTGTAGTGAATGAACCATCAAAATATAGCTTTTAGGGATGCTCCTCAAGGGGTGTGTTAATGATGATCATTATAGATTCATCAATAAATTGAAATGTGAGTGGTTTTGTGTCTGCAAGAGGTGCTTCAACAAGTTGATCTATAAGAACTTATCCCTTGATTGCCTTATGATTGACATACTTTATGTCAAACTCACTTAGAAGCATGATCTATTTAGCCATTATATCTTGCAAAGTTGTTTTAGATAATACATATTTGAGAAGATCTACTTTTGAAATGACCATGGTCTTGTTATTCAACATGTAATGGCATAGTTTTTGAGTTGTGAAGACCATGGCCAAACAAGCTTTTTCAATGAGTGCATATTTATGTTCATATGTAACCAAGATATAGTTTAGGTAGTATATAACATGCTCTTTTCCATTGTTATCATGTTGAGCCAAAAGTGCCCCCAGAGCATGATCAGTATCTAATAGGTATAACGAAAATGGCTTTCCCAGTATAAGAGGTAATAAAATAAGTGGATTAATAAGATAGTCTTTAAGTTGTTGAAAAGTTGTTTGGAAATGATCATCCAAGTGAAATACAACTCCCATATTTATAAGGTGTGTAAATGGATGACACTGTCTGGTAACTAAGAGATGAAGTGTCAGATTGATTGGATCTTACCCTATAAACTATGAAGTTGCTTTAAATTGGTTGGTGGCAACATCTCAATTACAGTGTGGACTTTAGCCAAATAAACTTCAATACCTCTACAAGACATGATAAATCCATGTAATTTTCTTGAAGTTATACCAAACACACATTTCTTTAAACTGAGTCTGACTTTGTACTCCCATAATCTTTCAAATATCATAAGCAGTACTTTTAGATGGTCAGCCCTAGTTTTGGATTTTCCTAATGTGTCATCGACATAGTCTTCAATAATATTATGCATCATATCATGGAATATGATAGTAATGGCCCTTTGATATGAAGTTCCTACATTCTTAAGGCTAAATGGCATTACCTGATAACAAAATTTTCCCCATGGAGTGGTGAACATTATTTTATGTTGGTTTTCTAGTGTTATTCTGATCTAGTTATATCTTGAAAAGCCATCCATGAGTGAAAGAATTTTATAACCTATTTTGGAGTCAATGATCATGTCAATATTAGGCAATGGGAAATCATATTTAGGATAATATTTGTTGGTGTCTCAAAAATTAGTACATATTCTAATCCCTTCAAGCTTTTTACTAATAGGTGCCACATTAGAGATCCATTTTAAGTAATCAATGGATCAGATACATCCTGCTTCTAAGAGTTTTCCTAACTCTTTTTTTACTAATACAGCAATGCAATGATGTATCTTACATAGATTTTATTTGATCAATTTAGTGTCAAGATTAACTACAAGGTGGTGTAAAATAAAGGCAAGGTCCAAGACTGACATGTTAGAATTGGCACATATAAATATATCTACAAATTCTCTCAATAGAGTTGTACAGACTTCATGTTCTTCCTCAGTGAGAGGTATGCCTAATTTTATCCATTTTGGGTCTGATAGAGTCTTGATGTTTACCTCTATTGTATTTTTGACTAGAAGGGTCAAACTGTCTTCTAGGATAATAGGCAATGACTTGAACTATTGGACTATATCAGGATCCTCTGCTAGGACTTGCTCTTCAACTTCTCCTGGGCATGATGAATCTGAGTCCCCCAATGGGATATTTAGCCATGTGATAAAAATAGTAGGAAATTCTTGAAAAATCTAATCAAATACTTATTATTGTGCAAAATTGAACTCACATTCATAGGCAAGTTCATCATTGGTGGTCTCTTGGTCTAAATTCAAAGAAGATTGAACATCCCTATGTAATGGTGCCTGAAATAGGTTTCCACCACTAGACTAGCCTTTATCTTTACTTTTTCCTTAGTCAAAAAGCACCTCAAAGAGGTTTTTACTTTGGGACCTCAATTTTTTACTTATTTGTTTTTGGCTAAGGGTGTTCACCTGCTCTCTAAAATAGGCTATAGGATCTAATGTAATTGAGAATCCTTACTTGTGATCTCCTAACAGAATGTTATCTCTAAGACCTAAGAAGTCATAAAATGCTTCATCATTATAAAACTCATCAATTGGTAGACTAGATTCTTTTTGGTCCTAATCTATCAGTTGGGGATAATATAATGACAATGGGTTGTGATGAATGACCAAGGTAAGGGTATAAATGGTAGTTTTATCAAACAAGTTAGTTTTAGTTAGGTCATCAAAGGTGAGGATATGATCAGACTCTACTTCATTATTGGCATCATCATCACTAGTCCATGGTGATGGAATTTGACTAAGATATGTGGGGTCACCCCCAAGTGGTTTAAATCTAAGTCCATAAGGTCTTTCATACTTAGTCATGGAAATTGGCTCGTTGGTTCTTTGTTGATTCGATCTAAGGCCTCTTCCTTCATAAATGTGATGTTTCATGATCCTATTGAAAATATGATACTTTGTACTTCTATAACAATCATCTAGGTTGTTATTGTATAACCATGATTCATCCCCTTCAAGAGGGTTGGGTTCTAGGCTAGATGCTAGTACAAATGTGATAGGTCCCTGATCTTTATTCTTTTGTTGCCAATGTATATGTGGGGTGACTTTAGGTCACCCAAAGGTTTTCAGATTCTGAGGAAGATTGGCAGTATGAAATGTATCATGGGTCACATACTCTCCCAATCCATTATCTGCAATGGTGAAATGATTAGAAGCTTTAGGAGGCAACATGTGGGAAAGGGAATCCAAGCTATTAGGATCTATGTAATTATCCAGTGAAGGATCAATAAGTAAAGGATTTCCTTTATCCTGCTTGGAACTTAGATTCATGTCATATTAATAATTGTATCTTTTGAATTTGACCTCAAGATGTTTACAGTATTCATATGGGTGTAAATCTCTTGAAATATTCATTTCCATCCCTGAGTAGGAAAACTTGATGCATTGGTGCAACATTGATGGGACTACATGAATCTCATGTAACCAAGGCCTACCTAGAAGCATATTATATTATAACTCAAGATCAAGCACATGTCAAAGTGTATCATGGGTCAAAGGCCCAATGATAACTAGTAAACTAATGGTGCCTTGTGATTCTCTTTCTTAATTATCATAGGATTTGATGGTTATCATTTCTGGTTGGAGATCTACCATTGTGTACCCAAGAAGCTTGATGAGATTTAGAGACACTATGTTAAGGCCTTATCCATTGTCTATAAGGACACATTTCACTTTATGCCACTTTATATAAACTTTTATGTATAATGGGTTATTATGGAGCAGGCCAAGGGAAGACATCGCTTTGATTGAATGTGACTTCTTGGGCTAGAGCTAGGTGTCCAACCAAAGCTTGAAATTCATTAGGGGATATGTCACTAGAAATAGTGGATTGGGTTAAAAACTCATTCAAGATGTTCTTGTGGATTATTTACATTCACATCAAATCTAAAATAGAAATTTGTGATGGTGTCTTATGTAATTTTTCTACAATATCAAACTTCTTATCTTGATCAGTAGTGAATGATTTATTCTAAGGCTAAATGGTTGGTTGCATGATAGGCAAAGTGTTATATGATTGTGGGCCTAGGATAGTAATCTTTGACCTTCAAGTTGTGATTTCACAATTGAGATCAAATACAGGACCATTATTGCTAACAAATGTTGGGAATAGTGTGGGACCAAATAGGATAAGTCTCAGTTGTTGGTACACTCATATGTGGTCATGTGGCAAGGATGAGTTGTCAATATAAGGTCCAAAAGGTGAAGTCCTTGTTTATTGGTTTGCATGTATGCACTCCTAGGTTAAATAAGGATTATCCATGTAATTTGGCTAAATTTTGTTGTTTAGCAATGGTCTAGACTGATTAGTGTTTGGTCTAGGATTAATGGAGATGGTATTAACACTACTCCTTATAGTATGACCTACAACCCTATTGTAGTCATGTGTAATTGCATGGTAGGTTTGTTGTTTGTTACCATTCTAACCTTGGTTTTGTCCATTTTTCTATCATTGTGATTTTTACTATTGATTTTGCTAATTTTGTTGGTTTAGCCTTTGATTTTGATACTATTGATTTTGTTGTTGCATTGGTTGTTGTTGTTATTATTGATTTTTATATTGTTGTTGATTGTTATGTCAAGGAAAGGGGTTTTGATAAATCCTAAGGGTTTGATTGTAAGTGGAATCACCATTATCAAATGTTATCTCCCCATTCTCCAACATATTCTCAATTAAATGCTTGATTTGGATACATCTTCATAGATTATGCCCATTGACCCAATGATAATCATAGAATTTATTTTCATGGTACCAATCAGGATAAGTAATGCCTTATGGATAATGCTTTGGTATAGGGAAACTAATATTATTAGTGGTAAAAAACTTATGAAATACAAACTCAATAGCTTTTTCTAGGTCACTAAAGACATAACGTACAAGCATGGTTCTCCTAAGAGGAGGGGTTTACAATGGTAAAGGCCACTTATTTGTTGTGTAGGTCTTGGTTATTATGCTTGTGGCATTGGTTGAAGAGGTTTCTATGTAGGATTAAGCTAAAAAGGTGGTGTAGATGATGTTCACACCATTTGGACATCACAAGATTTAGTTACTCCATTTCCCACAACATTCCTATTTCAATTGAATTGCTTCAGTCTTTCTTGGTTATTCGCCTATGCCAGTTGCAATGCTTGTGCTTGAATGGGATGTTGATTTTGGCCATTTCCTTGATTGGTACTTTGATTTTGATAAGTCTAATTAATCTTGATGACTCCTTTATTGATGAGCACTTGCTCAATCAAAAAACCTTTATCAATGATCTCTTTTAAAGTATGCACACATTGTAGTTCTAAAATGATAAGCTATCTCACTATGCAAATTTTTAGTAAGCACAGTCAATAATTTTTTATCTAGTAAACTATGGGTGAAACATCTTGTAAGGGCTCTCTATCACTATAGATAACTTGCAAAACTCTCACCAACTTTTTGTTTTGCTTGCATTAAGTCCACTAATGAAATATCATGCTCGAGATTATAGGAAAAGTGTTGTACAAACTTATCAGAAAGATCATCAAAATCCATTACTAAATTTTTGGGCAACTTTAAAAACCACTCCAAAGCTTGTCTAACCAAGCTCCTTAGAAACAACAACAAAAGGTATATGTCACTATATGCTATTGTTTGACATGTGATAAAGAATTAAGTCAAATGAGCCTTAGGGTCACCTTTCTCTTTGTATTTGTCAAATTTTGGTCGTTCGTATTTAGGAGAAAATGGTATCTAAAAATATTTCATGTTGAATTGATAGGAACACATGTCATCTAATTTGAAATTTTTAGTATGTTTCCCAGCCTGAATGGCAACAATTACATCCTTCATCTGTTGCAATTCTTGGGATAGGAAACTAGAAGGAATGTTGGTTTGAGGGAGAATATCAGTTTTGGTAGATGGTTGGGAGGTCACAAGTGGGACACTTTGACCAGCATATGATGGAGATACTTGTTGGGGTATATTGGTTTGGTTGGAGAATGGACTAGAAATACGCATACATAGATTAGGATGTACTTAAAATTGTATATTTGGTTGTGTGATATTTTGGTTTGGGTTAGAAATAAAGGTTTGACTTAGAAGATTTTATGGTTGGGATGGGTGATATAATTATATTGTGCTTGATATGGTTTAAAAGGGATGTGTTATCAACTAATCAAACCTTGTTATTGAGTGGGAACTTATGGACCAAGACCCTATCTCTAAATTTGTGGCGTATTTTGAAATAATGGTTATCTAGTAGGTACTTTAAAAACATGGGAACTTCTTTGTTTCATGAATCCCTATGTGGAAGTGAAAATAGGTTGTAGATTCAACATTTATCACTAACCAATATTTGCATGTTATTTACTAATCATTGCTTGGTTTTGGATTGGCATATTAGTCTGTGACTGAAGAGGTATGTTTGTTGTTACCTACTGAGGTGGAACATTAGTTGTCTTTGATTGAGGTGGCAATGTATTTGTCCTCTATTGCATTGGTATACTAGATTATGCTTATTTTTGTGGAATACTACTCATTACTTATTGAGGAGGAGTAGGATTCATCACATTCTATCATTGAGGTGTGACATTGGCAATTGTTTGACTACCTAATCCCATAGGTTGTATACTTGAGGAAGCATCAAGTTGAGGTTGGGATGTAGAAACTCCTACTCCTTGGTATGATGATCCACTCATGGAATTAACTATAGGAACATGTTGTTGGATATTTTTTTTTATTTTAGTACCAATTTTATTGGGATTGGATGTTTCTTACACATTGTCCACTATGTTTGACTCACGATTCTATGTAGAGTCCAAAGACACTTCTTCAATAACGGGCATATGCATTAAGTTATCTATCAAAGTGGTTTGCACAAATGGGTCAGAACTCAGATTCTCTTGTCTAGTTAACTCTATCAACACTCCTATTGAAGGAATTAGGTCAATAAGAGGCTTACTCACCATGGTCATTTGATTGAAATTACGTGTTATATTCAGGTAGGTTTGATATGTTGTCTGCATTTGGTTAAAGTGGTATTCCATGATGTTTTTTACTTGATTAGATATATTAGGGTCTTGATATGTTATTTAGACTAAATATAAAAGATTGATAGAAGAAGCCTGTTGATTGTAAATTATGTTGTGGGCACTCTTACTAGGCTTGGTAAATTTTCATGGGGGAAATCTGCTAGAAACTTGGCCCCTACCTCTATGGCTCTAACCAAAATCTCATCTTTATTATTTAACAAATGTCACTCAAATAAAAAAGGATCATACGTGGAAGTTGTATTAGTAGAATATAACTATTGAAGAATTGGCTCATCCATTGTGGGTATTGTAGTTGGGTATTATGTAGTTTATTCTTGGTCTTGTTCTAAATAAGGTGGTGTGTTAACTAGATAGTTAGCTAATAGATCTTGACTTTGTGCCCCTAATTGAGTATTATAAGAGGGATAAGAATCCATCTCATAAGGAATATTATCTGTGTAGGGGTCTTGCACCATTTCTTCCTATGCAACCACATTACTAATCCCTAGATTGTACATGAGTCCACTATGAGTGTAGGATTACATGTTGAGATCCATAGTCAATGCTTTGCAATAAAAGGTCAAAGAGTTATAAAAACTCTAGAAAATATAAAATATAAAATAGATGATGTTCCAACTTGGTCTAGATTCATCAAAAGGATCAAAAGGTTTATGCAAATATTTGTGAGGAAAAAAGCTAGCATGAAGTAATTAATGTTTCACTATTTACACAAAGATAAGCAAGTAAATGGACCAAAAATCAAAATACTAAACTTGAAGGTTGAAATGTTTCAAATCAATCTAATCTAAGAATTTAAAAGTTGTTAGGTATTTTAGCCAAACATGGCGTCAAAAGCTAGGACTCTTGGCCAAATGGAATCAAAAGCTAGACTTTAAAATAAATGAAAGTTTTAATCGAACGGATTTGAAACACTTCTAACAAACACTAGGCATTTGATTCTTGGACATGAACTTGATCAACTGGGTATAAGGTATGAAACAAAAGACACTTTAGAGATAGTTTATTTTCTCTTAAATAATGGTATAAAACTTGGTTCTTTTGACAAATAATCTAGACAAAAGTGAATGGTATAACTATGATAGACAAAGGATCACAAAAGTACACTTGGATTGGTTTGAAAATGTAGGAACAAATTTAAATTATAGGCAAGAGGGTCTATGAAATAATATTTGAAATGTTTTGGGCAGTGTAATGATGTTACACTACCCAAAAGGTGTGACAAAAAAGTTTGTTTCAAAAAATTTCTAAGACAAAGATAATTTCCCATAATTTTAACAGCATAACACTACTTTTATTCACTCAAAATGTTGTGGTGCATTAACTCAAAGTGTAAGTGTTTAGCACAAAATGGCTTAAGTCTATCAAGTGATGATAGTGATTATGAGTCTTTAAACAACCTTCAACCCAAATTGGAAATTAAACCTAAGTTCCCTCAAGTTCAGTGAAAATGGTGAACCCACTTAACACATCAACCCTATGAGCTTATAAAGGTTCAATTTTGAATTTATATTATAATTGAAGGGCTTAAACAACTTTGGTAAAGGTCTAGACTCAATTAGGAAGCATAACTACACCAAAGAGGATGCTATGACTCCCAAGCTTTTGATGAAATTTAAACAAGGTAAATTGAGGATTTCACATGGGCAACATAACACCTCTTTATTCAAAGTAAAATTAGGACTATGTTTTTTTTATTTGAATTGCTTGTTTACACCAAGTTTTGACTCCAAACAAGACTTTGATCTAGGACAAAACTCAACTGATTAATCACCCTTAGACTTTAAACTGACAAGGTTGATTGGTATTGTTAGAATCCATCTATATACATCATTTGAGAGGATTTTAAGTGTTCATCTGAAAGTAAATGTGTATTATATAGTAATGTGTTTAAACCCCACTTCTCTTAAATGATAGTACTATGACATGGACCTTGAGGCACACCTTACACCAAAAATACATCCACAAGTGAGGATTTGTCTAAGATATAACAAGTTTTTTAATGTTTTAGGGGAATCAATTACACAATGACTTTCATGCCAAACAATGAAAAAGAAAATCACAGATTTTGGGTCCATATTACCTGGCTTGTTGCAAAAAAGTCTAGTCCTTTTTGTAACCACTACATCCTGTTGTTTGCTCAGTGTAGTGTGATGTCCAAAGTGCTAGTACGTCCTGTGTTCAACTCCAAATAGGAGCCAAATGAAGTCAATGCTGGGAGGTGAAACCCTGAGTCAAAGCTTCCCTAAAGAACTCATGGGAGGTGATGAAGTCCCCCTCACAAGCCAAGTTTGCATAAAAATAAATAAAACATGAAATAGAAAGATTTCAGGTTCATCAATGCAAGGCATCATGGAAGGCATTGATGAGGCTGGAGGGCATGAATCCTAATATTTATGGCCTAGGGATATCTTCCCAATAAATGAGGTCACTTAATGATGCAGATATTCAATATTCATTTCCAAAACAAATTATTCAACAAGTTTCCATGGAATTATTAATTATGCCTTAATTTAGATTAATTAGCTCTTAAGCATGCTTAAGCACTTTATGCATAAATTACTTGATCAGAATGCCTTGTTATTAGTCCAAAAGTTGACTAGATTGGAATTGGAAAGTAATGTTAGATGCTTTAGATCCGTTATCCCATTTAGGATGTTACCAACAAAAAATAATGAAGGCAAATGTCTTGTGTAAGAGATTTAATAGGAAAGGTCAATCTAGAACACCTAGGTGTAAAATTGGAATTTTGACTTAGAATACTCTGATCAAAGTTAGTTGGCCCATAAATTGCATTACCCCATTTAATGATACTCTAGCCAAAATCAGCACTTGAATATGTCAGTTTTAACTCATTTAGCATGTTTTAGGGTTTTTAGGCCAAATTGTGCATTTTGGGTGGAAATCGGCCAAAAGCCTAATTATAGGTCATTGGTGGCCAGATTTAGGTGTCTATATGAACTTCCCATGTTTACCCTTAGGCTTAGATTCCTTGTCTCAAAGAAGAACCAAGTCTCCTTATCTGAACACCTTTATCTTTAAACATTTGTCAAACCACCTTTTGACTATGGTTTGGTGCCTACTAAAATTAGCAAAATCTTCTTCTTGTGCATCTTCCATCTAGATAATGTTAAGCAATATTGAACTTATTAATTCTTGATCCTCCTCTATGTATTCCTGCATGAATTTGTACATCAGTAGCTTGAGGGTGATGGGGAAGATGGGTTTTTGGCCATCACCAATAAGAATGGAGATGCTTTATGATCTTGATTGATTCTTATCCTATCTACCCAAAGGGCATATTTGAGAAGCTTTTGCCATGTCCTGGGGTTATCTATTGTAAACTTATTTATTTCTTTCATCAAGTTCTTATTAGTAGATTCAAATACCCTATTAGCTTTAGGATAATGATTGGATGAGAACTTGAGAATGATTTTATTATCATATGCTCATTTTTTCATCTCTATGGATATAAAAATAGATCCATTATCACAGACTAGAGATACAAATATACCAAATTGGGTGCATATGTTTTCCTCTAAAAAATTGATCACTTCTTCAATTTTGCACTATTTGGTGGTCACTACTTCAGTCCATCTAGTGTAGTAGTTAGTAGTAGTTAGAACATATTTGTGACCTTATGATGAATTAGGGTTAATTGCCCCTAATAAATCTAGTCACCACTAAGCAAAAGTTTTATCTACCATAACTAGTTACAGTGGTATGGTTGCCTTAAGCTCTTTTGTGCTAAAGACTTGACATGAATGGCACTACCTTATATGCTTATGGGCATCCTTGAAGATTGTGGGCTAGTATTAACCATATCTAAGGATTTTATGAGATGTCTTTCCATATGGATGCTTCTCATGAAAAGTGCTCATGATTTCAGTTGTTTCTTCTTTGGATACACATCTCAAGTAAATGCCTTTGAAGTTTTTTCTATACATCATTCCATATTTAATCAATAAATGGGATACTTTGAGTCTTATATCTCTTCTTTACTCCCTAGTCAACCCTATAGGACAAGTGTCAGTGATCAGTAGAAGGACAATTAGAGCATACCAATCATTGGACTAAAAACTTTCTTTTTCAACCTACATGACATTTATCTCGAGGTTAGTATTGGAAATCAATTGAGTCAAACCTTGTCACCTTACCAATTTTTTAGTCTTTAGTTCAATTTCATATTCTTATAGCACAGACATCCACTTACCTCTCCTTTCTCCTAGTTCATTCTAACATAACATCAGCTTGGTGGTAGGGTCTGGTAAGATTGCATGCACCTTATTCCTAAGAATGTAGTGCCTGAATTTATTCACTACCTTAACTAATGAACATACTTTATTTTTAATTAAAGAATAATTTAACTCAACATTTTTAAATTTTGTGCTCATGAAAGGAATTGGATGATCACATCCATCAATTTTTTGAGTTAAAACCATAGCAATAGTATGATTCGAAGCAAAGTAGTAAAGGTAAAAATCCTTGAAGAATTATGGACTTATCAGGATTTGAGCTTGTCTAATTACCTCCTTGATGTCCTTAAAATCCTTCTTGCTTTCTTTAATCCAAGTGATTTTTATGTCTTTCTTCAGCATATCATTCAATGGCTTGACAGTTTTTATAAAGCTAGAAATAAACTTTCTTAAAAAATTAATTTTTCCAAAGAATGACTTCAATTCTTTTCTACTATTAGGAGGCTCTATTTTTTATATATCATCTACTCTATATGGGTATATAGATATTCCCTCCTTAGCGATAACATGTCTTAATAGTTTTCCCTCAGTAACATAGAAAATACTTTTCTTTAGGTTAATATAAATCCCATACCTTCTATATCTTTCAAATACCTATTGTAAATGCATGATGTGGTCCTCCCTATTTTTAAAAAAACAATTAGATCATCCATGTGTATAATAATGGATTTACCTACCAAACCTTATAAATCATGATCCATGGCCCTTTAGAATGTTTCCCTTATGTTGATCAGCCCAAATAGCATTCTTTTGTATTCAAATGTGCCCCACTTGGTAGTAAGATTAGTTTTCATCTTGTCTTCTTGATTCATCAACAATTGGATATACCCTAAAAAACATCAAGTAAGGACATCATGGTAGAACCAAAAACACTTTGTATTACTTGGTCAAGAGAAGGTAGGGGTAATTATCTTTCTCAAATTCTCTATTTAGGTTTTTAAAATCAATGCATAGCTTGATTTCACCATTCTTTTTCCTGAATTAGACTAAATTAGCAACCCAAGTGGAATGCCTAATGGGAAATACAATCTTATAATCTAAGAGCTTCTTGACCTCTCTATATATTATTGATTCTAAGATTGGGTTGACAGGTATATGTTTTTTCTGAAAGGTTTGCAATTTTATTTCAAAGGTATGGTGTGAGTTATGACCATTGGATCAAAAATCTTTAGGCCATCATAGGACCAGGGTATGATATATTTATATTTGGTCAATATTTCTTTTATTTTTTTATTTTCTAGACTTGTACATATTATACTAAAGTTAACCAACTAAGGTTGACCTTGAAATCCAAGATCAATTACATTGTAATCCTTCCCACTTATTTTGGGAGTCATGGTAGCCTTAGCCAGTTTATCTAAATTAAAGGGTCTCTCCAAATCTATCTTATCTTTAGGGATCTTATTGTCATTCAATTTAAAGACTTTGTCTTCAAGTTCACTTTTAATAAATTTATCATCAAGGAGACTAGCTTCATCAATAATGTGACCTTAAAATACTCCTGAACTAGTCAATAAATCTATGATCTATTGATCATCATTGAATACCTTATGTTTGTTTGTAAATTGTAACCCAAAAATCAAAGCTTCATACTCAGTTAGATTATTTGTACAAGGAAACTAAAGTCTATAAGTATCATGATATTCTCTACCAATAGGGTTAGTTATAACAATCCCTACCTCAAATCCATACTTGCACCTTGCACCATCAAAGTGTAATTTCCACAAACTAGGCAAAGCATGAGAAGTCTTAAGGCCACATACCTTAGAGGTCTCAAGAGAATAAATCCCAAACTCAACATCAGCCATGTTCACCATTTCATTGATTAGATTATATTCAGTAATCATATGTTTCATTTTAGGTTACCTTTTGATCATAATTTGGTTAGGGACTCCCTTCCATGACAACCAAATATGTGAACAATATGTTGACATATAACCATTCAAGATTCTAATCCAATCTCTACTCAATAGCATCCCATAAGCATCAGGGATGTCCACCACTTTGATATCTATGAACTATTATATCCTTGGCTCTAAGTTAATTTTCATGTGAACATTCAATAGTTCACCAATCACTTTGACTCTTGACTTATCTAATTGAGTCACAACTCTGTCAAATTTAATAGGAGTCAAACTTAATTTTTCATAAATACCCTTAGGCATTATATTTGTAGATGCACTATAATATAATAAATAATTATGCATATTTTTTACCAAAGAACCTAACTATAAATAGGAAGAGATGAACATCTTCCTTGATTTTGTGTATTGCAACATTAGCATGTGCAGACTTTTGAGACTCGCTAGTATTTTTAGACAAAGATTCCAATAACATATCTCTCTATTCAATAATTTGTGTCAACTCATGCAAGGTAATGTTATTATTGATTTTATTCATGTCCTCTACTATGTCATACCCAATTCTATTGGAAAAATTAGATGCATTAGTACTAGGTTTAGAAGTACTTCCCTTAGGAGGCTCTGGATTCTTGTATGAGGTAGTATCAAGAGGAGTCTCAAAGATGTTTGAATGAGTTGAAGTGGTCAATGGTTACTTCTTCTCCCTAATTCTTAGAGGATAATTATTCTTCAATAATAAATAAAAACCATGAATCTCTTCATGAATATTCTCAGCCTCATTATCTTCTTGGAGAGGAAACTCAAATGTCTCCACCATGAATGTTGAATCAATATCCCTGAATGACCTTGAGGAACCATATGTAACTGCATCAAAATCCTTATTAGGGAAAAATTTTAAAGTATCCAATTCTTCTTGGAATCCTTCAAATGCATTACAAAATTCAACACAATCTATTTCCCCATGTTTAAAAGTATAATGAAATCTATAATATTCAAGTAAAGTAACATCAATAAGATTTATATCAAACACATTTTTGCTAGTATATGGTTCATTATTCTTGTTTTGATGATAGCTATCATTCTAAAATATATTGGTGGTCCTATTTAACCTTTGAAAATAGTAATTCCTACTAGATCTTTCTCTAGTATTTCTTACTTACTTTTGCAACTGAAGAAAGTCATTGCTAAACTTTTGAACCATCTTGAGGATAGAATCACTATCATTATTTGGGGCCTTAGAATTATGAACCTATGTATTGACATTGGCTATAGGAATTAAATATTTTTAATCGTGTGGATGTGATCCATGGGTAGCATTGTTTAGGAATCTTAGGTTTTGAGTAGGGTGAGCATGTGTCAAAGGTAGATGGTTCATGACTAGAAATTGGTTCAGAGTAGGCACATTTTGGTTAGCATTGGGAATAACATTCAAAATGGGTAAATGGGGGTTGGAATTAGGAATGGATTATGCCAATTATCCTTAGGGTTGCATATGGTCATTAATTATCATAGCCTTGGCATAAGCTAAATCTAATGTGTTCATGGGTCCAACAGCTCTCTTTATAAATACAAAAGTCATAGGATCTCTGGCATCCTTATAGATTTTCAAGGCTAAGGCCTCATCAGGTCTATAAGGAGATATAGTCCTACTAAATTTTTTTTAGAACCTAGCATTGAAATATCTTATGGGCTCATTTTCATCCCTTTTAACTATGGTGAATTATTGGTACAAGACTCGAAGACTAATAATTTTACCAAACTGGTCAATGAACACATTGTTAAAATCAATCCAACTGGTAATGTAATTTTTAGGAAGATTTAGAAACCATTCATATACAACATCTTTAAAAGTGAAAGGAAATATTTTACATGCTACATCTTCATGAGTGACAATTTACAATCTCAAAGTAGCTTTGAATGATTTAATTTGATCTTCTACAGTTATAATACCACTAGGACTAAATGTTGGCAAATATTTTTTAGGATTGTGAGGAAGGTCATGTACCACACCTCTCACATTCATTGAAGATCCACCTAGCCAAGCCATACCTTTATAAGGATAAAACCTGAGAGTATCATGAATTGGTGAAGTTGGCAAAGATTTTAAAATCCTATGCTTACCTTTATCCTGCATAGCTCTTTTACGGACTTCTAATTCAAGAAAAGCTTCCCTAGTCTTTGAACGTGATCTTGTTATGATCCTTGGTAATTTTAGCTTGATAATTTTGAATCATGTTTGAAATACAATGCGTCAATCCTATATTTGTAGATAACAATGATTATAAATGCACATTAAACAAATTTTGTAAAGATTCATATAAAAGATGATAAAGGATGGCAATCTTTAATCAAGTCAACTCAAAGTTGTATCCAAATATGTAATTAAGATCGATATTTACATGTTTTAAGCTCAAATAAACTTAATTTAGCAAAGGATCTAAGAATATTTGATCAAAATAGCTATTACTAACCTCAAACATGTTGGGTTTACAATTTTAAAGTTATCTTTACCACAATTCAACATATGTATTCAAAGAATGTCAATATTTGTCTAAATAAGCACAAAGACTAGTCTAAAACCATGAAAATCACCAACTTTTACATGATTATTCTAAAATAAACATAAATATCCAAAGATTAAATTGATATTTAAACATAAATCACAAAAACTAGCAAAGATACTACAAATCTACAAATAATTTGCCCTCCTTTCTAGCTCCAGTGAAGTTCCACCTATTAATGCCTTAATATGTATCATAGTTGCTTAGAGTGTTTAAAGAACACTTCTCATTTTATAATTCATAGAATTAAATGCATGAATTATAGGTTGTGATAATCATGTTATCTATTGATGGAATAAAGCCAAAGAAAGTGGAGTATTTCACAATATTTATAAATTTTGGTGGTTGGGAGCCACCTTGGTTTATATATTAACAAATAATGAAGTTACCTTAGCTAATATTAGTGAAATATGATCAATTATAATCTAAATACTAATCTAAGATGAATATTTACAATGGTAATTAATCTAGAGTGATCTAGTTAAAAAAGAAGCAAAAGGAAGGGTAAGGCAAAAAAAAGAGATGTTGTTGATCTTTATCCCAAACATCATGACAAAGTTAAAATTTCATCTAAGCATGCACTTAACCAATGTATAATATGAAATAACATGAGCTTAAATCTTATTAAACATCATGCAAACATCTAAGGAATGAGAAAATTACAAATGAGAACTAAGTTCACTTTAAAGATTTACCCTACAAACAAACAACATTAGCCCAAATACAAGAAGAGTAAGGGAAAAAAAATGAACTTGAGAACTTTCATTCAACCTATAATTTTCACAAGTTAACAACTCTAAAATTAAAAGATGCACACTAAGATTTCACAAGAACCATTCAAATCTAGAAATGATAACAAGCAAGTGAGAGAGAAACCATAATAACAAATGACACAAATGAATATGGATAATCTTTACAAAATTCATCACTTGCATTAATTTCTCAAATTTTACACAAGTTTTTGGCTCAAAAACTCCCCCTTTTTACAAATGACAATACTCCTTTTATACAATTCAAGGAAGTATGTTGGTCATTCATATCCAAATACAAGTGTACAAGTGTAAGGACAAATGTCCTTTTTACAAAGTTCTAGAATCCACTAAACTTTTCCAAATGGATTAACCTATAGGAAATGTGCTTACAAGTTGCACATGTCACATGCCTTTACAAAATAATATTCTATTTTCAAAATATTATAAATTTCTAAAAAAGGAATATTCCTAACTAACTTAATGTCCATGTTTTTGTTGAAGGATCTTCATCCTATAGTGTTTCTCAATGATGAACTGGAGGTCGATAACAAGATCCTCCTTCCCATGATCCTCTAGGTCCTTGAGGTTCTTCTAAAGCTTCTTCATTACTTTCTTGATACCCTTGGTATCTCTCATTTTCAGTTATGATGATATAAGTAAGCCCATGATCTTCTTGTTGTCATCATCCATTTGGCTTTGGCCTTGGTTTCTCACTTCTTGCACAAATTGAAAGGTCATGTGTTTAAACTCTTCATCAGTTATAATACCTAATGGGTTGAGGGTTTTGGGTTCCTTAATCAAACTATCCAAGATATGCAACATCCCATCTTCTTGTTGTTTGAATTCCCTGGTAAGATCCTCCATTATTTTTGACCTTCTCCTTAGGATTTCAATCTTGTCTACCAATGTGGCCATGGCCATATTTAAATGGGCTAAATTGATAGTCCTAAACTTAGGTACTAGGTTCTTGGTAGTCCTAAACTTAGGGACTAGGTTCTTGGACAAGGCCTTGATCAAATTTTTTATCTGATAGCTTAAAGCCTACCATTGGCCAACTTGGGTTGTAGCCTTAGTGATCTATTTCTCCATTTCTCCTTGTATGGTTCTGATTGCCTTCAAAGATTTAAATAGGTCAGCCATGGTTCCCTAAATCTTCTTTAATCTATCTTCATGGATAGACAAGATAGTAGCTTCCTTCAGATTCTTGTTTTCTTGTAATAGGCCCTTAATCATGGTTTGCAACTATTGAGATTGGGCCTAGGCTACATCAAAGATATTTTATTTGAATATCCTATCTTCCCCTATATTTTGGCCTTCAACAGGGGTCAAACCTGTGAATGGCTCTATCTTTTAGAGGGTGAATTCCTCACATCCGACTATGGCCTTCTTTTCAATCACTATTTCTCGAATGGCAGTCTCTAGATTAAACTGAACTCCCACTAATTTTTGAGTCACTTTTGGAGGTTTTGGAGTTTCTATTTGTGTGTCACTTGGCTCTCTTGAAGCCATCATCCTTTGTTCTTATTCTTTTTACAAAGCCATAATCCATGGTTTAAGCTCATCATGCACAATTATATTGATAGATTTTGTTATTTCCTAGGGATGGTACAGAGTAAGAACTTTATATAATTTTCCATATAAAAACCTTTCAAAGATGGTTGGGCCTTATAATGCATTATCTTCACTAAAGACATTAACCTCACTTAAAGGATGAGTGAAGATTAGTCTGGGTTTCTTCTTTCTTGTTGTAACTAATGCTAGCTCAACTTTCCTCTTAGTGAACTAACTAGGACTAAACCCAAAGCCATTTCCTTCTCCTTCTCTACTTCCTCATTATGAGATTTGTATACTTGGGCATCTTTTTCATTTGATTACTAAGCACTAGATAACATATATAGTGTATCTTCTATTATTTCATTAGAATCCAATGCTACTATGTCAATAAATTCAATTGGTGACCCTGGTTCTTCAGGCTGGGCTAAAAATGATGCCACTTCACCAAGTCTCCTTTCTTTAGTTCTCTATTAAACTTATGCCCCAAAATTTTAGATCTATATTTGTGATTTTGGTTATGTTGGAGGAGCTCTAAAAAATTAATCTTCTAGCAAATGGTATTGCCTGGGTCCCATGTACCATATATCATCACTTGGCTTCTACTCTCTCATCAATCTAGACTCTAGATTGATGTTGTGATTTTCTAATCTTGACAAGACTTTGATGAAGGATGATGCCTTTGTGTATATTGAGTCATAGACACTAGGAAGATGTTCATATGTCACACTTATCATTTTTCTTTTAGATGCCCCACTACCTTTCCTTTAGGATCCCACTATCTTAGTTCATGTTGTAGTTTAAAAGAGGCTATGTGTCTAAAAGTAGTCTCAATATTATCCTATTCATGAAATATAGTCCTGCCAATGGTCATGAGTAGTGTATATAGCAGTCCCTTCCTCTTGCTTTTACACACACCATCTATACCATTACACATCTAGTATGTTACTTCTTGATCAGATAATTTTTTTAGTACATAGACTAGTAGCCTAAGTGGGGTGCATTGGGTCCCCTCAATCTTGATGATTGTTCAATCCAAGTAAAACCATATGTCACCAATGGATTCAATTGACTATTTTACCAAAGGACTAATTCTTTCCATTGGGTTTCCAATTATGCCCTCAGTCAAGGCTAGATAGACACAGTCACAGATGAAATGAATGTGGTCCCTGTACTTAAATATGCACAAATTTGAGTAGAATTGGGATACTATATGTGTCCCTTTAGGTGACCATCCTCTAAAGTTAGGGATCTTGGTAGTGGCAAGGAGGGCATCTAATATGTAGGACATCATGTAAAATTTGTTCCTAGTCCTTTCCCTAACTGTAGAAATCTACGTATACAAACATGTGCTAATAACATTGCCAATGGGAGGGGTGAGTTCCTTTTCAACCATAAAATATACCAAGGTTACCTAAATTTTATCAATATAAGTGGTGCTAAGATTTCCACACAAGATATTCATTAAATTCATAATTATTCTAATCCCAGGTCAGAATTAGCTAATAGGGATGTTGTTATTGAGATCAAAGAAGACTTGATTTTCAGTGTATAGCCATGGAGTGAGGATAGTTTTTAGGTCATTCTTCTTGGCCCATTCATTACTTGTGGCCACATCTACTTGAGTCTTGGGAAAATTATGTAGTTCCCAAAAGTAATAGAAGAAATATAAGCTACACTTTTGCAAGTATGTTCATTGACTAACATGCCCTTTTTAATCTTGCAATCATTTAAAATAGGGGAGAGAACATCAATGTATTGAAATACCTCTAGTTTTACTGCAACGTGATAAAGGCCTATCATTTGAATGGAAACCAGGTCATAGTATCTCCTCTTGATCATTGCATTCTTCTCATCTTTGGTGTGGCAGGTAGATCCTCAATCATCCAAAAAATCTTGGACCAATTGTTGTCTCTAGTGTTTAAAGCTACTACATCAAATTTTATGTCTTTAAAGATTTTCCCCTCTATGTTTGAGGTCAAGTAAATCCTTTTACATTATCTAGCTTATTTTGTGGTTGTCATGGCTATGAGCTTGTTTAACTTGCTCACTAGTGATCTATAGTTCAATCCTAGATTAATTTGTACTTGCTTAGATGATGATTCACTTACTTGGACTCGATTGAAATCAATTTGGGATCAAATTAAGGTTTTTGTACATGTTAGGGATTTACCATAGCTTTAGTGGTGATGACTATTTGCACTTAAGTGAGTTTTATGCCTTATATTTTCATTTGGATCATGTATTTATACCTTCACTTTTCTAATCCCATAAAATCTTTAGATTTGGCATTTTTTTCTTATGTGGCACTTTTATGGTAAATTATTCATTAATGTTTAAAAACATGATTGTTGCTCTTTGAAAATCTAATTTTATTTCACACCATCAGATTATTCTACATAGATCAATGTTATTCATTGATCTTGATCCCAAGATTTCAACACCATTGGCCGTAATATACTTTGGGTCCTAAGGTTGTGCCACTTGGAAGTTCCATGAGCCTCTTGAGCTCTGTTGAAAAGTTTTCATTAATTTTTCACTATTGGATCTAATGGATACAAATCAACGTGAGTCGTTGATCTCCAAAAGGTGCTCAGTCTTTGAATAATGAGGTTATAACATAAGATCTTAGCCTAAGTTTTTACTGTATTAATAAATACAATTAAAACCTTAAGTTAAAAACTTAGGTTGAGTCTATGTTATAGCAAAGGGAACCCCTTTAGTTTTAATATTGATCTTATGTCATTGGATCAAGGTGATCCATGTGAATGTGGATCATTGATCTCAACCTCTGGGGTAGAGCTATATTGGTCCCACTGATTAGAATCCTTGGCTCATCAAGCCTATCTCGTACCGTCTGATTAACTTCACCCAATTAAATGTGGTCATTGATCCTGTGAATAAACACAATGTTTAAGTTAGGACTCAAAGATATATTGGAACTTAGAATATATTCTTAATTCCAAGATATTTTTATATTAATAAACATGAACAATACTTTGGGATTAAGATTTTATCCTAAGTTTGTAACAAAGTGACCATGTATATAAGAAATTTAGACCATGCTTAAGATAAAAGGGGAATGAGGGGTTCGGGGTGTAAAGGGACCAAAAATATAATTTGTAGACTAAGGTTTGGTTGTGTTGAAAAACATGACTAAGCCTTAGTATAAAAATTAAACTATGTCTATGACATTTTAAAGTGTTCCCACGTAAATTGTTCCCACCAATTTTGAATTTGGTTCAAAAGAGCCTCTATGAGGGTTTCCTGAACAAGGGTTTCAAGAAGTTTTAAAAATGGATTTAACTTGAATTTTTATAGACCAAAGGCTAGTAAGAGGCCAAATTAGGATTAAACCATAAAATTTAGACATAACACATTCAATAAGGGCTTCATTAAACCTACAACCTAAAACATGAAGAATAAATATATGTAAATTTAGACAAGGTCAAACTAGAGCCATAAAAAAATAATCCAACCAACTGAAGGTGTGGATGATCTTCAAATATAGATAATATCCAAACATATTAATGACACTTTGATCAATTAAATTTCAATTTTAAGGTAAAAATTACACAATTTGGCATAAGGATCCCCATTTTTTAGAAATGGGGGTATGTTGACCTCAACACCTGTCTGCCCATAAATCATACTTTAGCAAGGACTACCATTATCTGGGTTTTTATTTTGAAAACTTCTTGATGGCATTCATCAAAAAAAAATTGGTAGATTCTACAAATCGATTACCCTAAGGTTAATAGTTGGAAGAAGACTTGATGACTATTTGGTTGTCACATGCCCATTCAGTGAACTTGATTGATGCAAAGGCTGGGCCATTGTCACATACCAAAGACAAGAGCATCCCAAATTGAGTAATGACATTCTCTTCTAAGAATTTGATAACATCAATTATTATACTATTTTTGGGGGCCATTGCTTCAATCCATCATATTTGGTAATCCGTGGTAGTGAGTACATATTTGTGTCTTGTTGAGGAGTTAGGATTGATTACTCCTACAAAGTTGAGGCCCCATTGTGCAAAAGGTTTCACATCAATCACTAGTTGTAAAGGCATGGATGCCTTTGTCTCTCATCAATCAAACACTTGAAATTGGTGGCATATTCACACATGAGTGTGGGCATCTTTTAATATGGTTGGCTAATAGTATCTAGCTCTAATATCTTTTGTGAAGTGGTATGCCCTGAGGATGGCCACTTCACAATTTATCATGGGCATTCCCCATGATTTTAGTGGATTTATCTCTCTTAAACACACCTTAGATAGATTCCTTCATAGTTATTTCTATAGAGGACTCCTCTCTTGATCATAAAATGAGATGATCTCAATCTGAGGACCCTTTTATATTCCCTTTTAAGTTGCATAAAATAGTGAATAATGTCCTTGTACCAATGATCATTGGATACTTGTTCTACTTCAACCTACAAAATGTCAATACATGGATCAGTATTTATGATGAGTTGGATCAGACCTTGACCCTTAAATAATTTAGCATATTTTATTTCTAAGTCATATTCTTGGAGTTTGGTCATCCACTTCCCTCTTCTTTCTCTAAGTTCAATCTATCCCAGCATCAACTTGATAGCTAGATTAGACACTATGGCATATATCTTGTTCCTCAAGATGTAGTGTTTAAATTTATTGATAGCCTTCACTAGTGCATAAGATTGTTTATCTAAACTAGGGTAGTTCAGCTCTATGTTTTTCAAATTGGTGTTCATGAAGGTTATGGGGTACTCTTTGTCATCCTCTTTTTATATTAAAATAGTGATGATAGTATGATCAAAAGTGAAAGAGTATAGATATCTTTACTAAATTCAGGGCTTATCAGAATAGGAGCTTGGACATTAGCACCCTTGATGTCTTGAAATGTCTTTTTGGCTTCAGCATTTCTTTCTATCTTCACATCTTTCTTCAGCATTGCATTGAGTGGACTTACAATTTTTGCAAAACCAGAGATAAATTTTCTTACAAAATTAATTTTTCCAAAGAAAGATTTCAACTCTTTTTTATTATTAGGAACTTCTACCTTTGAAATTTCATTTATCCTATTAGGGTCAATAGTCATACCTTCTTGGGTAATTACATGTCTTAGAAATTTGCCTTCATTTACATAGAAAATACTTTTCTTAGGGTTTAAATAAATGCCATACCTTCTGCACTTCTCCAACACTTGTTCCAAATGCATCATGTGATTTTTACCTATTTTTAGAAAATGCAATGCATGGTCCATTACTCATTAGAAGGTTGCTCCTACATTGATCAATCTGAATGGCATTCATTTTTATGCAAATTTTCCCCACCTAGTGGTGAAGTTTTCATTATGTCATATGATGCATAAAAAATAGGCCAATCTTTTGGAGCAAATAACTTTTGACCCGTAGCTCCATTTGAGCTCTTCTACATGCCAAACTGACCGTCTCAAAAAGTTTGATGTTGTCTTAAGCTGCTCTATTTACTTAGATTTTATTTTGATATTTTTTGGAGGCCATACATGATCATCTAAGGGTCTAAAATTAATGTTTAATGATTGTTTTAAGAATTTACTATTTTTTAAAATTGTATATTTTTAGAATAAGACATCAAATTCAATTGAATTTTGTCCCATAGGCTAATTATAGTGTTTAGAGTATTTTAGGAGATTTTTAAAGCTATGTGCACTTACATGCAAAGCTTACTATAAATAGCAACTGCTAAAAATAGACATTTTTTTTAGATTTTAGTTTTTTCAAATTTTTGCATGTTAACTCTAAATTTTAAGTTGAGGCATATTTAATTATGGTTTGGGTTTGTAATTAATTCAATAAATTAAATATGAATCAATACAAGTTATTGTTTTTAAAAGATTTGCCTATTGGTGATTTGTTTGTCTTGATAGTTTTTAGGTTTATTATCATCATTGTTTACTAGGACTTGGTTGTAGCTTGAAAAGCCATCAAGAAATGACATCATTCTAGACCCACTCATTGATTGATTGACTTCATCTAATGATGGCAAGGGATAATTGTATTTTTCTAAGGATCTATTTAGGTTTATAAAATCAACACAGAGTCTGATCTCTCCATTTTTCTTTTAGACTGGCACCAGATTTACAACCCATGTCGAGTGCCATATGGGGAAGATTATCCTTACATCTAGTAATTTCTTCACTTATTTATAAATCAATGGCTCTAGTACTAGATTTATTGGCCTCTATCTTTGCATAAAAATTTTACAGACCTCTTTCAATGGGATAGTGTGAGTAATTATACTAGTGTCAAATATCTTAAAGTTATCATATGACTAGGCAATAACATCTTTGAACTTAGTTAAAAGGGTGGTGACTTCCTTTATATCTTCATATGTGAAAAATAGACCAATGTTGACATGTTATTCATTCTCAGTACTTCCTAATTTGACTTAATTATAATATTTTCTTCTCACCTTAGGTTGTTTATCTATCTAGGTCAAACATTCTTTCTAGAGAGATCATACCTTTGGGGATCCAATTCTCATTGAGCTGAATCACTCCATCTTCTTTGTCTTTTGAATCATTTACATAACCATCATCCCATTCATCAATCATGTGGGACTGAAATATGCCAGAGTTACACAAGAAATTGATTATCTATTTATCATCATCAAAGACTTGGAAGTGATTGATGTTTTCTGGCATAAAAGGGGCATGAAATTATTTCCACAGTGAACTCCTATAGGTTCAAAGGTTCTGGAGGCACCAGGTTCGTTGTTGTTAAAGATAGTGTGTCTACCAATTGGTTCTTCTCCTTGGGCAAGGAAAAAATATTAAATTAGTCAAAATAATCAATTAAAACCCAGGATTTAAATTTTTACTTTCTCAAATAGGAAAGCTTACGTTAATATCTACTCTTGACTTGATTAACAATTAACTATGAATCACTATAGACTAACAGTTCTTTTACCTTATGCTTGATTGTAAATTAAAGTCTTAAAATAAGAGCTTCATATTCTATCAAATGATTAGTACAACTAAACTATAATCTATAAGAAGCTAGATGTTGCTTTCCTTTGGGAATTTTCAAACAATCCTAGCACTAGAGCCTTGCTTAGCTCATGCACCATTAAAGTGCAATGTCCAAGAACCTTTGATTTCTTCTTTCACTTTATCATCTACAACAATGTTATTAGTTTCCAAAGTATACACACTCAAATTAGAGGATTGGTAATTTACATTCTCATTCTTAGCATTATATTTAGTAATCATGTATTTTATTTTGGGTTCTTAGTCAATTCTGATTTGATTGGGAATTCCTCACCAAGGTAGCCATATGTGAGAATAATCAATGGAGATATACCCATTTAGGGATTTGGTCCAATCATGGATTAGTAAAAATATATAGGCCTTAGGTATGTCAATGACTTGGATGTCAATAAACTATTGGATCTAAGGTTCTTGGGTGAGTTGCATGTGAATATTCAATAATTCGCCCATCACCTTCACTCTTGATTTATCCATCTGTACCACCACCTTCTCTGATTTGAATGGGTTAAATCTTAATTTTTTACAAATTCCTAAAGGCATAATGTTAGCTCAAGCACCATAATTGAGAAATAAATTATGAATATTCTTACCAAAAATCCTTATAGTTAAAAGAAATGGTGGAACTGCATGCTTGCTTTTATACATTACCACATTTGTATGAGCCGATTTAGCTTTTTTGGTGCTAAAATTTTTATTCAATAATTTCAATAGCAAATCATGTTGTTCAATGATTTTATTAAGCTCATGTAATGTTATATTTTCCTTAATATTTTTCATGTCTTCCACTATGTTGTATCCACCTTTTGATGTTGTGTAGGGAGCTTCTACTATTGGCTGACTTTCTTTACCTTTAAGAGGTGGAGGATCATTGTTTGTCCTACTATTAGGTGTGTATCCATTTAGTTAGGTGGGGTGGAAGTTTTCAAATGTGGGTTTTGGCCTTTGATTCTCAAATCATATTTGTTTCTCTGATATTGTTGGAAAGTATGCACTTCTTCGACATTGTCTTCAGGCTCATTTTCATCTTGACTAGGGAAAGTCATAGGTCTCAACTATGAGGATTATTTATGGTGTTCTAAGAGAATCATTGGATTTTTTAGATCCCTTATCATTACCCCTCCATTTGGCTCTAAATGGCTTCAAATGCACGACAAAACTCAATGCATTCTAGTTCTCTATGTCTAGTGGTATTGTGCACCTGACACTAGTTGGGTAAGGCTAGCTCACAAATGTTGATCTCAAGTAACTTACTCAAGGAGGGATAATTATCATTATTATACCTATTAAGGGTTTGTTATATCTTTGGAAGTTTTAATTTCTATTATAACTCTCACTATTTACCCATTTATTTCTTAAGATCTAAGAAATCATTAACAAGTTTTTGAATAGTCCTTTATATTGAATCTAACTCTCCCTTCAGAGGATCTAAGGTATTTTTTTAGGTATAAGTTTGAAGGTTGGTGTTATTTACATGCACCAATGCTTGACTAGTGTTATTTGAGGGACGTGATCCAACATTTACTTGGTTAAATAATCCTAGCTACTAGTTAGGTGCAGCATGGTTCAAAGGCAATTGGTTCATCACTATCAATTGGTTTAATATAAGCATGTTCTATTTCATGCTAGGGATGACATTTAGAGTAGGCATGGTTGGATAAATTTTTGGTATAGCAAAGGTAGGATGCCCATGTGGGTGTATTTTCTCATCAATATGAAAGACCTCTATATATACCAAAGGTAATGTGTCGATATTTAAGGATCTTTTTAAGAAGACAATTGGCATTAGGTCCAAGGAATTCTTGTATATTTCTAAATCTAAATCATTTATCGGCTTATAGGTTGGGTATGTTAGGATATACATCTTTTGGAACCTTATGTTGAATGTTATAATCGATTCTTTTGGTGCCTTTTGAGGGTGTTAAATTTTTGGTATACAACTCCTGGGCTTACTATCCTACCAAATTAGGAAATAAAAGTATCATTGAATTGACCCCATCCTGTGATGGAATATTTTATCAAGTTGAGGAACCAATCATAATCCATGTCTCGAAAGGTAAAAGTAAAAAGATAATAGGTCACATCCTCATGAATTACATTGAGTAGCCTCAAAGATGCTTTAAATGACTTTACGTGTTCTTCAATGGTCACTCTCCCAGTGGGAGTAAAAAGAGGTAGATAATTTTTTGGATTCCTAGGTAGATCATGCATGGGCCTAGGGACATTGATGGATGAGCCAGCTATCCATGCCATGATTAAGAAGAGGGGTGGCATATTTTGGTTAGATAGGGAATTTGGTTGGGTCCTAGACTTCCTACATTTACCTTTGTCTACTCTAGCCTTCCTATGGGTTACTAGGGATATTAAAGGGATCCTAGTTCAGATCAAGATATGGTTCTAATCTTGGGCAATTCTAAGATGCAAAATTGGTATTAAGAGCAAAGGATCTTCAAAGATGGTCTCACAAGTGACAAATACTAGTCTATATTTTATAGAAAATCCTTAGATCAAGTAGCTTTACCTTGATATTTGAGGATCTAAGGTTAGAAACCTTAGATTTATCAATACCTACACAAATATTGTTAGATTTTTATGTTAACCTGTAAAGATCAATGTTAGCCTAGCATTTCAGAGCATTTCCATGGGCCAATTTAACAACCTGAGAGTAAGTGAGCACTTCAAAACATCTTTAGACATAAAGCTATGCAAAGATTCACTTAATTCCAAATAGAATAGAGAAAATATGCTTTCAAATGTCTAGATCTAATATAAATGAAGTCCCAGTAGTTGACCTTTGCACAAATTCTTATAAACACCCAAATTATTAACCATATTTATGTGAATTTTTGCAAAGATGATCAAAATAACCTTGAATATGCTTAAAGAATGGGTTGTTTCACCTATTTTTTCACAAATTTAGATGAATATCAATATTATTTACCCAATTTATAAAAATGAAAACGAATTTTGATGAAATCTTTCAAATAATGTGAAGTTTAATGTAAAGAATGCAAAGATTAGTGTAAATAATGTAGATCCTTAGTGTTCTTTAACAATATTTGTATACTTTGAAATGATTAATCATATATATTAATGAACTAAATTAAAATTATACAAATATGCATGAAATTAATTGTATAATTATCCTCCTTCTAGCACCAAGCTTTTTTCCTTCCTGTTGCTGCACTTAATGTGCACCCTATGTCACTAAGGAACATAGGGAAAGTAATAAACTCAATTTCAAGTAATTAAAGACTCGGGTCTTGAGTTGTTAACACAATTAATACTATAAATAGCACAAATATCATAGATATGATCACCACTTAGAAGTCTTCAAGCAAACCTTGTTGTAGGGATAGCAGATGTTACACAATGACATTTTATTCTTGTTAATATTTGTGAAATTGTTTCAATCATTGATAATTATTTCCCAAAATATAAACAAACAATGGATATTTATAGAATTAAATAAGATAAAGTGAGTCATGGGTAGATCCAAAGGAGTTAAGGGTAAGGTAGAATATAGAATTTGCTTTAGATGATCAAAGGTACCAATTCTTCTAACTTTTATGACAACAACACATGAAACTAACATTCACCAACCCTAGTGTAATACTCAAATCTAAATGAATATAGTTGAAGCTTCAACAGAAAGGAAATGCATATACATAAAATCATATATTGCACAAATATTATTCATCCACAGTGAATTGTGTAAACATATTTAGTTACAAATGAGATGAAGAGAGCAAATATACTATCAGATTTGTTAGCCTAGTGTCAAACTCAAGTTAATAGATGCATGTATTGAATGTTATTTTCAAATTAGTCAATATAAATAAACCATTAGTTATTTAAATCCATAATAAATAGAAACTATAGAAATACACAATTAAGCACTTCAAATAATCTCTTGAATTCTTTCGCTCTTTTATATTAATTCTATCCTAACTGTTCCTCCTTTACAATGAGGGGGGAAACCCTTATTTATAGTCTTCAAAATTTCCTACATAAGTTCAATTGGGCCCATAAATTGTGCCCAAACATATCCAAGTGGATAAAATTATATGCATTATAATGGAATATTCTTAATTCAAATTTACAAAAAATAATAGAATATTCCCTAAAGCCCTGGAGGAGGCTACTAGCTAGCCTACTATTGTTGTCTTTATTTCTTCTCTATTTCTTATCTTGTCCAGACCTCTACACATTCCAATTAATCCTAATCAATTGGGTGAAGTCTAAGATCATAGGCTAGAGCAAGTTAGATATCTCCTAAATTAGCCTGCCATGTTTTGCAAGTAATGGCCTCAGTGCTTCTTCAATTGACTCTACTTTTTCTAGCCTTTGATTGGAAAATGCCATAATATTCATCACCATGGACTAATATGTCCTATTGTAATTTATAAATGAATGCCTTCATTTGGATCTAAACTCTTGATCATCCATGAAGGTGCCATTAGGTTTGGTCACCATAATGACCATGGCATCTTTTAGTAGCAAGGCAATCTTCAATTCAATTTTATCCAAGGATGTAGTTGCATCTTTGACCTAATCTAACCATCTCTTTAATATTATTATCCTATTAATTATTATGGTCTATGTAAGATTGATATCCTCAAGGGGAAAAACCTTGAGGTTCAGGAACTTATTACTTTTTACAACTCTAGCCAAGTTTGCTAACTTGGCATCATAAAGTGCAAGTTTTTGGTCAAAATTAATGACCACCTTGGATTAAAAGATCCCATCTTTCTATCTCCTCTTCATGAATTTATACAATTTGAAGAGATTGATAAAAATATTTATTAGTTAAATTATAGTGACATTTGGCATTGTTGGTAATGCTTTCTCCTTCAACCTTTTCAACTCCTATTGTATCCCCTTCATCAAGGTAATTATGGATTTTGTTTGGGCTTAAACTATGGACATAGGATCCTCTGCATATTCTTACATCTATTTGGGGTTAGTCTTACTCTTCCTTATCAAAGTGAAGAGGTAATCTTCACTCTCATGGACCATAGCTAAGTTTGACTATGGCTACTCAACCTATCTTCTAACCACCTTCTTCATCATACATGTTGTAGTATCTAACCTCATGCTAATTTAGGTTGCAAAGAGCACTACCTGAGGCCTCTCCTACCTGTTATTTTTATGATGTATCTAACCCAATTCTGGGTAGCATTAGGCATTGGCTATGTGGGATGTGGTTATAATGGAGGTGCCTAGGTTGAGGAAGAGGCCAAAGTTGTAGTAGGGATGTACAAGTTGATTGGGTCTAGCTTTCCAAGTGTGTCAAATAGGGATTTGGTAGGTTCCATGTCAAAGATAAATGAAGGTAACTTAGGAGGCACACTCACTTTTGTATTTGTGGTAATGTTGAGTGGCTTTTGAAAGGTGAATTGCTTTGAGATGGGTTTTAGTGGCCTCATGGGTGTAGGGGAACCAATGACAAGTGAGGTACTTGTTGTGGTTACCTGGGAAGAAGTAATATTGGTAATGGAATGAGAAATAAAGTGGGGGAAAGTGAATCCAAATGGATTACTATCTTGAATCATGCTAGTATCCATTGAAGACTAAGCATAGGTAGTTGTAGTAGCTAAAGATAATGAAGCTAATGGAGAAACAAAAGTGGAAGCAAGAATAGAAGTAGAAGCATTTGTAGTTGGGAAAGAAGGTAATGGGGAAGCACTTACAGTGGGAGCCTATGGTGTGTTTGTAACCTCTATAGTTACTTGTGGATGTGGGAATGTTCCCCTCATAGTAGTTATAGGATCTTTCTTCCTCTTGTAAACCTTTTCTATATTTATCCTAGCTAGTGCTTGTAATTATTCCATTAAGAGCTCAATGCCTTATTGTAATTATTCAAGGCCAATCACATTAGGATTAGTTGACTTAGGCTCTCTAGGGTAGCTCCCATAGTAGATGTAGAGTTTTATGTATGCCCTTGGGAGACGTTAGGTTGGCTTCTAAATCCTCCTAGATTAGAGCTTAGAGGCATGCCATGACTACTTGAAGTGTCCTATAGTGGAGGTCTGCATGATCTATTCCTAATGAAAGGAATGTTATATTCTTCCTCCTCTACTTGTCTCTCCTCATAATCTACATCAAACTTATTTTCATGGGCTGGTGGAAGTTGAGGCCTTACAATGTATTCTTTCTTCTTCTCTTTGTCCAGTCTCATTTCAAGCTCTATGTTATTCCTAGTTGAATTTCTTAGGACCACCTCATCATTAATGGCATCTCAGTAAATTCATTCATGTACTTCTTCTTGATGCTTATACTCCATATATACATCCTTCTTAAACTTGAATAGGTGCTTGGTGATAACATTGTTTGGGTCCCATGCTCGAAAGTCATCTTTGGGCAATAGGTATGAGTCCTTATACCTCATAGCCATAATGATATCATGTCATTTTATGATTTTAGTCTTCCCCAACTTGTAAGGAGTCTTGTGTGGGATTGTATTCTTCTTATTGTTTAATATGCCATCAACTCCTTGTAGAATTTTATAGGCCATCTCTTCCTTGGTCAGCTTCATAGGCATATATCTTGGCAACCTAAGAGGAGCCACCATCACCCCTTCTACTCTGATGACTATGTAGTTAGGGTACAACCAGTAGCTTCCCATGTCTTTCAAGTTTTGTCTAACCTATAAGTGAACCCTTGGCATCTCACACTTAGTGATTGACTTATAGATAATTGGGTAGAAGTCTTCTATAATTATTTTAATGTTGTCTGAAGTGGTGAATGTATATTGCAAAGAAAAGCTTAGGGACAACCTCATTTTGCTCAAGAGACCATGAGTTTTGACCTAGCTGGGTAGTTGCATAGATTACATCCATCAAATAACTCATCATGAAGAATGGGGATCCATTATTTAAAGTGTAATTTATTGTATACACTAAATTATTTTTAATGACCTCCCCAAGTGGGGGAATCTATTGGTCCTCCAAGATTATCTACAGAAGTGGAAGAGTCCTTATGTCCACATATATAATATGTGGTTTGATAAATACCTTATTAAGGAGAGTAAAACTAATCCTAACTCATGTTTTGAATTGATGGATAGGTATGTTCCCTTGGTCTTCCATAAGAATGGCTCATGTTGGGTTAGCTACCTAGGTAGCCAAGACTTTCTCTAGGGAGTGCACCTCATACCAATTATCGATTTTGCTCTAGTTATAGTCTATTTATGGGAAAGAAAGGTCATAATACTTTTCAAAACTTGGCCCTACTATGAAGGCAATCAATATCCCTTGGTTTATTGATTTGAGCAACCCGTCCTCACATCTTGACCCCCTAAAGATGTCATAAACTAGGTCAATGCATGGCATGACCTCTAGTTTATCTATGATCTTGTAGAGATTGATTGCATTGATGGCAAGGATATATGAAGCTAATTGAATTATATGAGGCATTGTCTTGGCCTCATTAACTACCCTAGCTACTTATACATTAAATTAAATGTTGTTGTAATGCATGTCCCCTGATGTTATGGCCTTGAGGATGAATTTTGTGTATTTGAATATGACTAAATTACCATACTAGAATAATAAATCATCATTTCCAAAAGAGATATTCTTACCTAGAGTGGAGGGACCTACATGTGCCATCTCTATAATATTATAGGTAGTAACCAACATCCTTTTGTATCTTTGTACAACTTTTGAGCTCCAATAATGGTGGTTGAGGTGCAATCTGTGAATAGCTTGAGCTTTTTCATAATGGGAAAATGCCAATAATAGAGAGAGTAAATGTATATAGCTTTAAACGCAAATGTAGGTAATAATAGCCAAGTTGAGTATCCTTTTGAAAGATCACTTTGATTAATGTAAAGTTGATGGTGATCCTAGTTCATGCTATATTAATGGTGAGCTTGTCAAATTTTCATTCAAAACACTTTAAACTATTGCTTTTGGCATTTAATTATATTAGAATTCAAATTTATTTATATTTTGAATTTGATCTACCATCAATTTTAGCTTTGAAGTTAAATATTGACACTTTTTGACACATGGCCGCCACCTCAATTCTAGTTAAGTACTCTCAGGGCTTAAATATGACTAAGTTACTTAGTCAGCTTAAAGTTCAAACATGTGACACCTTTTGATTTCCTTGAAAATTATTGGAATGCATCCTAGTATGATTACTCATTTATATCTTTCTATGTGGCATCTTTTAATATGTGGTAAGCACTCAGGTGGTGCCTTTTAGTTTTGATTGGTCATAGGAGTACCACATGTCACTTTCATAACAATCAGAGCATGTTTGAGCTAGGTGTCTCTTTTGTGGGAAATTGTGGTTTTGCTTTGATAGGTTTCACCTTTGAAAGGATTTTGGGACAACTATCATCAACTTTGAATTAATCACATGGCTCAAGTGGAGACACATGTCTCTCTTAGAGATGATCTCATGGATCTCAAAATGAAACTTCACAAGAATGGCATGTGGCATCATCATGAGGGCCCAAGGTGGACATACATATTTTTAAAATGGGATTTGGTTGATCTTAAGATGTAGTTTCACAAGAAGGACACATGACATCATTGCATGGGTCCAAAGTGGACATGTGTTACTTTTGTAGGCTATTGTTTGTTCTTCTACTAGGTATCACTCTCAAAGGAGCCTCAAATAGTCATACATCATCAAATATAGACTAGATGGCTTAGGTACAACAATATATCTACCTTACGGGATCTTATGGGCTCAAAATGGATGCAACATGGTATGGACACATGTCAATCATTGATGATCCCAAAGGGGATATGCATCACTTCGGATGGGTTGTTCAGGTTTGGTTGGTCATGATTGAGATATGTAGTGGCATCTCATGGGCTTTGGCATTATGGTGGGATACATGGTGGCTTAGATTAAATGGGTTTGCTTATGGGGACTAAGATCTTGACATGTATCCTCTAAATTTGAATTTCAATTTTTAGTCATCTCATAAACTCTCCAGATGGCACCACATAGCTCATGAACTCCATACATTTGCTCTAAGTGTTTTGTGTGGGGCATGATGAATCTCTAAAGCACTGTGAAGCTCAATGAGGTGGACACCTATCCCTCTAAGTCATAGTCTAAACATTGACATCCCATGAGGTGTCATAAATGTATACTTTAAATTGACATCCTATGAGTTTAAGAAAGGAGTTAAGTTAGATTCTGGAAGACATCATTACCCATCTTAAGAAAAATAAAACAATTTTGAAGCAAAATATTTCAAGTGAATTACTTAAACATAAAACAAGGTTAATCTAATAAAACTTAGTGAAGCTTATTGCATTCATGTCCATTAAAGAGCCATGTTGTGCTCTGTTAGTAAGAGCCTTTCTTCATGTCACTGAATCATTAATGGTTAATAACTCAATGTTGAATGAAAACTGAAGAGGACTTGTAATAATCTAAATATTTTTAAGTACTAATACTTATTGCAAAATGAGTAATTAACTAGAGAATGTAGAAGCACAAGCAATGGTAAGCTAGTCCAAATCCAAATACAATCAAATGATTAAACATGCTTGACATCTTGGGCATTTTGAAATTTAAAGAAAGAAGGGTCCCTATTCTAGGAATAGGGGGTAGTTGGTCATTAATAGTTTGGTAATGACTAGTAACTTGATTAACAACCAATTGGGAATCACCAAAAACTTGGATGTCTTTTAAATCCATCATATATGTTATGGATAATCCAATTCTCAAGGCATCATATTCGTCTATATTTTTGGTGCAATAAAAATTTAATTTTTAAGAGAAAGGCATCTATTCACCTTCGGGGCTAAAAAATACAATGCCAACACCTGCTCCTATTCGACACTTTGATCCATCAAAGAACATTATCCATGGAGTGGAAGATAGAGTATATGCATCAAACTTATCCTAAAAATCCTCGGTTAATGGAAAAGAATCTAGTAAAAGAGACAAAACTAATTGGTAAGATATGACTTGACCTTTTATCTAATTTGATATGTTTGGATTTTTCAAGTAAATCATCAACATAATCTTCAACAGTTTTGTGTATGAAATCATAAAAAATATGAATCATGTCCCTTTGATATGTGTCTCCTACATTTTTTATCCAAAAGGCATGATTGTGCAACAAATTATCCCCCAAAAGGTGCTAAATGCATTTTTTTCTTGATCTGTAGGGTTAATTTTAACTAGTTATATCTTGTGAAACTATCCATAAATGAAAATGTCTCATATCCAATTGTGGAATCCATAGTCATGTTGATATTAGGTAAATAGAAGTCATCTTTAGGAAAATCCTTGTTTAAATTATGGTAAACATTGCAACATCAAATGTCACCTTTTCATTTTTTAACAAGGACAATGTTGGATACCTAGTTAGAAAGTGCAATTGCTCTTATAAAGTCAGCATCCAATTTTTTTTTAATTTTGTCTTTTACCAAAAAGTACACTTTATGATGAATTTTTATATTTTATCGACTTTGCATCTAGGTATAATAATATATTATGCATTTCCACTGACGGATCGATTCTGGGCATATCTGAATAAGCCCAAATAAAGAGTTCAGGAAAATCATGAAGGAAATGTCAATAAGATTTTCCTTCATCCTCCTACATCATTAGAACTAATAAAACTAGTCTAGGGTCCTTATTCATTCTAAATTTATATTTAACTATTTATTCATTTGACAAAGTAGATTTTTATGTAATAAATGGTGTGGTAAGAATAATATTTAATGCATCATGTCAGATATTTGAACTATCATACTCACCAAAATAAGCATGAGCAAAGGTCGTATGAGGAAAAAATTTCAAAAAAAATAATGGAAAAGTGTGCTAAGAACTAGTCTACAAGAGATTTGAATGCTTTTATAGATTATAGAGGTAAATCATTGAACCACCTCAAAGCAGAGTCCTTGAGACTTCTTGGGAATAATTTGGTCATTTTTTTATCATTGGAATCATAGTCAAGGAATGCCATATAAAAGGTTTGAAGATTATGTTTAGGATCACTTTTACCATCATAAAATGTGAACTTAGATGCAACAAATCAAGTTGGCAAAGGGTGCAAAGATATTTCAAGTGCAAGAGTTCTATATAACACATATTATAAATCTATAGCATGAGGGGATTTTAAATATTTTTATTTAATCTTTGTAATCTTGTCTTACAAGTTTTTATAACTTGAAGGAAAGATTGAACTGTAAGCCTAGTGGGAGTTAGATTAACAAGTTGAGTAGTCACCAAAGGGGATGAAAACATGTTTTGAGTAATAATAGGCCTTGAAACTAGTATTTGTGTTGAAATAATGGGTAAGTCCATAATAGATGTATCAATAGTAGTTTCAAAGAACAAAGGTTTAAGCACATAATTTGTGACCCCATTAAATATATTTAGTTGTAGTGTGTTCAAGGGGAGGGATTTGTCCACTAAAGTTTTGGAATTTTTGGCTTCAAGTATAGTTTTTAAGATCTTATCAAGATCTTAAAGGTTTTATTGAAATGTGTTACATCCCAATTTCTCACTAAGTTATTTTACCTAATTATCCATGGATTATTATGGTTGTTAATTTTATTTGTTACTTTTTAACTAAAATATCAGTCATATGTTGATATGGGATGGTTGCATGATACTTGGATTTCATGATTTTATTATTATAAATTAGCTAATTCTAAATTTTGTACATAATGATTATGTTACATTTGTTGTTATAGCATTGTTTTATGATATATATCATGATGTATCAGGTTAACTACCTTTCTGTCATGAGTTGGATGTAGGAGAGTTCACACCTTAGAGCATAACAGAGGGAGAGCATTATCAAAGAGGGTGACATAGATGGAGATGGTGAAGGATGATAGATAAAATGCTAAGACCCATACACACACCACATTGGATTTTAAATGTTATATGAATTATGTGTTTGGATTGTTTGAGATAGTACATTTTTAATGTTATTTACTTTAGATATTAGATTTTATGTGTTATTAAGTGTTAGTTTAAGTCTAGTACTTATAAATGGAATAAAAATTTTGTATGATTGCATTGTGCACATTTTATGTAGGCTTAGTGAATAATGATATAGTATAACTATATCATGTTACTATATTCATGTTGTTTATGATTATGGGAATAAAAATTTATGTGGATGATATCTAGTTACTATTATATATAGACTATTAAAAAAATGTCTTTACAATGATTTAGAACATAAGTTGTTATCATTGATATTTGGGAATATAAATATACACCTCAAGGTTATAAGATAACAAAAGACGTATATAGTTTATACAAAATACTACTAAGGTGATAGTTACATTATGATAATACTATTATGGACAAGATACTAATTATCTAATTTACATTTTTGGATAAAAAGGATATCATCATTTTATTGTTAGTTACAATATTATTTTAAAATCATGATATTGTTTATCTTTAGAGGATTTTACAAAGATTATATTTTAACCTAAGACTATGCTAGGCTCTATGCCTAATCTTATTGTCATGTATAGACTACGTTGAAGTGGAAGTAATACTTATCATTGATAATAATTTTTAAGTGGAATTTTAAAGTGAGTTACTTAGACTTGTAATGTAGATTAACATAGATGATGTTGAAATGAATAAATATTAATGATTAAATAATTAGGGAAAGTTTGAGTAAAGTGGAATTAGAGATTTTCTTAAGCATGATTATGGAAGATAACTAGTTTTAGTCCCTGTTTAGAATGTTAAAACATGGATTTTGCATGGACTGTGAACTGTAGTAAATAGCGGCATGCAAATCGTGATTGGTAAATGGGATATGATATAAGGCAATTTTTGGATGAAAAGGGCATGACAGTGAAAGAGGAGAAAGGAGAGTACAAAGTAGGGAAGAAAAGAATTATACTGGTTCAACTTGTTTCAGATTTGGAAGTGACTTGAAAGGTTGGTGATGTATTCCATTTCTTGGTCACTTAAGCTCAATAACTCTATGTATGTTTTCTTCTAAGGGTTTTTAGTAGGTATCCTACCATATTTATACTATAAGATAAAGATTTGGCCTTGTGGATGGCTTGAACATCCATAGAACCAAATCATTATCCCCAAAACCCTTAATCTTTTTAGATAGGACTGTGTAAAGATATTATTGCATGGAATAGGTTTTAAATTATGTGTAATTATTTTGAGTAAATTAAAATTCCTTGCCATGAAACTATAACTCTTATATTGGGTTTTAGTATAAATATTCATGATGAACTATGTTCTGTTTGATTTTTAAAATCATTTTAGAAAATGTGTTAAGTCCTTGACTTGGCTAGAAATAGGTTTTTGAGTCCTGTATTTTGAGAAGACACTCTATGTTGAATAAAAACCCGAAGTATACAATATTATTAGACTGTGTTTATGATTTATGTTTGAGAATATTACATCTCTTATGGATATGACTATGTATCATAGTCATTAGAAATTTTAATAAGTTGGGTTAAGTTGCAAATATACAAGGGTATGTATATATACCCTATAAGGGTATCAAGGTGTATATACATACCAATGTATATATACATAGATATGTATAGTACTATTTTATAAATATGAAATTGATTTTGTTTAACTATAGTGATTAGGTACCTATAGCTTAGTTTTGGACAATCCTCTTGCATATACCAAATTTAGTTTTATTTCTCTACATAATCTATAAATTCATTAGTTGATTGTGTCAAGCCTATGACAGAGTATGTGATATATATTTAAGGTGATTAGTGGATTGACTATGCTTTTGATTTATTTATCATTATGATCTTTTAAACTCGGGGTTTGTATGATATACTTGGTATATTTATCAATGTTTGAAAATTGATAGAGAGTTAAAGGATTATGGTTTTTTATTGATTCCTTTGGTATATATATTTATATGGACTATAATTTGTATGATTTCATACACATAGGGACTATGTGTGTATATTAAGTCATTTGTAAATGGATATATATACATATTTATACCTAAGTCAACTATGTCTTTAATTATTTGTGAATAGAATATACACATATTAACACTTAAGTTGACTATGTGCTTTAGATATTAGAGAATAGAATATATAAAAATATATTTAGGATGGCTGTGTGTATTAAGATTTAGAATGAATAGTGAATATATATATATATATATATATATATATATATCAACTGTGTGTACTAAGTTAATAATGAATAGTGAATATATATATATATATATATACACACACATATATAGATAGTTGTGTCTTGACATTTGGAAAATATAGTATGCTAGAGACTATGTATATATTCATATACAAAATAGAATTTATAAATTGGAATGAGTACATGTTGTAAACTGTAAGTCAAATAGGGTATATATATTTATATAAACATCATTGTGTTTTGTTATTCAATAAGATTGATATACATATATATAGTTTATATATATATATATCAAATACATGATTTTATAAGTTTTATGAATGTACATATTTATTAATATGTATGAAAACACTATGAGTATATACTTGAAACAAACTATGCAAAAATGTTATAAACTATAAATGTGAAATAGAGTTATGTGAACTTATGTGGGTTAAAATAGTATTTGTGTTTTAATTATATATAGTATGATGTATATAATATGAACATATAAATATATGAAATATATGTATAAGAGAACCTAGGTCCTCAGATACGTATATAACCTATATTTATAAAATAAGTAACATGCCTATAATTATATAATGTGACTAATCAAGTAAGTCATGAAATCCTAAATGATAGGGAACTATAATTATATGCATTTAGCCTAAGTTCATAAATGGATGAATAAGCGTGTGTTTACAAGTTTATTAAATCTTTATATTAATTATGATTATTGGTTTGTATTGAGTAATATGAACAATATCCCAAGATATTGATAGATGTAAATATTTGAATTTACTCTAAGATTTGGGAATACAGTCCAAGATTGTATCTCAACCATTGGGAAATAAACTTATTTGTTATACAAATTATTATTGTATTGAATAAATATTGTAGAGGTTCATTCATATGTTTGATGGACTAAATGTATGTATAGTGATTATTTTAGTAATTAGCATGTGTTTTTACTTGATGTTAGAAATAATTGCATGAACCTATTGGTTATATTAATATTAACCAAATATCACATTATTGGTACTAACTAAGCAGTGAGACATACTTCACTAGCTTAATTATTATCAGCAATGTCAAATGAAGGTAATCCTATCAAGTGGTGTGTATGAATTTGACTAATCTTTGAGATCAATAACTATTTGAAAACTTTGGCCAAATTAATGTTTAGATAGATATTATCATTTCATATTTATGATTTACATGTTTGTGTGATATCATGTTAGAATATTTTTTTTATGCTACACATCACGTAATAGAAATCTTGCAATACACAGGTACTAACATGTATCTCTAGATTTTTGTGCCATCACTATTTACCCATCTATGAAGGGAGAGCCATTCCCTATTTGTGAGATTATGCAGGGTATTGATGCTCTATGATTGATGTGTAAAAGTGCTTAGATGATACTTTCCCTCCCCACTGTAGTACTTACTTAGAGACTACACTTGAGATTATCATAGATACTAGAATTAGAGTGTTTCATGCTCCATGGAGCATAGTATCTATTATTGTATTTATGTCAAGGATTAATTCCTATGCAAAATTTAATTGAATACTTATTATACATTGATATTATTGGTTATATTATTATACCAGTCATGGCTAGATTTTATTGTAATTACTTTCCTTATACAGTTATGTTATATTACATATGACGCTAGTGATCAGTAACTATTAATGCTACATGTTTATATATGTTTAATATGCTTAGTTAGTATGTTAAGATCATTAATTATATTCTTATGGTGTAATCTAATTAAAGAATAAGTGTTATGTAATTTTATATTTTTAAATTATTACATTATTTTAGTAAATCCATATGAGGATGTTACATTATGGTATTAGAGTTGAGGCTTGAACTCTAGGACTTAATGAACTCACTAACATTTTCATATTATTATGATATTAGAAATAATAATGGTGTGAGAAAGAGCATCTAGAGAGGTTCATTTGAATTTCAATGACATTAACCCTCCATTTGATCCTAACCAATTTATCACTAAATAAACAACAAAGTTATATCAAATACTTGCAACTATGAATGAGACTAGGGATAGAATAATAGCCCTAGAATAGGAAATTCATGGACATGAAAAAGCAATCCCATCAAGATGATCTTGAATAACATCCTAATGAGAAGGAAATGCCTCAAGAGTAGAGACACGAGGAAATGCCTTAGGATGCGAGAGCACGTGTAGCTACAGAATTGGATAGGGACATGAAAAAGGTGAATCCACCTAAGTTGGATAGAACCATTATGGGAGATAGAGTTGAAGCATGGTTGACTAAAATGGATAAGTGTTTTGAGATTTGAAACTACTCTAAGGTCACCAAAGCCATTTGGGGAGCTTATTAGTTAGCTGGAAAAACAACTATGTGGTGGGCCAACAAGAAGTTAGAAATGAATCTAAACTCAACCACCACTACTTGGGAGTAATTTGTGACATTATTCAAATCACGTTGGCTTTCATAATTATATTTTGACCAAAAGATTAAATATTTTCAAAATATAAAGCAAGGAGACTTGTTAGTGAATGAGTACTAGGATAAGTTCACCAAACTTATGAAATATGTAGCTCAGTATCAGGCAGATGAGAGGTTTAGGATTAGGAAGTTCATCATGGGATTAAAATCCTATATTGGTGGAGAGGTGGATGTTCATGGACCATCTACCATGGACCAAGTCAATAAGAAAGCAATCAAATAGGAGTAAAAGTTGAAATGTCTTGCTTAGGTCAATGACAAGTTTAAGAAAAAGTTTGTAAATTCTAAGCCAACTTTAAAGAAGAAGAACTAGAATCAGAGTAGTGAAGGCTCTAAGAGTTAGTTCAACATCCAGAATACTAGATTCAATAGTGGCTCAAGTATCAAAAAATTGGGTAATGATTCTAAAGGTAGTTTCAAGGGAAACCAATATTCTAAGAGGAAGGGACCACCAAGAGGTTGATTCATATGTGGAGGTAACCATTTTGTGCATAAATGTACTCAAGATAACTTGAGGAACAAGAGATCTACCCCTTAAGAAGGAAATTTTTAGCAATGTATTCATGCAATAGTTGATAATCAGCAAGCTAAATTCCAAGCTTCACCTTAGGTATTTTGTTACAACATCCAGTTTCCATTTTGATAGATACAAGGGCTAAAAATGTTTTATATCTCATAGAATTCTAAATAAGTTATCTAGGAAAACTAGTGTAATGGTAAATGCATGGTCATTACAATATGGGAATGATTCTAAATTCCAATTTAATGAGTGTTTAGTTGGATCAAAAATTAGGTTGCCTAAATTCATAATAATAGTGGATCTCTATGTTGTACCACTAGGGTCATATGATGTGATCCTAGGAGTCAACTGGCTTGCAAAGTATAAGGCCAAAGTTGATTTTTTTTTTAAAGGTTAAGTGTCTTGATGATTCTAGAAATTAGACACTAATTTAAGGTAAAAAAAGGGAGTTAAAGCTTAGGCTAATTTATACAATGCAACTCAAGAAGGCCCAAGGAAAAATATGTCAAACATTTATCGTCAAGATAAATGAAATGGAAGAAAATAAGGAACCATCAATTGAATATTATCCTTTCTTTAGGAGTTTTCATGATGTTTTTCCAAAGAAATTACCTATATTACATCCTAAATGGGAGTTTGACTTCTCTATTAATATGAAACCATGATCGTAATCTCAGTCTAAGGCTCTGTACAGAATGACAACCATTGAATTGGTTGAATTGAAGCCAAAGCTTCAAGAATTAGTGTCCAAAAGGTTGATCAGAACAAATGTGTCACCATGGGGTGCACTAGTTGTCTCTGTTAAGAAGAAGGATGGCACTCTTCAACTTTACATTAATTATATAATGTTGAATAAAGTGACCATCAAAAATAGGTATCCACTACCTCAAACAGATGATCTTTTCGATCAGATATGAGGAGCAACAATATTTTCTAATATTTATCTTAGAGTTGGATATCATTAGTTAAGAATAAAAGATGAATATATTCCAAAGACTATATTTAAAAATCATTATGGGCATTATGAGTTTACAGTGGTACCATTTGGGTTGATGAATGTACTTACAACATCCATGAATCTCATGAACAGTGTGTTCAGAGATTATCTAGATCATTTTGTTTTGGTCTTTTTAGATGACATTCTTATATATTCTAAGGATGAATAAGAGCATCTTCAACATCTAGAGATGGTTTTGTAATGTTTTAAAAGCATAGGTTGTATGTCAAATTGTCAAAGTGTGTATTTTTCTAAAATAAAGTGTAATATCTGGGATATATTATCATAGTAGATGGCATTTATATTGATCCAATTAAGATAAGAGCCATTATGGAATGGCCAACACCAAGGAATGTCCACAAGGTGAGGATTTTCATGAGATTAGAGGGCTATTACAAGAAATTTGTTTCAAAATTTTCCAAGATAGATAATCTAACTACCACTATGCAGTGTAAGAATCAAAGTTTTATTTGGTCAAATAAGTGTGAATTAGCTTTTTAGGAAGGAATTGAAAAGAAGGATTAATTCAGCACCAGTATTAAGAGTTCATGATCCCAATGGTCAATTTTTAGTGATCACAGATGCATCTGTGGATGGACTAGGAGGAGTCCTTATGCAGGATGGTGCAATGGTAGCTTATGAGTTAAGGAAGTTGAAGCCTTATGAGGTGAATTACGCCCCTCATGACCTTGAACTTGTAGCAATTTTTCATGCTTTGTAAGTTTGGAGATATTATTTGTTGGGAAGACCATTTGAGCTCAAGCTTGATAACTTGGGACTCAAATATAGATTCACTCAACCAAATTAAATGTTCTTCAAAGGTACTAGTTAGAGTTTTTATCTAACTATGATTTAATATCAATTAAATCAAAGGCAAGGAAAATAGAGTAGTTGAAGCCTTAAGTCATAAAAGGTACATAGCAATCATGGATACTATCAGGATTAATTTTAGGGATCATGTAATTGATATCTTACTAGGAGATGAATTCTATGATTAGGTCAAGAAAGCTTTATCTGAGAATGTTTAGAATCTTAGGTATAAAGGATATATCTTAAAAATTCATGATCTTCTATGATATAATAGAAAGATGAATGTGTCATATCGAGATAATTTGAGGATTACAGTGCTAAATTAACTACATAATGCTCCATATTTAGGACATCTAGGAGTAACCAAGCTCATGACAAAGCTTAAACCCCTTTATTTTTAGAAGGGAATTAAGAAATATGCAGTAGTTTTTATGTTGTGTTATCTAGAATGTCAGTGAGGGAAAGCTGAACGTGTGCATCCAGTGAGGTTGTTATATCCACATGACATATTGATGTGGAAATGGTAGGTGATCAGTATGGAATTTATCCAAGGACTACCATTATCATGGAATAGACATGACATGATCTTGGTTGTAGTTGATAAACTAACCAAGGTAGCATATTTTATACCAGGCAATTTAAAATATGATGTACCAACTCTTTCAAAGATATTCATAAAATAAGTGTATTGATTGCATTATTTTCATAGAAGATCATATCGGATCATGATCCAAGAATGACTTCTAAGTTTTGGTTAACTTTAAATTTAGCTTTGGGTATGTAACTAGACTTCATTACTGTATATCACCCATAGATTAATGGTCAAATTGAGTGAGTTAATTAGGTGTTAGAGGATATTATTTATATGTATTACATGGATTAATAATACAAATGGAAAGAATACCTTCCATTAGTTGATTTTTCATATAATAAACTCATACCAATCTTATTTGAAGATGGAACCATTTAAAGCACTTTATTGAAGACTGTGCAGGACACTAATCAATTAGGACAGGTTGGAATATAGGGTAGTCTTTGGACCTGAGATGCTTTCAAAAATGGAAGATCAAGTTAGAACAATCAGGCAGAGATTAGCTAAGGCCAATGATAGGCAAAAGATATATGTTGATCTAAAAAGAATAATGAGGCAATTTTTAGTAGGTGATAAATTATTTTGTACATAGTGATTATGGTACATTTGTTGTTACAACAATATTTTATGAAATATATCATGATTTATCAGGCTAACTACCTTTTTATCATGAGTTGGATGTAGGAGAGTTTACCCCTTAGAGAATTACGAAGGGAGAGCATCATTAGAGAGGGTGATGTAGATGGAGATGGTGAAGGACAATAAAGAAACTGCTAAGACCCATACACATCCCACATTAGATTTTAAATGTTATTGCATTATGTGTTTGCATTATTTGAGATAGTACATTTTTTACATTATTTGCTTTAGATATTATGTTTTGTGTGTTAGTAAGTGTTAGTTTAATTTTATTACTTATAAATGGAATAAATCTTATGTATGATTACATTGTGTATATTTTACGTAGACTTAGTGCATAATAATATAGTATAACTATATTATGTTACTATATTCATGTTGTTTATGATTATATGAATAAAAATTAATGTGGATGACATCTAGTTACTATTATATATATAGACTATAAAAAAAGAATATTTACAATGTTTTAAAACATTAGTTATTATCATTGATATTCAGGGATATCAATATATGTCTCAAGGTAATAAGATAACAAAAGATGTATATAGTCTATATAAAATAGTAATAAGGTGATAGTTACATTATGGTGATACTATTATGGACAAGATATTAATTGTCCAATTTACATTTTTGGATAAAAAAGATATCATCAATTTTTTATTAGTTATAATATTGTTTTAAAATCATAATATTATTTATCTTTAAAGGATTTTGCAAATATTATATTTTAATTTGAGACTATACTAATCTCTATGCCTAATATTTTTGTCATGCATAGACTATGTTGAAGTGGAAGTAATATTTATCATTTCTAATAATGTTTAAGTGGACTTTTAGAGTGAGTTACTTGAACTTGTAACGTAAAGTAACATGCACAATTTTGAAATGAATATATATTAATGATTAAAGAATTAGGGAAAGCTTGAGTAAAGTGGAATTAGAAATTTAAGCATGGTTAATGGAAGATAATTGGTCTAGTCCATGTTTGGAATGGTAAAACTTGGATTTTGCATGGACTATGAACTATAGTAAATAGTGGCATGCAAATCTTGAATTATAAATGGAATGTGATAAAAGGTGAGTCATATAAGAGAAGGGCACAATGATGAAAGAGGAGAAAGGAGAGTAAAAATTAGGGAAGAGAAGAATTATATTGGTTCAACTTGTTTTATATTTGGAATCAACTTGAAAGGTTGGTGATATATTATATTTCTTGGTTGTGTAAGCTCGAGAACTCTATGTATTTTTTCTTATAAGGGTTTTTAGTAGCTATCCTACCATATTTATACTATAAGATAAATATTTGGCCTTGTGGATGGCTTAACCATCCACATAACCAAATCATTATCCCCAAAATCCTTAAGCTTATCGAATAGGAATGTGTAAAGATATTATTGGATGGAATAGGTTTTAAATTTTGTGTAATTACTTTGAGTAAATTAAAAGTCCTATCCATGAAACTATAATTTTTATATCAGGTTTTAGTATATATACATGATGGACTATGTTTTGCTTGATTTTTGGAACCCTTTTAGAAAAAAAATTAAGTCCTTGGCTTGGCTGGAAATAGGTTTTTGAATCATGTATTTTGAGAATACACTTTTTGTTGAATAAAAACCCAAAGTATACAATATGATTATACTCTATTTGTGATTTATATTTGAGAATATTACATCTCTTATGGATATGACTATGTATTATAGTCATTGGCAATTTTAATAAGTTGGGTTAAGTTGCAAATATATAGGTGTATGTATATATATCCTACAAGGGTACTAGGATATATATACATAATTGTGTGTGTGTGTGTGTGTGTGTGTGTGTGTGTGTGTGTGTGTGTGTGTGTGTGTGTGTGTGTGTGTGTGTGTGTGTATGTATATGTATAGTAATATTTTATAAATATGAAATTGATTTTTTTAACTACAATGATTAGGTATTTGTAGCTTAGTTTTGGACAATCCTCTTGCATATGAAAATTTAGTTCTATTTCTCTACATACTCTATAAATTCATTAGTTGATTGTGTCGAGCTTATGACATAGTATGTAATATATATTTAAGGTGATTAGTGGATTGAATATGCTTTTGATTTATTTATTATTATGTTTCTTTTAAATTCATGGTTTATATGATAGACTTAGTATATTTATCGATGTTTGAAAATCGATAAAGAGTTAAAGGTTTCTAGTTTTATGTTGAGTCCTTTGGTATATATATTTATATGGACTATCATTTGTATGCTTGCATACACATAGGGACTGTGTGTGTGTATTATGTCATTTGGAAATAGATATATATATATACATATTTATGCCTAAGTTGATTGTGTCTTTAAGTATTTTTGAATAGAATATACACATTAAAAATTAAGTTGACTATGTGTTTTAGATATTAGATAACAAAATATATACAAATATATTTAGGACAACTGTGTGTCTTAAGATTTATAATGAGCTATAAATATATATATATAGATGTTTGTGTCTTGACATTTAAAAAATATGGTATGCTAGAGATTGTGTATATATTCATATACAAAATAGAATTTATAAACTGGAACAAGTAAATGTTGTAAACTATAAGTCAAATAGGGTTTATACATTTATATAAATATCACTATTACTCAATAAGATTGATATACATATATAAAATTTGTATATATATATCAAATACATGAGTTTATAATTTTTATGATATACATATTTAGTAATATGTATGGAAACACTATGATTATATACTTGAAATAAATTGTGCAAAATTGTTATAAATTGTAAATGTGAAATAGACTTATGTGAACTTGTGTGGGTTAAAATAGTATTTGTGTTTTAATTATGTATATTATAGGTATATATAATATGAACATATAAATGTATGAAATATACATATAAGAGAACCTCGGTCCTTATATATGTATATAGCATATATTTATATAATAGGTAGTGTGCCTATAATTATAGAATGTGACTAATCAAGTAAGTCATGAAATCCTAAAAGATAGGGAACTATAAATATACACATGTAGCCTAAGTTCATAAATGGATGAATAAGTGTTTGTTTATGAGTTTATTAAATTTTTATATTAATTATGATCGTTGGTTTGTATTGAGTAATATGAATAATATACCAAGATATTGATAGATGTAGATGTTTGAATTTACTCTAAGATCTGGGAATGCAGTCCAAGATTATATTTTAACCATTGTAAAATAAATTTATTTGTTATGCAAATTATTATTATATTGAATAAATATTGTAGAGGTTCATTCATATGTTTGAAGAACTAACTATATGTATAGTGATTATTTTAGTAATTAGCATGTGTTTGTACTTACTAGTAAAAATAATTATATGAATGTATTGGTTATATTAATGTTAACCAAATCTCACATTTTTGGTACTAACTAATCAGTGAGATAGACTTCATTAACTTAGTTAGCATCACCAATGCTAGATGAAGGTAATCCTATTAAGTGGTGTATATGAATTTGACTGATCCTTGAGATCAATAACTATTTGAAAACTTTGGCCAAAGTAATGTTTAGATAGACATTATAATTTCATATGTACGATTTACATGTTTGTGTGATATCATGATATAATGTATTTTTATGTATGGTATACATCATATAGTAGAAATATTATCCCCACTGTAGTACTTATTTGGAGACTACACTTGAGATAATCAGATATATTAGAGTTAGAGTGGATCATGCTCTATGGAGCATTGTATCTATTATTGTATTTATGTTGAGGATTAATGCCTATGGGAAATGTAATTGATTACTTATTATACATTGATAGCAATGGTTGTATTATTTTACCTGTCATGGTTAGATTTTATTGTAATTACTTTCCTTATGCATTTATGTTATATTACATATAATGCTAGTGTTTAGTAACTATTAATGCTAAATGTTTATATTCATTTAATATGCTTAGTTAGTATGTTAAGATCAGTAATTAGATTCACATGGTGTAATCTAATGAAAGAATAAGTGTTATATAATTCTTTTTTAAGTTACTAAATTATTATAGTAAATCCTTGTGGGGATGTTACAGAATATTATCATAAAATAATGAAATTTCATGCCCTTGATCATGTTCTACTTGTTCATTTTCATTTGTTTCCTAATTTTTGTTATCATAATTTTCTTCTATGATAACCTTCTCAATATTTTGTTCATTATCCACATGGGAATCATCATGATCCAAGGTATGAGATCCCTCATTGGTTTGAGACATCTTGGAGGGGTAGAGGGGAAGCTCAATATGTTCAATAAACATACCTCCCAATCTAGGGTTATGCCTAAATAACATGTAAAATAGTAAAAATAGGAAATTAAAAATTGTAGTAATTTGAAACCCTAGATAGTTTAAAACTATAAGAATTAGAAAAAATTACATTCACATATGTCAAGTTCATCAAATGTTTAACCCTAAAATGAAATGTGGGGGTATTTATTTCACTTTAAGAGTAAGGTTTAGAATATATAAATGAAATGACATAAGGGTGATAATCATATCTAGAGTAGGCCAATTAAATGCTAAACTCAGATATAAGCATGTATTTAATTTATTATGTTGAGATAGTCTAAACATGAAAAGTACAACTAGGTTAGATATAGAAATGAAAAATAATAGAAGTACTTAGCTTGTTCTTATGCTAATTCATTTTTGGATTTGGAATAGGTTGAAATCAGGTGGAAAGATAGTTTTAGAATAGTTGTTAGATTCTCTATATAATGCCTCTAGCTATTTGGATAGTTATATTAGCCATGGATGGTTATGTTGATGTTATCATCTGAGTCTAATGATAGTGTCATGTATGAAATATTTAGTGAAGGAAGATGTGACCACCTGAATTCTTATGGGTTTGGATTCACCTTCACTCTAGTACATTAAAATCTTAGTTATGGATAGTTGTCCTTTGTGAAATGGAAAAATCTTAGCTTTTCATCTTCAATATTACTTTGTAGAAAAATGGGTTAGTGGACATATAGTGTCAGGCTAACCCAAATGACCCCATTGTCAAATAATGTTGCCTACATAGCCAATACTTTGAATAAGGCTTTAGATTGATGTAGTTATCTCTTACATGTTGGATTGTGTATGAATCATGTAATGTGTGGAAAATAAGTACAATGGTGACCTAGCTTGTAACTTGGCAAATTGGGCTCTTGGGCTACTCCTTTAGTACTTCAGACTAGTAGATGTGTAATTCCTATGACTAGTTTGTAGATAAGAATAAATAGGGATGCTTTACTCAATTGAATTCTCTTTCATCTGATTGCTAGGTTTCATAGGTGAAGAATGAATGTGGGTTGATCTTGTATTTATATAAATCTCTTTGGAGTAATAACTCACATTTAATCACTTAGGCCAATAATTAAGATAGGTTTCATTTGCAAATTGGATAACTTTAGGGAAATGGACACTTGTGTCATGCCAAGATAGTAACATTGACACTATTATTTGTCTTGGATTTTAGTGTCCAAGGAGTATCAAAATAGGTATAGGCTCAAAACTTGTAAATTTGTAAGATAAATACATTTTAAGAATTATGGGTGAGATAGAATGTATGTGTCATAAATATAGGATTAGTCAGACTAAGAGATAGGCCAAGGGACATAAGATAGAGTATATGTGAGGCTTGTGGAAGTAAAGAGACTTTAGAACTAAGAAGAATGGCCAAGGTATGGGTTTGCCAAATGTACAATACTGAGGTGCTACATAATCATAAAATATCATCTACACTTCCTTTGTGTTATATATGCTTATATCTTATGCCTAGGAATCATGGCTCTCTAAATCCTACTAGACAAAATGGTAGATTGAGTGGTGATACATATGAAATGATAAAATTGCCTTTGCATAGCACTCATATTTTTAAAATTATAATTACTACAAATATACCTTATTGTGATGTCCCTCCTTCCAACATTGATGGGAGTGATTGATCTACATACCCTTGGAAGGAAATGGATTTCTATAATGTTAATTTTATGATAGTGGTAGTGAGGAAAATGACTTTATTTATGATGGCATACCTCATGAGCTTATAGATGTGCCAAATTTTAATAAAATGATTAAATAAAAATTGAGTGATATTATTAAAAAAATATTAAATAACTTGATGATATGATTTTTTTTAATTAATAAATCCTATAATACATGAATTATGAATGAGGAAATTTCCTTGAACAACCTATAATGGATGATTATACTCCTACATCATGTGGTGAATCTAGTTTTTGTCATGATACTAATCCTCTTATGCCTTAATATAATGCTATAACACCCCCTCAAGTTGATGTTTTTATTCCTAACAACCTAATTCTTTTATGATTCTACCTAAAAATCTGAATACCAGTGTGCCTCCAACAAGTTCATACATTCAATCTTTGAGTTTTGGACATATCCACAAAACCAATCATGGCTCACATACTAATGTTAATCATTTGAATGAAACTATACATTTGTATACCGATTTTAATCATACACCTAGTGGTTTATATATTAACCCAATAGTGCAACAACAACTTAATGACAAGTGGATGTAAATTTCATAATTATCTCAATCATCTAGGAAACTAACCACATGGTTAATTCTTTTGACATATTCTACAAAACATTTGGATCATGAATTATTATTTTACCCCTTACCTCCATAATTTCAAGTTCCTAAGTTTACAATAGTTAGTATCAATGTGAATCCATCACACAACATCAAAGATTTCTTTTCATATTGTATTGGTTCTCAAAATGATCAATTACTTGTGACCAAGTTATTTCTTAGGAGTCTCATGGGATATGCCTTATATTAGTTATATTACCTATTTATGGAAGATATGTATACATTAAATGATTTAATTTACCTCTTTAGTGATTTTTTTATAAACATTAGTCAAAAGGTCACTTCATCTCTAATTTCTCAAATAATACAAGCACTTAATGAACACATTGTTAACTATCTGCTTAAATTTCATATCATACTCACCAAATGTCACATCAACTTCTTGATAGTGAATTTTAACATATATTCTCAAATATTTTTATCATTTCACTTAAATACAAAGTTATATTTAGCATGAATGACTCATTTTATGATACTTGTAATGTATTGCACAATATTGAGGTTAAACTTATAGATGCTAATATGTTAAAGTATACATTCATTACTTTTACATGGACTACATCCAAATATCGAATAAAAATTAAGTTCAAACTTAAGAATAATACGTGCCCAATTTACAAGCTAAGAATGAGACCAAAAATGGTCAATGTAATTTTACAACCAAATGATAAGTGTACATTTACTGCTCCTAAGAAAATATGGAAATCTTCAACACTATCAGACTCACCTCATTAGACATTAAAGCAAGTTCTTGAATAAATTGTGATTTATTTAATATAATATTTTCAAAGTGATATAATTTTAGTGGTTCATATAGGGTATTATCCAAATCAATTGTGTGACTACCATAAAGCTTCAACACATACAACTAATCATTGTTTCAAATTGTTACATAAGATCTAGGATTTAATTAACAACAATGCCATTATAATTGATGGGAATAATTTTTCATTAAATGAATCTATTTCAACATTTAATAAAGTTTGAAAATGTTTACTAATCCATTACCAAACCATATTATTCCAAATATAAATAATGTGTATATGGAAACATCTATAGATCATTGTACAATTCTACCCAAGCATGATTTTAACAACATTATTAATATAGTTTCAAGTTCTCAAAGGTGAGTGCCTTATATTACATTTTGTTACCATGAAATAATTAATTATGTATCAAAAAATGGTCCTATATACATACATGGTTTTTATAAGTATCATCCTTTTGTCTCACTTAGCATTATGATTGAAAATGGTTCTATCAAAAACCTTATTTTGGTGTCATTTTTATTGACTAGATACTATATTGAGAGATGTTTACTTAGTAAAAGTATAATATTACATAATTTTGACAATAATACACACACAACCCTAGGTGGTATTACTCTTCCAATTTTATTTTGTCCTCAAACCATTCTAATTTGGTTATATGTTATATTAGATACAAGACCATACAATATATTACTTGGATGCCCTTAACTTGATCAATACCTTCTACACTACGAAATTGTGTTAAGTTTTTTCATATTAATGAAGTTATTAATATTAATGGAATAAATTGGGAAAGACCTATTATATCTCATAGATCACATGTGTGACCATCAATTGTGCCCCAAAAATATAAAATCGGTTACCCTCATGTGATCCCTACACATATTACATCACACCCTAGATGGTACATACTATATTTGATATTAATACATCACCATATAGTGTAGGATCCTATAGCTCTAGTTACCCTCATGTGATCCTATAGCTCTAATTTTTACATTTTCATATCCAAAGCATAGGGACCTTAGAGATATGATTCCCATAATTTCACCTCTGATACATATTACACCAAATCATCCACGTACCAAGATCGAGTTATGATTTACAATAATTATTTAACCATGATATATTTTTACATGATCTGTAGTGGTTCCTTGGGCCCATTATATGCATATTCCTCATGAGGATGATTATTTTCCAAATATATCAACTGATATAATAGACTCCTATAATCAAGAATTTGATGATATATATTATATTATTGGTTAGCCCTACTAGCCCACATCTTGATCTTCATTAGACTAATTATTTTAAAATAGCCTTATTATTGTACATATATTATTTATTTAGTATGTCATGCATTTCATGTGTTATCCTCCTTAAATATTTATTTTAATATTATATCCCATATATTTTACATATTGGCACTTGCCTTATCTTTTCATCAACATTCTTCTATCCACTTGGTTTATGCTACATTAGCCTTTGCCTGGTTGATTTTTTATCCCATTTTGAACACTTGCATCAACTTCCTAATGATGATAAAATTTATATCAAGACCTTACTTCCTACTATACATTGAGTTCTAAGGGAAGTTGTAGGTTTCTTGGAATCCTCCTTATCTTATTCCTCTTGTATGTGCCCTTTGGCTTGTATTACAATTATATGAGCCTTGTTCATCTCTTCTATTGTGTGCCCATATGCCTTCTTCATTATCCATATTATTTTATAGAGTTATAAAATGTAAAAAGAAAATATTAAATACACAAGAAAAAATATATTGTTTTATCATTGATTACATATCTACCTATGCTAGAGGTTTTCATATCTAAGTGGTGGATATGCAAATATCTAGGTCATACCTAATTACTGATCATCTAGATTTCATGTGGCTATTTGGCTAACACCCTAGGGGTGTGATCACATTGGTAGAATGCTTACGCTAGGGGAGTATCTATACAATAATATATAACTAGTGATGGTTTCATTTATTATCCATTTATCATATTCAATTACTTATATTTATTATGACATATTTTATAGTACCTATATCTTATGTGCTATATGGATATCTACATTGAATGTTACATGTGATTATTACATTATGTGTTATGTGATATTACTTGCTTGTGTATATATGTGTATGTTTGGGCTTATCTATGCATATTATTTTGTCCTTGTTCATAGAGTAATCTCTTATCATGTTGTCATTTCTTGTGAGTGATGTCCTTGCATGTTGGATTGCTAACTTATGTGTAGTTACTAACTTGTGTGTCACTAACATAAGCCTAATCATTTAAGATATATTATGTTTATTTTAATGATATTTATCATACATCTTATTATATTATGCTTGGTTCCATGATCTATATCATGTAAATATATTATGGTTTAATTGATTGGTTCTTATGTTTGCATGGTACTTGACATGCATCTATGGGGGTAAAATATATGTGTTTTTCATTTTTATATCTATCCCTACTAGAGTCATATATATTAAATTGGTGATTGTTATATTTCCAATACAATAACACATTTGGGATATGACTAGTTGCCTATATATGACATATTTTTTCAAAATATATTGAGTAAAGGTTACTATGAAAGTGTTTGGGCATCTCTACATGGAAAATAATAAATTTTGTTCAACTCTACTTGGAGAAAAACTTATCCACTTCCTTAATCAAGAAGTAGGTTGGGTTCATAAAACTCTCATAGAAGTGGTAGTAATGTCTAGCACTTGTCAGAAACATTTTTAAGTGGAATAACCATAATAGTGTGCATTTTTTTGAAGTTAAAAAAAATAGTTCAATAAAAATCAATTTTACTTATTCCTATGCTCATTTAAATTTCAAATTTAATTTCAAATTTTAGTTTCTATTATTATAAAATTGACTACTTGTAGCAATTAGTAATTATTTTTAGGTATGTTATAAAATCAATGTGGATGGAACCTATCTCAAACATCATTCGATCTCTCCACCCTTCCTTAGATAAATTAAGTTATGTGCTTCAATTTTTTTCTTTATATTTTAATGCACACATGAATTCACTCACATATGTAAATCAAAGTAAGGGCATTATGTAGACACCTAATTATGATACAAGACCCTTTTCCATAGTTTATTTCCCCTAAATTTCATGTTTGATACATTTTTATATAGTTGCTTATTTTTATGAATTTTCCTACATTACACCACTTTTCATTTATCCATTAAATTGATACTTATCTAAATATCTTGATTCCCATCCCTGACCTAAGAACACACATTTTTATGCTACTACTTGAATGACACACCATTATTTTACTCAAGATGAGATCAATAGTCTTGTTGATCCTTCCCTAGGTGGGATCGGTGGGCCCACCATTCTTGTCTTTTATCATTTTTTAGGTCCATTCACCTTTTTCTATGCTCATTGTGCCTTTATTATCACTTTTTGATATTTTATAGAGTCATCCAAAGTACATACCTTTCCCTAGAGTATCATATTTATACCAATTCATTTGATAATACATAAAAGAGAGAAAAAGACCATAGAGAAGTGAGAGAGAAAAAACCAATTATTAATCACCTACTCCATTATTAAAGATTGATTGAAACCTTGTCATATCTATTGATGTACTTGTAATGGATTAATACATTAATACCTCACCCTTTATGCATCACACTCTTGTACCAAAAAAATTTCTTAGGCAAATTTCATGTAGTTACATCTTCACATTAAGGGAAGAGGAGGTACAAGTCCTTGCTTGAGATTACATTCACATTCCATATAACTATGTGGGTTTTGATTCCAACATGTAGGATATATAGATGTAACTTCTTTGAGGTTTCCAAACCCATAACTTTTTTTGGTTGTGAGTTGATGGCAAGTCAGGTTAAGAAGAAGGAAGAAAACAAAATTATACCCATCATATCAAATAAAGACAAATGCAAATAGGAATATAATCTAGTTACAAGGAAACATATAAATTTACATGGTTTGAAAGTGATCATATTATATAATGAGTGCAATAGGACACAAATAGTAGTAAAAATAGTTAGCATCATTCCTACCATTTTCATGAATGATGCAACTGTCATTCATGTTTCCATGCAATCAACACTCTAAATTTGGTATATAGTCATCTACAAGTCTATCCAACTCATATCCACTTTTAAAATTACATAATTCAATAAGGTGTGACTATTTCTTTGAATTTTCTCTTATTTTCAATCTCAATTGTCAATTAAGTATTTTCCTTTTGCATGTTTACTATTTGTAGCACATTTCAGCTAGGTATGAATAATGGTTTAACTAATTTATCATAGACTGAGCCATATTTTATTATTATATAAAGTGTTCTTAAGTGAATTCATATAAAATACTAAAAATATAAAATAAGAATAATGAGCATCATAACTAGTGGATTGACTGTATACACTTTGATTTCATTGAAAGCCTTTTGACATTGTTTATCCCATTCAAAATTGGTGCCTTTGTTAATCATCTATATTTTCTTTAGTTTTATCAACTAATTGAACAATAAATTGTATAATGGCTTGGATTTTATGATATTTTTGGAAGATCCCACAATATGTGGATTTGGTATACATTTGAGGATCTATGAAAAAGAAAACCCAAGATTTTTACCCATGATTGCATATGTATACTTGTATAACATTTAAAGTAAATAAACACATATATGATTAAGATAAAATGACTACCAATATACTAAGCTTATACATGTAGGATGGAAAACACCATCCTCACATGAATAAAAAAATATAAAATAGCTTCCTTCATCCATGCCCTCCAAGTTCTTATATTTATAAGTAAAGAGGTTTAAGATAGGAATAAATTTTATCTTTATGGATATTAACTCTAAATGGACAAAGCCATTTTGAGGATAACACTAAGTATTTAATGATAAATACATCCATATGAGGTGTGCATTATCCATAAATAATATAATTACAATTACATCTTACATAATACAATAGTGCATGTCCTAATATACACTAACATTACCCTTGAGACATACTCTATAAAATGAGAGGACAAATGAAGCTACACTAGCTTAGGTAAGCTTATAAAAAATATTTTTCACATAATTATGTATACATCAACACACCACCACTTTTAAGAGAAACTTATACAAAGTGATCAAGTGAGGCAAACCTCTAATATTGGTCCTAAAAACTAGTAAAAATAATCTAATGATCATGATAAATACTAAATTGAGTATCATGCTAATGAAAATTTATATGTTGATGGAGACCAAATAGTGATAAAGCATTTATGGAGGCCATTCCATCCTACCAAAATACATGGGTTTCAATCCATTGTAATCACCAAGTCAAAAAGGAAATATTAATTGAATATGAATATCTCTCTAAAATTTTATGACCTCAAAAAAAAAAATCTAGTGCACTTAAGTATTAAATAGTGTATCTTTAATGATTAATGAATGATTGAGACATAATTAATTATCAAGATGTTATGTAAGCACTCCCCAAGTTTTCAAGAAATATTGACCTAAGAAAAACCATCCTCAATATGGATTCCCACAAACTGGCATGATAATGTGTATCACATATATAGAGGTATCAACCACTTATTTGAATATGCCTAAAAAGAGATAAATTTGACTACATCATTGTGACCAAAAATTATCTGCTATAAGCATGATGAAATTTTATGAACATGATGCATTTTTAATGTGAAAAATTAATGATCAGGCATGTCTAAAAATTGATCAAGATATTAGAAGAATGAATCATTTTCCCAATATGCTAAGTAAATACTCTCCAAGATTTTAAGAATAATCAACCTAGGACAACCATTCTCAATATATATCCTAGAAAAATGGCATGCTAATGTATATCACATATTAGTGTATTTAATTACTCATACATTTCATATGGTTTTAAGATGCACTTGTAATATTATATTATAAATATATGGATATGCACTAATTATGTGCACACTTATCCATATCATATTATTAAATAAGAGTATCAACTAAATAATTGACCTAATTGACTTCAGATATTAATAGGAAAAAAATTACTTTAAATAAGACTCATTATTTAAGTAATTATCATATTTATAGTTTCAGCCACAATCATATGGGAAATAATCAATTTCATTTTGAATAATATCATTTGATATGATTATTTTTCATGATTTATTAATTGATTTATTATTTAAGTTATGTGCCCATCATTGACTTATTCAATTGTGTATGTTGATCTTATTACATTAATCAACTTATGATAGTGAGTTTGATAAAGTCATGAGAGTGATTATACTTCTAGACCATGGTGAAATTTAATAAGTTCATCATTGGGTAGTTGTCCATGCTTGGAATTCTTGGTGCTTGGTTAAAATAGTGCAAGATGTAACAGTGTGGTTTCCTTGTTTTAATTAACACAAACTTGTTTGAATCAACTAGAATGATTATTGGTAAGATCTAATCTTTTAGTTGTGTTTAGACTTGTCAGAAGATTGATACCTAAGGTAAGGTCATCATTATAGTCATTTTTGTTTCCATTTGTGTCCATGGGTTGAGACATTGTGATTGTTGACTTCACCATGTTTTTTAATTTATATTTAAGGTCATCATTGGCATTAGGCTAATTGTGACTTTTGAATCCTTCATGTTCAAGCTTGAGTATTGTCTTTATTTTTAGAAAGTAATTTAGGGATTGTATTACTTTTGGAATAATGTTGTTGTATGTCTTAGAATCTTTAAAGATTCAATAACATCTTTTTTATTTTGTTAAAAGGACTTAAATTAGGTTTTATATATGTTGTATTTCATTGTGTGACTCTACTTGTCATATTATTAGGTTACGTCTTGGACCTTATCTTAATACTTGAAATTATATTAGACTTTAGTCTTGGAATGATGATGATAAGTCATTTGGAATTAATTCATGATAATAACCACGAAGGTATTTAGGACTTTAGTTTTTAATAATTAAGTGATTATTTGTTATTCAAACATGCATGGTTGATTTTGAGTGAAACCTAAATCGATGGATAATGCCTCTAGAAGGCATTCAATGCATTCTTGGGTAGTCCACACTTGGTTTGGACTACTATGAAAAATTCTAGGGTTTGTGGCATTTTTGTTGACAAAAATTAGGGAATAAATTATATTCTAATTGAAAATCCTATTGTGGGAATTTATGAACTCCATATTGTGAGGTGCTCTCGGTGCCTATTGGAACCCTATGCCTTGAGATGAATTTCTTGGGTTATAAAAGAGGATGCTAAGGCATGAAATATAATCTTAGAAATAAGTATTATAGCTACATGAATCTTGGGAAGAAATCTAAGGTAAAAGAAGAAGTTGGAGCCTCATTTTAACAAGCAAGTTACACTTCTTTCTTCCTAAAAAATCCTATATCTTAGTTATTTGGAATTTTATAAAGTTTATTGTGGTTTTATTTTTGGTATAATTCAATATACGCATAACAAGATATTAATATATGATCCTATATCAAGATCTAAGTAGAATAGGTGTTTATGAGGGCCTTACATATTGATTTAACCTTTTAGGGTTTAACTATGTAAATCCTATGTTTAGATTAAAGGGATAAGATGTCTAAATTAGTTAAATAAATTAAAATAATTAAGTATTTATTTTGTATGGTATTTGAATTTTTTTTACTTTCTAAAACTAATAATAAATAGTCATAAATATATACTTATCTAAAAAGTGACTATTGTAGATGATCTAGGTTCTGGATAGTTCTAAGTGTCATCAATAAAATTATAGAATCCATTTGCTCACTAGATAGTAGCACCCAATATGGACAGTAATGCCATGTTATTATCATGTCCTCAAAGTGGTATTAGTAACCATTTTTCATGATTGTTCTTATTTTTATAGAGTACTTGCACCTATGTCTTTAGGTCCTGTTCCTATGTGTACAAAACCTAGAGCTCTATGTGGTGCCTAAAAAACTTGATTTAGTGTGTAAACATTAATCCTCCTTGCAAGTATGTCATGAGTAATAATTATGTGTCTATTATTATGATAGGTTTGACATCTCAATACTTCACTATGAAGAGAGTTTCCAACATACCAATACTCTAAAGAGGGATCAAGCCCGATGTAGTTATCCCACCTAGTGATTGATGCAAGTGTAAGTGAATTCTAGAATGAAAGTGGACTTGGATGCATTGAATGTGTTTGAGCTTTGAAATATTTGAAAACTAGGCTTAGGTATTTTTTATATGGTAGTATGTATAAGTAGGGCTGAATAGGGATTAAATTCCTTAATTTTGCTCAACTTATCTTTGGTTTAAATGTGATTTTACATCTTTTTTCATCTAATGAATAAGGGTCAAATAGACTTATATTTATAGATATTTATAGCTTTTGTGGATAATAAAATGTGCTTAGGCTGACATTAGGAGGGGAACACATTTGAAAAAATATCCATTGGGAATATTTAGGGCTAAATATAGTAGTGCCTAGTTGGGGACACTAGCACCATGTGGTTATAGTGTCCCAAATGTGGTGCTAATGTCCACTTAATATATTGATTAAAAAATGGGTTGGGATCTGAGAAGATAGTCCTAAGACTATGTTTTGATGACTATAGATGACTTTATTCTGCTCAATGATTATAAAAGTGTAGTCTAAGGCTCTAGGATAGGTTTAGGGATAAGTTAGGAATAGGATAACTCAAGTGACACTCTTAGCATCTAATTAACACTTTTAGGTGATTACATTTGCCCCTCCTTTATGATAGTAATTCAAAAAAGAGAAATGACTACTATAAAGGAAAAAGAAGCACACATGGACTTACCTTGGAAGTGAAGCCCTTCTAGATGAGCCATGAATATGTGAGTTTGGGTTTACGTATGTGAAACATGATCTAAAGCAATGTCCTACAATGAAACATGCAAAAATCAATCCTTACTTAAGAGACGATCAAAATCAAAATACTATGATGAAATAAATTAACTGAGTAAAGTTGAGTAAAAAGAAAGGAAAGGAATAAATACACCTCATTGGGTATGTAAACCAATGCATAAACTTGGTGATAATCTGTGTGAGAGAGTGTACATAATGATCATATCATTAAATAGCTTGGACTAAGTTGATGACTTTCTCAATCCTCATATAGGTGGCTCAAGAACTCAATCTGATTTTGACTCCATCATTTCCCACCCTTATTTAGTGGATCTTGATTTGTTAATAATGTAGATAATACTATAAGTGTGTCTAACCCTCTCATGTGGGTGGATCAAGAAGTCAAGTAGGCCATAACTCCATCATTTCCCACCCATGTGAAGTAGATGCATTTGTAACTATACTATGTAAAGTGATAGAAGTATCTAAATGAGTAAATCTAACTATGTATGTTAGCTCTGTACCACTCAAGTATATTAGGTAACTCTGGGCCAATCAAGAATGCTAACCATTGTAGATGGAATAAGGCATGAATTTGATGACAACCTATAATTTGATAGCAAGTGTATACAACATAGAGAATTACATGGAGTTTTCCATTCCATATTATCATCATGTTTGAGTATATAGAAACTATGTGATATGCACATGTACCCAATCTGGTATCCAAGTATACTAAATTTGAACTAAGTATGTAATAATTCAATCTATATGGCTAAACTGAATGTGTAAGTGAACATGACATGCATGATGCCCCCAAATCTGATCAATTGGTATGAATATGAGATGAAATGAATGTATTTGAGAAAAATTTTAACATAACTATCAACTCTATGATTGTATATGTGCAAATTTGTACTATTTTTGGTGTACCAGTCTAAATAATCCAAACTATCCTAAAGTTGGGGATATTGGACAATAGTGACCTATATTGGATAGTAGTGTCATGTGGTGCTAGTGTCCTAATTTGGATGCTAATGTCTACCTAGTCTAAAATCTGGGTGATTTAAACTATTGTATGAGTTTCTATTTTTTCCTATGTCTACCCTATGTCTAATTTCTAAAATTGAGCCTATGTGCTGAAATTTATCTGTGAATAGCAAAGTAAGAGCCTGACCTCTGTGATAAACCCCTATTAATTCCCCCTCTTTTGAAGGTAGTTATGAAATTTATGTAATAACTTCCCTCTAAATAATTATCTCTATAAAATGTGTTAGCCAGAACATGTGTATGATATTCTAATACAATGTATAAACATAACATCAAAATGTAAAAAAATATGAGCATAAGCAGGTAATGTAAGATGTATGTTGTAATATAGAATTTCACAAGGTTGTTAATATATATGTAATCAATGTGTATAGCAATAAATCTGAGTAATTACCTAGGGGATGGGGTATGATGTCCATCATGACACCCAAATAGTAAGGGTAGATGTATGAGGTCTCTCCTGACATCAAAAATTGGTGTGTGTATAACAAGCAAATACAAGTTTCATGGTGTAAAAGCATACATACAAGCACATGAGGCATGAAAAACATAGGCCAAGGGGCCACAATACAAGGTAATTTGGCACATGTCATTAAATCTAAGAATGAATACATAAAAGGACATGTTAAAATGTCCACATATGTAAACAAAAATCAATTTGGATTAGAGCCACATAGAAGAACATGTTCAAATGTCCACATATAGAAGTAAAAAAACACACACAAGGGACATGGGTGCATGTCCAAGGCATACAAATAGAGAAGTGGTGTAGAGCCAAATAACAATGGCATATCCAAATGCCCTCAAAAATAAAAGAATCATAGGAAACACAATCAAGTCTAATATAGGAAAAATAGAAATGAAAGCATGTATAACTATGTAGTATAAATCTATGTAGATGCTAGGATGCATATATACTGAATCTAACTAGTGATAGTCAGAAAAAAATCTAAGCAATGAGGAGTACTGATCAATCAAGATTAATCAATTCATAAATTTGAATGTATATTATGTAATGATAAAACTTGGTTATAACAAATATATATAAGATGCCCCCAAGCGAGTGGATGTATCAAATGTATAAACTTGGACCTGTGTAAATGCCCCCAATGGATAGATGATAGCTAGTTTGGATTAGTGTATTGGACTGAGGTTCTATCTTTAATTTTCAATCACTCGACAAGAATAAGTGAAGCATATGTGTATGATAAAACTGACTATACTAAGATACATAGAAATATGCAATATATGAAAAGTAATATAGATGTGAACATAACAATGCATATAGTCTATAAATTTATGTTTTCTAAGTAATATTTGAATATTTTTGTATTCTAACATGTTATATTATTTTTGTGTTTTTTGGAAATAAGTTATGTACAAGTAAATGAAAATAAACTATGTAAAAGGGTAGGAACCATACTAACTGATGAGTCTCAAGGGAGACTCACTATCATTATGGCCTATGTCAAAAATAGGAATGATACTCTCTTGTGCAGTGTGATTATTATGTTGTAGTTGAATGTTGTTGTAGTAGGAATCTGAGTATTTTTCATCATTGGAATCATAATAACCTAGAGTGTTAGAGGGAATAGCCTCATGTTGTGGAGTTGAACTTTCTGAATTATGTTTCAAAATATTGATTATGATTTTTTCCTTTGAAATTGTGTTTATTATAGACATATGGTGTTGTGGAGGCTATTTTTCCAGAAACCCTTGTTTGAGAATATTTGTTGGTTGAGCATGATTTTAACTATGAAACTTAAGATATTACTCTTTTTGTAACATGTCATATGTATTTGGATGTTTTGCATTGATAAACTATATCTATGACTGATGTGCCTTAGGATGTTCAATAAACTCCAAATTTTGTTGACTAATATTATTAACTACTAGAATAGGATAAGTGATGCCTTAGGCCTGTTTGCCCAAACCTTAACCATGATAATCATATTATTTTAGATAATTTTGACTAAACCCATACCATATTAAATGTTTAGCCTCATTTTTTAGAGGTATATTTATTTGATTTATATGTGCTAGTTGTATTGTTTCTTGTTGTGATTGTGGTTTTGGAATCTTTTATTGTTTTGAGTTATGCTTTGGTAACCATTTTTATATTATTTTTGAATTTGACCTTTTTTGAATTGGTAAATGTACTTGTTTGGATGAAGTGTCACTATGTGAGTCATTGATATCCATGATCTATTATATTTTCCTTTTTAATGTTAAACATGAATCGATGTGATGCCCATGCATTCTATGATATGCAAAACAATATATGGATCTATTCATTGGGTGTGAAGGAGGTAGGTTGATCAACTTAGATTTAATCATTTCCCTTAGTGTCTCACTTGAACTCTTATTTTTACTTTGAATGCTTTTTGAATCACTAGTTTTAGATGTACTTTATTGTGATTTATGATTTGGATATGTAACATTATTTTCCACTCTAGGTGAAGATGCATATACATGATTTACACTATTGTGCCTTGGAGGCCTTTGTATTGTAAATTATTTTTCTAACATTTTAATATTTTCATGTAATAATTGATTCTAATTTTCCAAACCTACAATTATCTTGCTCATATTAATAATTTGATCACATAGAGTCTCAAAACTACAAACCCTAGATGTTTTTGATTGAACATGTAGGCACATACCCTATAGAGAAGAGGTGTGAATAGGCTGAGTATGGGGAATAGTGGCATTGATATAGGCTACTTTATATTGTATAGGAGTGATAGCATGGACCTAGTTAGAGGGAAAATAGATATCACCCTCAAGGACATGAGGAGGAGAAGGATATTATTTCATGTACATAAGATATGACATTGAAACTTGAAACATAATTGTTAGCTTATGTGCTAAATCCTCTATGTGTATATGGATTTTTTTGTCAATGGAATTCCATATAAGAGAAAGATAACATACTATGAGATATGACAAATATTTCAATTGATATAAATCATCATCTATACACTTTTTTATGTGTTTTGTGAGTTCATTCTGAATTAAAGGGAACAAGCTTGTAAATGAAAGTATTAGACTTTACAACAAAAAGTGATTGATTTCTTCTATCATTATGATAATGATTATGTAAATTAGAAGATATATGAATCTAAAATCTAATTTTTGTAAATAAATCTGATTATAAATAGAAAAGGATGCAAACCCTAATTGTGTCTAGGGTTATGGTTTTTTGAATCTAGGGTTTCTTTGAAAAAAATTTAAATTATATTCAAATAAATTTAAACCCTAAGATGAAATTGTTTTAATTAACTAAGTTGTCTAAAAAAATTAGAAAATAAAAAATATTCATCCCTAATTTATTGCACAAAAATTTGGATTAATGCAAGCTAGGGTTTAATGCAATATTTGAAGTAAGTTAGGTTCACCAAATGATTTAACCTTTTAGGGTTTAACTATGTAAATCATATGTTTATATGAAAGGGCTAAGATGTCTAAATTAGTTAAATAACTTGAAATAATTAAGTACTAATTTGGTATGGCATTTGAACTTATTTGACTTTATAAAAATTAAATTAAATAGGCATAAATATAGACTTATCTAAAAAGTGATGTGCAGATGATCTAGGTTTTGAAAATTGGGTTCTGGGAAATTTTGAGTGTCATCAACAAGATTCTAGAATTGGTTTGTGCACTAGATAGTAGCACCCTATATAGACAGTACCACCCTATTGTTGTAGTTTCCTCAAAGTGGTAGTAGTGTCCCCTTTACGAGAATACTACAATTTTTTGGGAGTATATGTACCTGTCTTTAGGTCTTGTTCTTACATGCATAAAAAAAATGATTTAGTGTGTAAACCCTAATTTCCTTACAAGTATGGCATGAGAAATAATTGTGTATTCATTAGTAGGATGGGTTGGACATCCTCAACACCCTACTATGAAGAGAGTTTACTATATACCAATACTCCAAAGAGGGATCAAGCCCGATGTAGTTCTTCCACCTAATGCTTGATATAAGTGCAAGTGAATGCTAGAATGAGAGTGGACTTGGATGCTTTGAATGTGTTTGATCTTTTAAATATTTAAAAATTAGCCTTAGGGATGTTGTAGATGGCAGTATGTATAAGTAGGGTAGAATAGGGATCAAATACCTTAATTTTTATCAACTTGTCATTAGTTTGAATATGTGTTTGCATATATTTTAATCTAATAAATAAGAGTCAAATAGACTTATATTTATAGAGGTTTGTAGCTTGTGCAGATAATAAAATGTCCTTAGTCTGATCATAGGAGGGGTAAACATTTGAAAAAATATCCATTGAGAAGAATTAGGGCTAATGACAGTAGTGCCCAGTTGGGGACACTAGTGCCATGCGACTGTAGTGTCCCAAATGTGGTGTTAATGTCCACTTTGTAGACTGCTATAAAAACTAGGTTGGGATCTAAGAAGATAGTCTTAGGATTATGTTTTAGATGACTGTAGGTGATTTTTGTCTACTCAATGACTATAAAAGTGTGATTAAGGCTCTAGGATAGGTCTAGGGATGAAATAGGAATAGAGTAACTCAAGCAACACTCTTAGCATCCAATTACCACTTTTAGGTGATTACACATACTGGTTTTAGTTTGTTTTATTTCCCCTCCTTGGTGTAATGGTTGGTTTGAATGGTTATGGTGGTATTATGCTTTGTATTTTTGTTAATGAAGTTCAAACCCTAATTCTAAGGCAAACTCATTTATGTTATTATTTATAGTATTGGTTACATGATGATGTAGGGTTTGCATTTTATTCAATGAAAATAATGGTGAACTATTGTAGTAATGCATTACCCATTTTTGGTAAAGGACTAGCTTGGTTGGAGCTTCTTAGTAGAGATTATAGTTGTATAAATTTATATGAATAACATTGTAATCTATGATGGAATTAGAGTAGTATGATTATTATGATGCTTATTGGATACATATTTCTTTGGACTATTGATTTGTGGGTGTATTTTTAATTAGCATAATGAAATGGCTTTGGGCAATAAGCAAATTATTAATCTGATTGTATATTACTATTGTGCTTTTAACTAGTATGCAAATGATTTGAGTTAGACATAAATGAGTTTATTATGGTTAAAATTTATATTTTTGCTTTGATAAATGTTGATATAGTTACAAAATATTTAACATGAGTGGCTTGTAATTTTACAATGTTATAGTATTGTGAATTGGGTTTCATTGACATTACTAAATCCCTTATTTTACACATTCGAGTGGATTAAAAGTGACTATTGATTAACAAAGTGTTGTTTCCTAATATACTCTGTTGTGATTTTAGATGTTGAGGTAAGCTTGAATTCAGATGGAGTTATTGTATGTTTTCATGAGACTCTTTTGTATGTTGTATGTTGGATATTCCTATAAAAGTTAAACTTATTCTCACTTAGCACGAGATTGTTTCTTTAATGATTAGCTTGTTATTGAGGGTTATTCATTGTTTTGAGTTACTATTTGATATTTTGAACTAACCTTGATATGCAAGGATGAGTGCATGTTTTCTAACTAAAGTATATGTTGATGTATTGTTCATGGAATGGTTATTTTTAGAGGATTGATGTTTCATTAAATGGTTGTAGCTTGTTTTAGAAAGTAAGGTGATTTGTATTGGTAACTTATTACTGTTATACGAGTATTATTTTTCATTTGGGATAACTTGAGTTTGGTTGTAGATTTTCCCCTTTGAATAATTATATGTATATTATGTTGTTAATGTTATGCAATCGTTGTGTTCATAATGGATGATTTATATTTTTTAGATTGTGGTTTTCCTTTCATTAGTATAAGACTATATTTAATATGGTTTATAGTTGAAGTTAACTTGGTAAAGTGGTTGTAGCTAACTGTGCAAGCATTTAACTGGATAAAACGGATGTAGTTTTCCATTTAGAACTTATTATAATAGTTTACTCATGTTGAATCATTATGTTATGAGTAAAAACAAGTTTTTGATAGTTCAAGTACAAGTAGGGTTGGTCAAAAATCTCTTTTTATGTAATAGTTGTTATGGAACTTGTTATGTTTATTGTATAATCTAATATGCTAGATTGTTTATCATTATGGAAGGTAACTTTTCCATCTTAGCATTGACTTCTCATGCTGAAACATTTTAGGGTAGGTGGTATATAGATCATGCAAGGTTGAGTTACCATTGTTATGAAATATCTTATTTTTTGTCATTGTTTGGCACAATGTAACGATATCCACATCTCTTATGTTTGCTTATAATATCAAGGGTTAAAGCATGTTTTGTTGATAGTATTGTTGATTTAGTCAACTAAAGAATCTTTTGTAAAATTCTAAACTATTATTCTTAAGATAATCTACTAAATATATGTAAACTTGTAGCCATGCTTCTTGCTTGAATATGTTTTTTTTTTAGTTATTGTATTTCCTTACTTTACTTTATTTGTCTCATAAGGTTTTAATTTGATTCATTACATTCTTACATTATGGGTTTTAACTATGTTAAAACTTGGCTTGATAAGGATGGTGTCGTACCATTACCATTGGTCTTATTTTAAGCATGTTATATAACTCAAGTATAGTTTTATCTGTAATATCTATGGTAATGTGTTCTTTGTTTAAAGAATTGTAAATGTCCTATGGCCATTTTAAGGGATTGTTAATATTGTGTATACAACTAAGGAATGCTTGGGACTATCATGTCTTGGTTATAACATTCCTTCTCATTCTTTACTTAATGGAAATCAATATTTAGCATAATATATTGTTAGTTATTTTGAAATGGATAATACAATTGGAAGCATTATATGGTTTGAAATTTTGTATGATTGAGGTTTTTTACTTCACATAATGGTGACTTAGGTACAAAAGGTTGTGTTGGTTATGTAGCCCTAGTGCATGATTTATCTTAGTGAGTTCTTCTCAAAGTAATCTTATAGAAACCTTAATGGAATTCTGATTAGAATCCTATCATTAGTATAGGTTTGGAGTTAGATGTATTGATAATTAGGTAATGTTTGGACTTAGTTGTGGTTTTAATTATGTTTTGAGTGGAAATTAAATATGATCATCTGGTATTGAACTTTATTATAAGTGATCTTAAGCTATTGTTCATTCCTAGAATGAGTATGAAGTAAATTCTAAAACATGATAGTAATCCTTGAAGTAAGTTAAGTGGCATCTAATGTTTTGTCGTAGTTGTTTAAAAACTTGAATTATTTTTTGGTATGATTCATGGTTGTTCTCAACATGCTAAATCATTGTTCCTTAAGTGGATAGTGGAGTAAATTATGTATGACAATATGCTTTCCAAATTAAGAGGTAGTATGTAGGTTCTCCATTATCCTATTAATAATCTAAAGCATATTTTATACCATTATCACATTTAAATGACAAGTTTATATCTAATGTGATTGAACCTTGTACAGCTGAAGATCATTATTTTATTTATTAAGTAGTGTATGTTCATGAAACTAGCTATGATTAAGTGATTTATTATGTAAAGTTTGTAGAATTGAGGGATAGTGGAAACATAGGTTACTATGTGGGAAGTAATATTAATTATTACTTATCATGATTATTTATTTTCTAATTGTGTCAAATTCATGGTTAATGAATGAGGTAAATCCTACATTGATTATAATGGTAGTTAAGATTAGGGTAAAAACTAAGGGGTTCTACTTATACCTTCATTTTATATTTTATTGAAGGATTCTGAAAAGTCCCTTGAGTATAAACCATGTAGTTAGAAATTTTAAATCATATCTTTATCATGTTGAGTGATCAAATGATTGGTGAGTTAGTGAGGAACTCAAAAAACCATTTTTTGTAAGCTTTCACAAAAGCACTATCCTTTGTGGTTATTAAGTATGTTTAAGTTTTGATCTTATGAATGGAATTCAACAAACATATGTTAATTTTATGGTAGTTTAAAGTAATAGGAAGCTTGGTTTACTATGATAGTATATCATTTTATGTAGAGCCTTAGAACATGTTCTTTATCTCTACTGAAACTCAATATTGAGAAGGTATGGGTTTTTATTAACATATTGAATGGAAATTTGAATTATGTATTAATATATTTTAGTGGTGGTTCATGTTTTGGTCATGGATGACTATAACTACTCATTGTAGTGGTTGTCATAACTCTTCCATGAAAGACAAATTAATTTGATTTATTTAAAGGTGAAGTGTAGTAAAAAGCCATTTGTTCTTAAAGCATTGAGGTCAAGTTAAAATCTGAGTATAAACTAGTTATGCCATAATTTGGAATGTTCAATTTAGAGTTTTGATTGATATAAAAGTTTTTTATTATGATTAGATAGATGATAGTGGACTATAATGTTTTTCATCCTCTGAATGACTACCAGTGAGACATTATTTTTATATAGTTTAAAGATATTAAATAAAACTTATATTTTATGGCTATTATGTGTTGCATAAATTTTTTTTGCCCAATGTTAATCTTTTAACAAATATGTATTCATAGGTTAGTGTGTCATTCTTCTTGTAAGCTCAAATAAGTAATGGAAAAATATCCTTAAGTGGTTATACACTTGATTAGTAGATTTTATACCTTGAACCAGTTGCATCTCATTTGAAGGTATAAGTGTGAGGTGGATAAAATCCTAGACCCTTACTCTATCAATTGTGTTTAAATTCTAATGACTTATGAATTGTAATTTATATACTCATGAAATTAATATAACTAAATTAAAATTAATCTTGATCATAAGTCCATATTATATCTAATAAAAGTAAATGAACTTAAACTTTGAGTGGTGCAGGTAAATAAGGAGGTAGATCCATATGAACTCAAAAAATAATTGGGGTCAGTTTTGTGGTTGTTACATAATTTACTCTCCAAAATTAACAATTGCCTCTTTACTATCTATATAAGAGTGTGAAGGGATAGTGGTAAAGGTAACATTTTTGAAGAGATTTATTATTTTTACAATACCAAATTTAAGCTAGAGATATTAATCTATAGATGCAGTAATGTTACTTGGAACAAATATGTGTATTATCTTTCTTTAAAAGTTCATGAGATTTATATATTACTTATATTTTGGGTTTTTGTCTTATGGTAGCTAGAGTGGTTTTGGAAGTATTCCATTAATTTAATACAAATACTAATTTGAAAATGCCTACAAAGGCCAAAAAAAGACAACTAGTTTATTTTTTTTTAATCTAACATAAAATTATAAATTTCAATGCACACTATGTTCTTCTTGGAAAAAAATATGGTTCTTAAAAAATCAAGATGAAATTATTCCATACAATAAATTTATTATAGATTGAAGCATGGATGATCTATGTGATGTTTGAAAAACTATGAAGCTTTTGAAAAATTGTGCATGATGAAAAATAAAATCACTTGAAAAACCACCATATAACCAAAATATAACATGTCAAAGTTAGGGTGCTAAAAAAAAATAAAAACCATAAGGGGTCATGTGAAAAACACTATCCAAATTTGAAAAAATGTGTCCAAGCCTACAAAAAAAATCCTTGTAACTCTAAAACTAAAAAAATTGCATTTTTTCCTAAAGCTAAGAAAGTATTTTATAAATTGATTGCTTTTATTTTGTGATTTTTTCAATGTTTTTTTTATTTTCTAAAAAATAATAGTATGTTTTGATTATTTTTATTAAAAAAAATTAAAATAAAAGCTAGTAGGAAAAACATGCAAGAAAGCCCTGATTGGCATATTTTTAAACCTTAATTAATTGAGTATTGTGGCTCTTGTTTTTATGAAATGACAATCCAAATTGATTTTTTTAGACATTCTAGATGTAATTGAATGATTAGAAATTCTTATATAAGGTACAAAAGTTTCAAAATCAATAAGATCCTTTGATGCAAATTTTACATAATACCCATGAAATTGAAGAGGAAATTATTTACAAAGATAGAAATCATCAATGTGAATGAATTGAAGGTTAGAAAATCTCTAATGTCATATGAAATTTTTGGAAGGGCCCATGATATGTAGATATGATATAGGTTGTATTACTTTCACCCACACTTGAATATGCATACTTTTATAACATTTAAAGCAAATAAACACCAATATGACCAAAATAAAATGACTACCAATATATTTAGCTCAAATGTGTATGAAGGCCAAAGGCCCTCCTCACATAAAGAATACAATACAATATAACTTACCTTTATCTGTGACCTCTAACTTATTATATAGATAAGTAAGGAGGTTTAGAATAGGAAAGAATCTTATATTTTAGGATATTAACTAAAAATAGATCAACCCTATTTCAAGGATAACCACTAAGTATACTCTCATTTACAAGTGACTTATAAATAAGTTATGGATAATTATGTTCACATGAGGGGTGTATTATCCATAAATAATATAATTATAAGTGCATCTTAGATAATACAATAGTTTATGTCCTAATATATACTAACATCCCCCCTTAAGATGTAATTTCTAATAGGAGAGGACAAATAAATTTATACTAGCCTAAATAAGCTTAGAAAATATGGTGTTCACATAAATTTGTGTACATCAACATAATTTTTATTGTAAAATTCTCAATTTTTTAGTCCCTTGGGTGGAGGTTATCAACAATAACCTATAAGTTCTTATGACTAAATTCAATATCATGTTTGGAAATGATAAATCCCAACATCTTTTTGGATGTAACATGAAGTCATGTTTCTTAGAAATTAGCCGTACATTATATTTTTTTATTTTTTCAAACATTTTTCATAAATATATAACATGGTTTTCATTCTTCTTTGATTTTTCAAAGATATCATCAAATTAGTCCTCTATAATGTCTTACATGTGTGAACAAAGAATACATAGAGGGTAGGTTAGTCTTGTGTTAGTCCAATAAAATAAATCAAAATAACACACCAAAATCCTAACACATATATCCTAGACACTAGAGAGAGCTTAGGTAGCAAAAATGCATATGAAAACACAACTAAAACATAAAATAGTACCTTTTACCTTCCTTGGAGCTCCAAATGAATTTTTGAATGGCTTTCTCAGCTTGTGCATCAAGAAATCTTCATCAATGGAGCTTTGTTGGCTTCACCTTTCCTGGGCACCTTGGCTTTGATTGATTGGCTTAAGATTTGAGCATGGTAACATTACTTTCATGAGGCTCATGGAGTAATCTTTCATAATAACTCTATAATATCCAAGCCTTTGAAATAAAGGGGTATGGCTTTGTATTTATAGCCTCAAGAATTAACTTTCACCCACGGTGAGTTAAGGTTGAGTTTAAACATAAAATGGGTTAAAAATAATCCTGGGTGAGTTGAGAATAATTTAATTTGAGTTAAAAAAATTCATTTAATTATGATTTTCAATTACTAGGTAATGATGAAAGGCTTGATATTTTGAAAGAGCTTGACAGCTCATAAAGGCAATGATGAAAGGCTTGATATTTTGATTTTTGGAATTTCTATATTTAAATATTCATTAATTATAAATGGATAATTCAAATAGGCATTTAATATTATTTAATTATATAATTTAATTTGATTATCATTTTATCTCTTTTAATATTTGATCAAGTGCCCTGCCTATGGGTTCATAGGCCAAACTGTTAGTTGTTAGGCCACAAGTGATTAGGGATGAATCTGTGAGATGTTATTATTTAATATGAGATAATATCCCAAATAATTATGTCTCAACATGACTCTGAGCTTTGATGAATGATGCACAAAGAAATTTGGGATGTTTAGTGATTCCTAGGCTTAATTTGCAATGGTTGGTAGGAATCAATCTAAAGTTTGATTGGAAGCCAGTTATGGCCAAAATTGGGTGTCTACAACACATAATCATGAAACATATGTTTCATAGCCCTTTGATAAGTTTAAAAATTATTTTTAAGACTGAAAGGTAAGACAACATAACAAAATGTACCCTAGTGAGTGAAAGCAATATTGTATTAATCAAAAAGAGTAATTTTTTTATTATAACTAATTAATTCATCCATAAATAAGAGAAGCTCATACCTATGGATAGAATAAACAACCATATAAATTTTAGGTATTGGTAAATCAACCTTGGGACAATTTTTTTTCAAGCCTCTAAAGTCCAAACATATCCTATCCTAATGCATCTATAAACTTTTATTACTAGGATAATGTTAGAATTTAAGGTGAATAATCAATAGGTCATATGAATCCTACATTTATTAACTTTTAGATTTTGTCTTTAGACAATAGAGAAACTTTAGGCTGCATATTTCTAATCTTTTTCTTTATTGTTTTGGCATTAGGATCGACTACTAGATTATGAAGCATAATGGATGGATCCATCTCAAAATAAGGCCAAGAAAATAACTCAAAAAACTCATGTAGCAGTTTTATATGGTATTTATCTTCTTGAGGTGTCATCAATACATTAAATAATATAATTTAAGGATCTTATTTAGTTCCATAATTAAATTATGTTATAGCTTCATTTAATAATTTAGATCAGTCCTTGATATATGGAGAAATAGGTAAGGAATCAATACCATCTAATGGAATGTCACCATTTATATGGGAGGGATCACACTTGCCAAAATATGTATGTTGAATCAATTATTATGGGAATCTAGTATTACTATTTAAAAAAGGGTAAATAGACATAAGATCCCACATGTTCTTGAAGAGATTCATTGTTTGAAAAAAAATCAATATTTGGAATATCAGGTGAGCCATTGTCTATAAGGACACGTTTGACTCCTTTGTAAAATATAACTTGATTTTACAAGGGTAAATGTCAGCCTATAATATTATTAAGAGTTAAGTATTCCTTATCAAAATAGCCTTTTAAATTTTTGACAATAGAGTTAAAGTAAGTTGGTTTGGTATCATATGGTAAGGTAGATTCACACAAGTCTCATAAATTTTATCTTTACAAGCATTTGACATTTTGATTAACTATATGATATAAATTTTGGCATGGTTATTCTTAATTTGATCAATAATATCATAATCATTAGTTTCATGTACTCTAATAATAAGATCTCAAGGAAGGTTAGGATGGGTGTTTTTTGTTTACCCCACCTTGAAGCTAAGAATAAATATAAGGAATAGAATTAGTGTATGCTCTACCCATCCAAGTTGTTACAACATCTACTCATAACATATCTTTACACATTAAGCCATATGAGAGTAATTATTAAAAGGAAAATTTTTAAGGGTAGTATCACCTAAAGTATCTTTATAATATACAACCCTATCATGTTTCAAACCATATGCTAATATTCTATGATAAATTTTAAAAAATAAAAATGGAAACATTGATAAATTTTTTAACAAAAACCATATCATCAAGTCTAACAACATGTAAAATCTATTGACACTCCATTAATATTCCATAATAAAAATAAATTTTATATATAAATATGATCTACCTATGATAAAAGAGAAGAAACACAAGCATATACATAAGATACCAAGGGGAAGAAGAGAAAATCTGAGCAAATCCAACATGGTCCAAGAAAATGGAAGCCTATTGATAAGGCACAAATAATGAGAAGTTTTGATGAAAACCATAAAATAATTTGATCACCAAAAAAAATCCCTATAGGGAGAGGATTGGGTTTAGTAAATTATTTTAAACAAAGGGCACATAAGTGTTCAAAACACTATGCTAATTACATAAAATGATGGCATAAGTCAAATTAGGTAAAATATAATAAATGACATAAATTAGACCTGTGCAGTGCTAAAGGATGGAATAAAAGTAAAATGAAATATAAATAATCACTATAAGTGAATGAAAAGAGAAGGAGAAAGATAAATAACTAAAATAAACACACCTGGGTTCTAACAATGCCTTTAAATGAAAATATGAAATTTATATAACTATGAAAACTAAAATCCAAAAGTTAGATGGGGTCCTATGTAGATGACCAAAATTGGCCACTATTGATTATGGTCAACCAAAATCAACCACCACCAATTATGATTGACCAATATTGTATGAATTATCAATGTAATTTTTGGCTAATTATGGAAGCCTAATACAATTATGGTAATATTAATATGAAATTTTTAAAACTTTTTGTGATCCTTCATTATTAATAGATGCACATATACCTCTATTAGATTTGTAAGTTGGCACAAGCAAATGTCAAAATCTTTTCTCCTTTTTAAGTAATCCTAATCTAGTTCTACCACCTTAAAACTCATATAAATACCAAATAAATGTGTAGTCAATAGCCTAGGCCCCTTTGAAGGTTGCATCGACATATTTTAGTCTTATGAATCAGGATTCAATATAGTTTTAGTGCTTGTGAGTATCCCCAACCTAAATGAGAGGAAGGACTTCACCTCCTCTCCTAAATAACCAAATGCAACTATATGATCTTTCACTTAGGCTCTTTTTTGGTACAAGTATGGAGTAAAATGAAACCCTTGAAATAACTTTAAATACTAAAGAGCATTGATATAATCTTGATAATGCACCTAAAACTTCAATAATGCCTTTACATTTGTCATTAATTTCTCTTAAGATACCTTAGGATGCTTTGTATATATAGACTTACTAAATTTATATTAATGAACTATTGGGGTATAAACTGACACAAGAATACAGAAAAAACCAACAATCATATGTCCAAATATTGATAAAAGAGGAAGAAGGGCCAAAGGGCACACATAAGAAAAATGACTAGAATTGGTGGCTGTTGATTATGGTTAACAGAAAAAATTCAAAGGAAAATACAAAAGGATATCTCCTAGTAGATTAAAACACAAAAGAGAGGGAAAACATAAGAAAGAGAGAATCATGGAACCACATAAATAATAAAGGAGTGAAAAACATGAAAAAGCACTAGTAATTACTAAATTTTCTCAAATTATACATAAGCACAAAATCATGCTAAAGACATTACAATAATAAGCCTTATATCAAAATTAAGTGTCTACACTAATTGAGAAATAATATGAAGAGGAGATGAAAGTTGAAAATTTTGTTAACATGGTTGTGGAAATTTATAAGTTACAAGTGAAGGATTATGAACTATATAAGCATTAAAACCATTTTGAGAGGATAAATAAAATTTAATAAGGTTGGAAGAAATAAAAGGAGGAATTATATTATAATAAATATGGGAAACAACCTCTTCTTTATGTATAAAATGGGACCCTTTATAAGGTTTATTTACATAATTTATATTCATATCCATTTTTTAGTCTATAGGGTATATATTCAATTCAAGGCTCTTGAATTATGGTTTGGATTTGGACATCTTTCAACATATACAACATTGCATCTTTCTATTTAAGAAAATTTTGAACACATGTCTTATAAATATATCAAGTCTTTCAACTCCATCATTTTGATGATGGTGATCAATGTCATTTGTAACATTAGCTTGAGATCCATTCAAAACATTATCCTTTATAGGTATTTAATCATTATTTTTAACAGAACATGAAACAGTAAGAGGATTGTTAACATCATCACTGAAGACCATTTTATTTTTCAAATAAGCACAAGTGTTAACCAAAGGAATTTAAACAAAATAAACATGTTTTTAGTTTAATATATCACCTCACTTGGTAGGTATTTTGGATGTAATCACTTTAAGTGGCATAATATGAAAACATGCATAGCATGCAAGATACCCTAGAATTTTAATGAAAAGGCAAGTACAACAAATTAGAGTTTGGAAAAAAACCACAAGGGTTAAAGTTAATGATTTTAAACAAGTATAAAAATCCATAGAGAAATGATATATACCAAAATTAAATGAATATCTAACCCTAAAGGATGTAAGAGGGCACAACTTCACCAAAATGTTTTATGGGAAAGTGGTTTTATATAAAAATGCAACTTAAGTATCCAAATACTTTGTAATCAAATATAACTAGAGTTAATCAAATGAAATAATAAAATCATACTCAATTGTATAAAATAATATTTTATAATAATTGAAATGTGAAAAGAGGGCTTTCTTATAAGAATAATAAATAGTCACAAATCTAGATACCGTCATGAGAAACAAGTACTAGGAAATAGGTTCTAACAATAATGTAGACAAAACATTAAAAACTCAGAGGAAATTAGTAACTTTTATTGGATGATCAAAATTAAATCCCTCCTTGATTATCACTATCATATCTATATAACTACATTTATATAAACTTTAACATTCTAAAAAAATTATTTGATAACCTTGTTCCTTGATTTTGGGCTATGAAAACCTCACTCACTTTTCTATAACTATTCATGGAATTTTTGAAAACTAATCTCCTTCCTTTAAACCATAAAAACTCATCTCAAACCAATAAAAATTTAGGAAGACGTTTATGGGCTTATCTTATCCCTCCATTACTATCAATCTCATATTTTGGAATAAATTTGGAAGACAACACTCAATGAAATTTAAAAATCAATTTGTGGATGCAAGCCCTAATCCCTATATTAATTTTCACTAACATGAACAAGTGGCACTATTCAAATGAAGACTCCAATCTTGAATCAAGTTCTACTCTAAACCCTTTAAATTCTATTCTTTAATGAATGTTAGATTATTTATTTAAATTCCTTATCACTAGTGGCATTCAATATTATGTCATTCACTTATTATGTACTCCCCTATGTGTATTAATTCATGTTTATTTATAGCCTTATGAAATTAAACTTAGAACCTTATTTGTGTGCAAGCTAACACACAATGGGTAGTAAAATCTAAAAAAAGAGGAATCTAAGTTATGTTAGACCTAAAACAAGGTTCAAAATGAACCATTAAAGTAGACAAAAAAATGTATGACCATAATTATGATAGACCAAAACCATATTGGTATGATTCTAGCATACCAAAATCATATTACTACAACTACATTAAAAACCCAAGAACAATAGGAACATAGTGAGAGAAGAGAGAAAACTAGGGAGGAGAGAGAAGAAAAGAAGGGAAAGTAGACAAGGGAAAACATAGAGGGAAAAGTTTATAATAAGAATATAATATGAACTGATAATTGAAAAACACACAAGAACTCTAGAACAATGCAATTTGACAACTAAAACTATCCTCAGAATAAAAATAAAGTTAGATCTATCTCTTGCTGGTAAATTTCAAGGGCACAAGCCTAACATAAACAAATTCATAGAATGGACCAACTAAAAGTGGAATCCCAAAGGGCACATGGAGATTGCATCCATGTAAAATGACCTTTTCCTTATCACCTTATCCATTTTATAATATTTCACTAAGGTCTTAATCGAGGGACCATGGTTTCTTGGGAAGTTGAATCTCTAAGGAAGTGGAAACTAGGAATAAATTTGAATAGTGACATATTCTTTAAAACTCCTATGTGGGTCAACCTTATTGTCCTCCCCATAAAATTTTGGGAGGAAAGAATCGTTTTAAGTGTGTCCAAATCTATAGGCCAACCTATTTCCCTATACCATGTTACTAAGTCAATACAAAGGCTACTAGTAACCAAATTCTACATTTATATCACCTTGGAAAAGCTTCTCCCAATATCTATTAACTTACAATCAAGGTACAACACCAGGTCCCAAAATATAGTGTATGAAATAGAATCATATATATGCCCTAACTATCACAAGTTTAGATGCAAGGAATTTGCATGCTCAAACTATAAAACAAATATAACTATGGAGAAGAATAATTACATTGTCAAGGTAGCCAAAGAACCAGTCAAGGTTAAAGTAATCTTTGAAGAAGATATCAAACATCCAAAAGCAAGAAATGACACTTAAAACTATAATCTCATACTCCACATTAGCCTCCCTTGTTACACCAAAAAATACCCGTAAATTCCCCCTAACCAGCAAAAAGGTCCATGAAGGGAACCATTCTTCCTAGTAAGATCACCTTTGGTAGAGATTCTAAATTAAAGGAAGGACAAAAAGGCTAAAAAAAATAGAGGGTAAAGAATAAAGGAAAGATTCTCTTATACCATAGGTAAAGAAAACACCTTTAGAATCACCTTTCAATGCCATGATAACCATAAATGAAGTGAATAAAACCAAATTTTTGGATGTGATCGAACTCCTCGATAGACCTCTAGGACAAATCAGCATAACCAAAGAAACCTTAAAATAAATTATAAAAGGCATGTAAAGAACCCTAAAAGAAGGTAAATTTAACATCAATAAACCACTAAGAAAGATTCCTAATCAAACTAATTGAATGTTTTGTCCCATTTTTAAGGTCTCTTTGTTGATGATCATATGAAGTTTTATGAAATTTTTGTATAACTTTCATGGATTTTTGGGGTTAAAACCTGTCTAATCTACTCGGCTTACCAAATTCCTAGTTTGGTTCTTCTTTAGTTTTCACTTGTTACTTCATTATTCTCTCTATGTTCAATTTTAGGGATCCTTTAAAAACCCTTTGATCTTCCTCTTTATCCCATTTTACTACATTGTTTTATAGTGCTTGGTATGATCTAGTTCATGTTGGAGTTATTTTTCTTATTCTTCTCTAACGTTCTAAAAACCCTCATGTCCAGTTCATAGCTCCAGTTTTTAAAGTGTTTTCACCCATATCTAATAAATAACTAAAAAAAATGAAGTCCATTGATTAAAACCTCTTTGAGACATTATCATACCAAAAAATCAAAATCAAGAGATTAAAGACGAGTCTATTAGTGAAAACTTTTTCGAAGCACTAATAGATGAGGAACTTAACCATACCCATGCATTGGCATAGTTACAGGACAACTCTAAATTGCTTGTTGAGGAAACTATAGATGTCAACATGAAAACATAATAAAATCCTAATATCATTAAACTTGGATTTATTCTTAGTCCCAAGCAACCAAAAACTTTTGTCTCCCTCCTAACAAAAATTTCAAACATCTTTGGTTGGTCATATGTTGATATGCTTGGATTGGATCTCATCCCAAAGAATTCAAAATTGGATTTCCTTGCACTAAAAATATCATTGAGTATGAAGCACTCATCTTAGGCCTCAAACTAGAAATACAATAGAACATTTAGCACTTGTTAGTCTATGGTGACTCTCAAATCATCATCAAACAAGTCAATGATGCATACCAAGCCAAAGATGAAAAACATATCTTTTATAAAAAATGGTTGACATCATAAATAAATACTTTATGTTAGTCAAATTTGAACAAGTCCCTCATGCAAACAATAAATCTGTAGATGCCATGGCTACCATTAGTTCTCTCCTTGATATGCAAAAATATACCTGATAATGTCAATTTTTGGTTGAACAACTAATGATGCCAACATATGATGTCCCAGAATCTAAAATAATGTGTGAGATTGTTGGTCCCAATTCCCCTTAGTATCATGATATTTACACTTACCTCCATAAACACATCCTCCCTCTCGATCTTTCATGAAATCAAATAAAATCCTTCATCTAATGTGCCTCCTACTTCACCCTCCTTTGTATTACCCTCTATCATAGGGGCTATGAAAATAGCCTATTAATATGTTAAAATGTAGAAGAATCCAACTTAGTGATCTAGGAAGTTCATGATGGAATCTTTAGAGTGCACACTGATGGCTGGTGCTAACAAAGAAAGTATTTAGAATAGGATACTATTGGCCTACCATGGAAAAAGATGTTTATTAGTATGTCATAAAATGTATATCCTATCAAAAACATGGAAATATCATCTACTATACTTAAAAGATCTAATGTTGTTGAAAATTTAAAAAAATAAATAAATAAATAAAAAGAAATAAATCATCTAGAAGTGAAAAACATTCTTATGGTGCCTTGGGCAAGTACCATGATGAAACTAGTTTCTAACATTATGTGTAAACATGTTATCTATAATTTCCCTACACTTGAGGGTAGGCCCACTCTATTCAACCCTAAACATATTAAACCATACATGCATGCCCATCCTTATTCTAGCTTTTTTACCTTGATAAGAACATGGAGGAAGTCTTGAGAAATATTTTGAAAATATCTTGGTCATATCTTCTTCAACACAATACAACGTAATGTCAAAATGGAATGTGAATGATTAGGCACATGGCTTTTATACGACATATTCCTTTATGATCCTATCCTGAATCCCTCAACCATTCCATCCACTATCACATCCATCCTCGATGCTAGAGCTACTTTTCCCTTTGTTTTTAGCCTCTTTATTGGTCAAAACTCAAAAATAAAAATAAAATAGAAGATTCAAAAACATAAAAAACCATTTACCTTGTTCTTAGTCCTATCAAAATATTTATTCGACTTTAAACAAATAATTATAGCTTTATCATGATATATCATTCCCATTCCAAACCCCTCATGTACATCATTGATTGGGAAAAATTGAAGTTGTCATTATCATAAATCACCAAATATTGGGTTTTCAACTTGATAAGGGATAAAACATTGTCTATTATTTTGTTTTTTATTTGTGTTTTCTTATTTTTAGAGTCTGTGTCAGTATTACTCCATATTACAATAATTTGATCATGTTTGTTTTCCATATCAAGGTGCATCATGTTATAATCTATAATAAATATCAAGTTGTTTAAACATTTAGAATTTAGTGCAAGATTAGCAACATTCATCATCCACACCCACAAACATTCTTTCTAACTAACTATTCATAATTAACATTCCTTCCCACCACCCTTTATTTATTCATCCCCCACCCCTCCATTGTAGCCCCAATTCTTTCATTTCAATCCCTCTTCTCATTTAGATATCCCATTCATGTATTCCATCCCCACACACCCTCTCGAGGGGGCATTTACATATCAACATACCACTAGGAGAATCCTTGCACTCCCATATTTTTTCTACATTTTTTGAAAACTCTCTATCTCTTTTGTTGTAATTCCCTTTCAAAGAGAGGCAAATATAGACACTCTATTTATGATACCCTAATTATATCACCAATACATCTTAACTAACTCTCACTAGCACCACCATGTTAATTAATTAATTACACTATGTTAATTAATTAACCCACTAATTACATCCCATGGATAATTGGCCAATTAATCATTATTAATTAGTTAATTATTTTCTAAATAGTTTTATGCACACATAATTAATATAAATAAAAAAATATTAATTATCCTCACCCATTTCAAACTCTATGTCATCCCTCAGTCAACTCCTTAATCAAAATGGAAACTTAATCTAGTTAGCAATCCATGCAATCGATTAATTCTTTGATTTATGCTTGCACATCCAATAAATCAATTAAATCAACAATTAATCAAATTAATTTTAAATAAAATCAAAGCATGCATGATTTATATCAAATGGGTTAATCACATTCATCTAAACTCAAAGTTCTAAATCAAATCAATTTAATCTCAATCATTCATCCTCCCATCCAAAAATCTATAAATTCACCATCCATCCTTCATTATTAGATGCTATGAAATGATTTGGATCATCTTTGAAAAATATAGAAAATCAAGCAATCAAGTAATCGTTCTTCATAGGTACATGTCACTAAAATCTTGCACAGTCCTTTAAGAAACTATAATCCATCAATATTATGAGCAAATACATCTGAAAAGGAGATGTTCACTTAGTAAATGTATGTTTTCTATAATTTTCCTTGCTCAATCTGATGTTGCATTTGATTTAGAAATAGGAACTAGTTTTTTTTAATTTCTTTTAGGCTATAAATTTCATATACACAACATGTAAAGTATATGCAGAGTTAAAAGTTATTTCTTAGACTAAGGTTTCTATATTAAAATGAAGTTATTGATGTGTAGTCTGATAAAGGAATTTTTTTTTTAGATATGCCCAAAGGCATTACATTAAATCACTTAATTAAATAGAATGTTGGCATCTCTGACCATATTTTAGAAATAAACCTATATCAAATTTACAATGATGAATAAGCAACATCTCAATTAGTGATCTCCTTTGGCTAAGCATACATCGAAAGGGTAGTCTGACTGGTGAGGATGATGGTTGCTTATATCCATCCACCATGGTATGATAAAGTATTTTTAGAATAAAGATAATAAATAGAAGCTTTGTTAATGTATATAAGAAGAGGATTCAAAATAATATAAACTAAGGATATGATCAAATGTTTTTAAATTAAATGACATAAAGGAAATAATTATAATAAATAAAAAAATACTACAAGAAATTAATAGAATAACTTCAACCACCTAAACAAGGAACTTAACTTACTTGAATAACTTAAACCAGTTAACATTCTATACATATGAACATTAATTATTTAATTGGCATGATAAAGCCCATAAAATAATCAAACCTTTTTAACCAAATGGAATTCATATAATCACCAATCCACATGAGCAATCCCTCTCCCATTTAGACTGATGAGAAATTTCCATTTTTAATTGAACTCATTACACAAAAACTAAAAATTTATTGGACTTCTTGGATTCCACAAGATAGGTTTTGTAGTATTCAATATTACAACAATAAATTGTTTTCACTCTCCTTTCTTTCTCTATATTACTTATCATTTTATTTTTATAATCATAAAACTAGATCCCCTTCATAGCAACCTAATAAATTATTGTCAAGGATAATTTATTTCTATTGTAAGAAAATAACAATGTTTAAACTAAATATAAATAATACCAAACTCATAATAATATTTTTATGTCATTTGGATTTAAACTAAACAATTGTTTACAAGCAATATTCAACCACTTTAATTGGAAACCATGATATAACTATTAATTTCTAATAACTAATGTGTAATTTAGTAATAAAATAGTTCAAATCAACATGTTCTACAAATTATAATCATCTGATATCTCTTCTCATAATAATGGTCATTCTTTATCAATGAGATAAGTTTTTCATCAATAATCACTTATTTATTTAGACACGTTCCACACCAATAATCGTTCATATTAAGTGAGACACATTCTACAATAAGGGTCTTAAAGATATAAAAGTATTACCCATTTCATAGCATATTGTTACTCTGGGTATTTTATAGGATATATATTATGTAGTAATGTTAGAATAAATAATCAATAGCCCTATAGTAATAGTTATCTATTAAATAAGCTTTCTTAAGTACTCATAAAAATCATATATTTTATATTTAAAATCTTTTCTTTACTATTGTAAAAATTCTAACATAAACCATAACAATATTTAGAAAAATATGAATAAAAGACTAAGTTGAGTCTATATAATGAGTTATAAATTATTTCAAAACATGATGGTGGTGACAAAGATATATACAAAATATGAAAATTGTAGGCCTCATCATGAATCAATGTCTATATATATACATAATTAAGGAATTCTTGAAATATAGATAGAATATGAGAAAGGGAACGAATAAACTTGGTTGTGCTAAAAGCTATGAAGCTACATCTATGAAATCCATATCTCATCATTTATGTTACATCTATATATATGTTTACCTTGTATGTATACTAAGTTGAATATGTTGTGTGCTACCATGTGATTTATTCCATGTCAAGGATCAAAGAGAGTATGTTGTATACCACCACATGATTATGAGGGAATTGAAAGAGTGTATTGTACACTACCATGTATTTATTTCCATATGAGAGAGAAGGAAGAGTATGTTGTGTACCACCATGTGATTGATTCCATATAATAGAGTAAGGGATTGTTTTGAAATCTTAGATAGACAAAAAAACAAATATAGATCATATGCCCCATTTTGAGGTATGGGATGAGTATGTGAATCACATATCTCAAAATAAAATGAACGTGTAGCATGTGTAAGATAGAAAAATAAAGCACTGATGTATATATCATAATAATATATCACCATAAAATCATGTATGTAATATGTAAATAACCCCAAAATGGGCTTAAAATATAATATGCATAAGTGTAAGTATAACATGCCCCCAAGTGAGAAAGATATAAAAAATATAATCCCAATAACAATGGCATGCCCTTCATGAGAAACATATAAGGATACCAACTACAATATTAGTATTCCCCTCATGTGCAAAATATAACCATACCAAATAAAATTGTAATATGCCCCTCATGGATAACATGTAATCAATGAAGCACATATGATAACATTCCCATATATAAGCATTATAGTAGTAGATATATCAAATGAAAACATACATATGGATTCTTACTCCAATAAATGCATGATATGAATCATGGAAAATCATGCAAACAAACAAGAACATATGCATTATATGGATCATGAAAAATAAAAAAACATCATGCATGATATATATCATGTAACCAACAATTATGCAAAGCAAATAGAGTGATCATTGAAGGTAAACTAAGCATAAAATAATCAGGCCACAATTAAATTAAAATTATCAATGTCAAACATAAAGTGTAGACACTAAAATATGGTATTAGATACTTAGAATTGTCATTTTTAACCTACTTTCACCTTGCATTACTTATGCTTACACATATGTTTCTCATTCACCCTTATCTCACACTTACATGATTTACATGGGTCCAACATTCACATTTTACTATCATTCACCTACAATAATTCCATAATTTATGCTAAACCAATAAATTATCATATGCAAACATATCCAGATTGTTAGATCCATCTTCCTACCTTTTGAACATAACTAGTAGACTCAAGTAATTTTGAAATTCTAATTTCATCCAAGCTTGATGGTCTCTCCCCACACTAAGCAACAATTACTTTTAAAATTTAATTCCTTTTTAGGGATTGGCCTATATGTTTTGCATGTTGGTGGCATGATAAATTACCAAAAGAATCCCATAAAAATATACAATAGGTCTAAGCATATAACCCATCTAACAAGAATTTATAAAGCATAATTAAGCACTTATACATTAAAAAGTATTACCATATTCTTTCTAATTCAACCATCAATCATGAGGAGTAAGTCCTAGCCAAGTTTGAAGCACCTCAAGTTGAAGCTAAAATTTGTCATTTTCCAAGTATCAAAAGCTATATCACATGTTGCATACATTCAAGGATCACTATTGCACACATTAACCTAATTGGGAGAACTACATGGGTTTTAACTTCCCTTTTTGGAGTATTGGATATGTAAGCAATGCTAAACCATTTACTTCATCAACACACCTACTTTCCCATTTTATAAATCAAAATATAGTGTTAAAAGTGGACCTAGTCTTTTAAGATGAGGAGACAGGTTTTTGGGTAGTGTGCACATATTCAGCCCTTGAGATCGTACATAAATGTATAAGATAATAATATATTGTGACCTATGCCAAAATAGATAAGTAAAATATATAGAGATGAAACTATCATATTCATTCACTAGCATTAGTTGGTTTTATCCCTAAACTAGTGGTTCTACCCAAGCTTGCCTAGAATTCTAGTTCCTAATCCAAGCAACTCATAGTCCAATTTCTTTCCTTTCCTTTCATCTAAATTCAATCATAGACCTACATAGTTTGATAAAATGCTAAGTATCTTATCTCCCTTAGTAATTTCCATAATTATCAAGTGCAAGTGTCAAATCATTTTTTGCCTTTTACCCTCAGATAAGTGCTTAATTGTAACACATTAGACAATTTGAATTAATTACAAATCTTTATGCTTATTAAGGTCCATTAATCAAAATAAGGTTAAACACAAAGTGTATAAAGATAAAAAATTAGTTTCACAATACACATAGTAAACAATTACTAGCATTTGACATAGAGTATACATCAGAAGTTAATTTGAATCCTAGGAGGTCTAGAGGAAAACACTATAAACAAGGGTTTAGATAGGTTGTATGAGTATGTAGAATAAATATTGAATAAGATGGAGAATAGATAAATAAATAGAATAAGAACATAAAAATATATTAATCTATATATTTTTATATGAAATACTCTTAATAAATATGTATCAATGTCTACCTTATTATTATTTGCTTGTTATCTAATTATACAAATATGTATACATAGATTAGAATTTTGTAAAAGCTAAAAAATAGTTATTGAATTTGAACCATTCGTGCTTCCATGTGTAAATATTCAACTTTCAATGGTTACATGGCTTGATTACCACCTACATGGTATGTAGAAAAATTATATGGAATAACACAAGATCTAGAAGTCTAACTTAGCATGGTATAGATCATAAACATGGCCACCGTGAGTTTTGGATGTTTTGTGTAAGAACTAATCTACTTGATGTGTTCAAGTGTTATGTGATTAGTCAAGTTGTGCAAAGGGTGCATGAATGGCATGTGTTGGTGTATTATTTTTTAGGTTGTATAGTTCATACGAAGGTTATGTTATGTGGAATGTGGAGTTGCATCGAATGGCATTAATAGTTATCATCAAGGTAATAATGTGTGTCTATGAAAATGTGCATGGATCAAAATCAAGGAGAATCCAACAATCATAGGTCAAATAAGGTAGGCATGTCAATAAGAATTATATGAATAAAACACATTATGAACATTAGAATCAAAATAACCATAGATAAATATATATTCCCATATATCTAAGCACCAAGTAACACTAAAGTTAAATAAATTACAACATGAAAATGAGAATACACATAAGCACTAAGCATGCAAAGTTTCATACTCAACAATATATATGACCACATGAAATATCAATATGATAAAGAAAATCATGAAATATAGAACTTAAAGCCTTGTTAGGAGAACCCCATAGAGTGATCATGAAATATGTTCCTATCTAACTATTAATCCACAATCATATGTATATACAAGTAGGTTATGCATATATCTCAACAATATCATTGATAACATGTATGTAATCAATATAACATCTATCAATAGGTAGGTAATCCTAATATGCCAAGTCATGTACCCATGTGAATATTAAATAAAAAGGAAAATAAATTTTAAAAACAAATTAGTCAAAGAAATTAGCTAATCATAAAATGGAATACAAGAGGCAAAGAAAAGAAGAAGAAATATGGAGGGAATAACTACCAACCTACAAATTCTCTCTAAAATGTGTGCACTATGGAGCATGTGGCCTAAATATATAATGTGTTGGCATCATAGAGAATTTTTCTCGAGATTTTATGATGTGACACAACAAATAAAGGCAAGGGAAATAAGCAAAAAATAATTATTATAATTAATCAAAAGGAAAGACTACAATAATGATACATATGTACATGAAGAACAAATAACAAGCTACCAAAGATGAAGGAAGAAAGTTAAAACATGTGTGATCTAGATTGAGGATTCAATTCAAGGGATACACCAACTATTAATAATAAATGTTTTATAATAATTCCAAATTCATCTATACTAATTTGATACAAATTTACTAGAGTAATATAAATATATATATATATATATTACAAAATAATAATAGAGTTTCTAAAAATAAAATAATATTTGTGGAAAAGATAGCATTTGTCCACTCTAAATTGTAATAAGTCAAACCCTTGTCTTATATCTAAAATAACTAATAATATTAAACTAATTTAAAGTTAAGCAAAGCTAATAACATCCACTCAACATGCATAGCATGAAAATAATAATTTTATTTAAAGTTTTTAAAAAAAAACCTTTTAATATGGATAGGCATGCAAATAAGACAACTCCTATGAATAAGATATCTACTAAAAGAATAATTGCTAATAATAATAATAATATTGACCTAGGTTGAACCACCTTATTAAGGTTAAATTTTCAAGGTATTCTTGGATTTCTTATTGTAATGTCTTTTTTTAAATATTGGTTCACCAAAAGGAGATTTGCATTATTAAAGTAGTGTTCTGAGCCTTTTTGAGCTCTAAAAAAAATCTAAATGTCTCTAAAAAAAGTCATTTATGTTGTGTTGAGTTTTTTAGAAAATTATAACTTTCCTAAAATAAACCATTGCTCTTATCTCATGGTCCTGAGTCATTTTCAAGACCACATAAGCCATGAGAGGAATTGGAGAAGGAAGCCAAAAATAAAGTACAACCAAAATATGAAGACAAAGAAGGAAAAAATTAATTTCAATATTCAAATAAGATCAAGTGGAAAACATAAGAAAACTTGAATAATCTGAAAACAATGGAAGATACAAGTGGGTAAAGAAACAAGAGAATATTCTACCCATATTACTTTACATTTAGGTCTAGCCAAACTTAATCAAGAAAGAAAGTGAAATCAAGATTAATTGTAGTAAGGAATATTTTAGAATAATTAAAATGTGTAACAAAGAATATTTTAGAATAATAATAATATAAGAATACTAATTTTTTTTAAACTTAGATTTAGTTAGGAAAAATAAGCACTGGAAAATAGGTTTAGAAAATAAGGTAGACAATCCCTTGAAAACTCAAAGCAAAAAGAGAACTTTTCCCAGATGACTAGAATTGTAACACTCCTTGACTAGAACTACTAGATCCATATGAAAACATTAATGAAAATTGTAATATTTTATAAATTTTATTTGATGACCCTATTCCTTAGATCTTGGGTTCCAAAAAACTCACTTGATTTTCTAAAATTTTGTGGGAAATATTGGGAAATTGATCTCATTCCTTGAGACCATAACAACTCATCATATACAATAAAATATGGGGTTATTAATATGCCAATATTATCCATCCATTTTTTTTAGGTCCATGTTCTTGATCAAATTTGGAATGAAATACTCAATGCACTTCAATGATCAATTCAAAGATGCAAGCCCTAATCCCTATATGACTTTTCACTAGCATGAATATGTGGGCAAATGAAGAATCTAATTTTGAATCAAATTATGCTCGAAAAACTTTAGATTTTACTCTTTAATAAAATTTATACTCTTTCTATCAATTCCTTATCATTAGTGGCATCCAATTTCATGTAATTAACTTCATGTGTTCATGCATGAGTATCTAGTAAATCAATCAATTGTGTATTACCCAAAATAATCAAAAAATGTTCACATGCATATGGACACAATCTAATAGTAAAAATGTGACCTTTAAGGACTGATAACACTTTAGTAGGATCTTGGAATAGATAAAAATTTATTTTAGTTAGTAAGGTAGAGAATTCTCTATCTTATGAGAAAATTGTTGGCTAACACAGGACTACATTAATTGGGTGTTACAAAACTATTTCCCTACACTAAATAATAGTTTTGCTCACAATAGTTACACTCTCCTAGTAATATCTTAGAAATATTAAATTGCCCATTTTGAGTGTTTTCAAGCTAAAGTGGGATACCAAGCATCCCACAGGGAAAAAAATATAGAGGAATTCTTTGAAGCAAATGGGCTATAATTAGAGGAAGCTTACCAAGAATGTGTGTGTGATTAGGTAGGAAATATAAAGGAGAAAAAAGTAGTGTTCAATCTAGGAAGGGATTATAGGCATCATTATTGTCTTATGTATTAATCATAGGGAGAGTGAGTGTGGTGTGTGTGTAATCTATGTACTTCCTCATGAAAGATCAATAGAATCATGTGTTTTAATTTCCAATCTAATTTTCTCTGTGTGTTTGGTCATAAGCTGTAAGGATAAGGTTGTCCTTTATTAAACCCCCTATCTTTGACTACATCAATTGATACTAGAGTTCATAATAACTCTATGATAAGTAAGATTTGAGTGTACTCCATATTGAGAAGGTGGGTAGAGAAAAAAGTTTTGAAATATTGGTATAGAGAAGTGCATGGCCTATGTAGGTTTGTAAACAAAATATTACAGTAGTAGGTGTAGATACCTATGTTAGAACATAACTATACACTGAGGGGGGGGTGATCAGTATATTGATTTAAAATTAGACCTTTAATACTTTTAATTCAAATTAAAAGGTATATGTAGAAATCACACACACACAAATAGACACAATACTCAGTGTACGTGGAAACCCAAGATGGAAAAAACCACAATGAGAATAGATGCTAGAATATACTATTTAAATCTAACCTCACAATAAAAACCTCACTAGCTATAATGTTTAAGGGCATCAACCCTAAGGAGACATGAATCCCCTGATTTAAGAGCACCTACTCTAAAGAAGCACCTATTCCCTAACTAAGCACCAACTCATCTCTTCTAATGGCACCTATTAATCAAATCTTTTATGGATATACAACTCGAGATTACAAAATTAATTCAAAAATTAATCCAGTTCTATGTTATAGACCTATTTTGTAACTGTTCATGCTCTACTCTGCATCTCTCTTCCTCTCTCTGCCTCTCTCCTAAATTCCACTCTTTGTGCCTCTATATTTTCACTTCAACACACTTAGTGTGTATCTTAGATGACATATATATTTGCATTATATCTAGGTCTCACATCTTCTCTATGTTCAGACTTGGTTGTTAACACATCATGCTTCTTTTTTGGAACTTAGTTCATATTTTTTTAGCAGCAAGTTTCCCACTTCTTGAATTCATGCACCACCACCATAATTATTTATCTTTTTCTATTTTTAACATATATCAGGATCCATATTTGGTACACATTCCCTTTTACACAATTTTGATTGATCACAATGATCTATATCAAAATTTGTGTCATATAAGGCATCTTTCCTAGATGTTCCATCACTTGACCATTGAAATAAATAAAACTTTAAATACTGACCATTGATCTTTAGTTTCATATCATGATCCAATAATCCTCATTCAATTGTCCCAATTTTAAAATGCAACCATTAGATCAATCTTACACTCTCCATTAAATCCTTACAAGATTTTGAATTTTAATGCTTCAACTTTAAAATGCATCCATTGATCTAAATTTGACAAGCTCGTGTGCTCCATTATATCTTTGCAATATTCCAAACTTTAACACTTCAAATTTAAGTTGTAACCATTGATTTTTATATTTTCTCTTTATATTAGGACACTTGGTAGTCTTGTGATCCTTATAAACACTTTACCATTGGTCCTTGTGCTTGTGACACTTGGCACTTTAGTTTACCTTCTGCATATTATTGTTAGTGCCCATGCTTACGACACTTGGCACCCTTGTGTGCCTTTTGCACATTATTTTCAATGCTCATACTTATGACACTTGGCATCCTCATGTGCCTTCTATACATTATTGTTAGTTCATGATATTGAGACACTTGACACCTTTGCGTTGATCATTGACTATTTGAATTTAAAGTGTGTTATAGATCTACTAATCAAGCTCCATAATCATGACACATGTCATCAACACATTCATTCTTAGGTTCTTTGACTTATTCAATTTGTTGTGTGTTATTGGATCTTCATCATGTGGTTAAGCACTCACCATTTATCAAACTCAAACACATATTAAGTCAAGGACTTAGGAATATTAAAGTCTTTGATCACTATTCTGAATTGGTAATCACTAGGTCAAATGGGTCATTTGTACAATGATGAGGAAGGCTTAATTTATAACTTAAGTGAATAAATCATGCATATATCTATTCAACATAAAAATAGAAAATTTTGTGAACATCATGACCAAAAACTATAGGGTTTTAATGAGAAACCCTAGCAATGGTTGAGAGTATAGATAAATCAATTATGGGCTCATTTTTATTGAATTGAACTTGCAGACCATATTTATGAAATGCACTTGAAAAATACATAATGGATATTCTATCAATTTCTCTACAAATGGTCCAAAAATGGTCTATATAAAATCATGACAACTTTATATGACAATATTGCAACTTTTGCAATTATAAAGCATGTTCTTCTCTTCATTAATCTTGTCTGTAACTGATCCTTTTGACATCAATGGAATCCATAGTGATAACTATCTCCATTTTGACATCAATGACAATCATATTGCCAACAATCTCCCCCTTTGTCATTTATGGCAAACTAAATCCTCTAATCTTATAATACATTATCTACTCCTCTGGCATTAACTGTACTTGCATTAGACTCTGATGAACATGAGTTGAAGTTGTTGATACCAAACTTTATCCCCTTATGTAATGGAACATTTGTCTAAACATATCTTGGACACATGATTTTCTCCTTATTTGATAAAAATAAAGCTTTTATAGAGAGCATTTGCACTTTTTTCCCCTTTTGACATCAATGGCAAAGGAACTCCAACTTTCTCACTATTTGTCGAGATTTTTCTTCCCTTTATCAAATAAAAGAGTTTGTCCAAGAATCTATAACCATCAGCTCATTATAAATCTACAAAAATATGCATACCTAATTTTCCTTTTCTCTCTTCTTCCAAGGATTAACAAGGTTTCTATGATCCTCTCCCTAGACTCACACCTTATTACTATGATCTAGTGATGTGTTTTAGGAGCAACCACTCCTAATTTCTACCTCAAACACTTAAATTGTTCCTTGGGAAGAGGTTTGGTGAATATTTATGAAACTTGATACTATGTTGGCACATATTCCATTGTGACCTCTTGATCTATAGCCTATTATCTTAAAAAGTGATACTTGATTGATATGTGCTTAGTTTTGGAGTGTATCACTAGATACTTTGATATGTTAACAGCACTTGAATTGTCACAAAGAATAAATATAGGTGATTTGCATTATACCTTGATGTCTTTAAGTGTTTACTTCATTCACAAGACTTGATTACAACATGCCACTACTACAACATAATCTACTTTTGTTATAGAAAGAGTAACTGAATCGTGCTTTTTGCTCAGTCATGAAACAAGTTTGTTTCCAAGGAAAAATGCACCACCACTAGTGATTCTTCTATCATCCACACTTCCTACCCAATCATCATTTGTATATGTTGTCAAAGTGAAATTTTCACCTTTAAGATACCATAAGCCATATTCAATTATTCTCTTAATATATCTAAAGATTATTTTCATTGCATTGACATGTGATTCTTTGGGAGCAGGTTGAAATATTGCAACCATGCACATTGCTTGCATGATATTAGGTCTTGATGAAGTTAATATATACCAAACTACCTATCATTGATCTATAAAAAGTCTTATTTGCATCATGGGACTCATCATCTTTGCTCAACTTACAACCAATTATCATGGGAGTACTTACTGGTTTGATATCTTCCATTCCAAATTTATTGTGCATTTATTTAGCATACTTGGTTTGAGATATAAATATCCCTTCATCAATTTGTGTTATTTGTAGACCAAGGAAGAAAGAAATTACTCCAGGCATACACATATCAAACTCATTTTGCATTTGAATAGAAAATTATTTACACATTATGTTATTTCTAGCAACAAAAATGATATCATCTACATATACAACAATAATTAACATATGTTCACCTTGAGATTTGAAGTATAGATTACTATCTACACATCCCTTATTGAATCCTTGTTATTGTAAGTACTGGTCTAATATTGAATACCATGATCTAGGTGCCTATTTTAGACCATATAGAGCTTTCTTCAGTCTGCACACATAATCTTCTTCTTCTTATAGTTGAAAACCTTTAGGTTGTTCTATGTAGACTTCCTCTTGTATGTTCCCATTCAAGAAACCAGACTTAACATCCATTTGATAGACTTTGAATTTATTATAAATAGAGAATGATAAAAACATTCTTATGGGTTCCAATCTAGCAATTAAAGCAAATTTTTCCTCAAAATCTATGTCTTCAACTTGTGTATATCCTTTGCACACCAATCTTTCCTTATTTCTTATGACAGTTCCATCCTCATTGAGCTTGTTTCTAAATACCCACTTTATACCTATTACATTCTTACAAGGTTTGTTTTGCATTATTTATCTATGTGACCAAACTTATTGTATTTATAGCATATTACATTTGTAACAAGGATGAAAATGAATTTATGCTCACAAAGTTTTTTATCCTTTTAGGTATAGTCATACATTCACTAGCCCTATGACCAAACTGATTGCAGGTATAACAATAACCATAGAAAAATGAGGAATACCTAGTCATAGCATTTCTTCGTGTAAGATGAGATCTTCTTAACTCTAGCTTCTTTAAGTCTCTCACCCTTATGTAACCATTTGCATTAGCTACCTTTTTGTTCTACATCTTCCTTGAGTTTTCATAGATTGACTCATTATTCTTATTATTTTATTTAGGCTTCTTTTCTCCTTCATTTTTCTTCAAATTAGCACTGATTGTGTCTATCTTTGTATCTCTGGAGGCATTCTTGCAAGTTTTTTCATTCTTTGTTCTTGATTCTCATTATGCTTTAAAGTTTTCATATAATTTTGTAGATGTATTAGTTATGGGACATTTCATTTTTTTTAAACAAAGACCATATTTCTCTTTTGATGGCTTTTGAGAGTTGATCAATTCATCAAGAATTTTTGAACCTCCTTTCAGCTTCATACCTTTGTTTATTTATTCTTTAGATTTTTCAATTTCTTTTCATAAAGCCACTATTTCTACTTCTAACTTCATGCATTCATCATATTTAGACTATATTTCAAATTTGACTACATCTTATATTCTTTTAGCCTCTTCAAATTGTGTATGTAGGCTAACTACCATCTGATTAAATTTTTCAAGCTTTTTGGATAGTTTTTCAATCTCTTTATGCCTACTTCTACTTTGAGTTCTCTTTTCTCATTTTTTAAATTTCATCTAGAGCACATATGTGTTCACCCTTTAGATCCACTTCTTCTTCCTCTTCTTCATCTAAGTCTTCAACTTCTTCTTTTTCTTGGTCCATAGAAGTTGATTCTAATGTCATGAATAGGAGTTCATTTCCCTCAGCCACAAAGGCACAATCATGATCATCATCTAAGCTATCACACTCATCCAATGAATCAATATATTCTTTTATGTACAATCCATTCTTATTATTAAAGTTATTCTTTTTGGAGTAGTGGGGTTTCATCTCTTTACTATTCTCTTCTTGCTCAAAGTTATCCTTTTTTTTATAAGGGCATTTAGTAGCAAAATGTCCTACCTTACCATAGTAAAAGTATTTAAAGGGTAACTTACCTTTGTACTTTCTAGACCCTCTTCTTAATTTTTTGACAAAGTCGGCTTCTTCTTTATCAGTCTCTTCAAATCTAGATGTAGGTGCTTCTTCTTTTACTTATTTGTTTACTTTAAATGAAACTTCTCTCTTGAAATTATCTACTTCTCCAATTCTCATTTTATAGGCCGTAAAGGTTCCATGCAACTCATCAATAGTGAGTTTATCCAGATCTCTTGCTTCCTCTATTATAGAGATTTAAGAGTCATACCTTGATGTCAGAGATCTTAGGACCTTTTTGACAATGATTAAATCTTTCATCTCTTTTGTAAGGCCTCTGATTGCATTGATTATTTCATCTACTCTGAGGAGGTAGTCTATAATTTTCTTTTCTTCATTCATTTTAAGACTTTCAAAACTGCCTTTGTATGTTTTTAGCTTGGCTTAATTTACCTTATCATCACCTTCATAGATTCTCTTCAACTTATTCTAGACATCATGTGCATTTTGACAATGCATTACTTTGACAAATTCTGAGTTAGACAATCCACAAAGGATAGCATTCTTTGCCTTGGCATTTCTCTCATATGCCCTCTTTATAGCCTGATTAGTATGATTTATAACAAGAGTTGTACATTCATTTACAACATACATACATACATCAAACCCTAATTAAGATAAATATGCTTCCATTTTAATTCTCCAAAATTCATGGTTTGATCCATCAAAGAGAGGTTTTTTATATGAGGAAGAGCCTTCTTGAGTAGCCATTTGTGTTCACCATCCAAGATCTACCTGAGTTGACTAAGCTTATTCTAAGGAACTAGGGCTCTAATACCAATTTTCGTAACACAACTATGTACTAATAGGGGGTGAATCACTAGATTGATCTAAAATTAGTCCTTTAATACTTTTAATGCAAATTAAAAGGTATATGTAGACATCACACACATAAATAGACACAACACTCAGTGTATGTGGAAAATCCAATATGGTAAAAACCACAATGATAATAGCTACTAGAATATATTATTCTAATCTAGCCTCACAATCAAAACCTCACTGGTTATAATTTTTAAGGGCACCAACCCTAAGGAGACACCAATCCCCTAATTTAAGAGCACCTACTCTAAGGAATCACCTACTCCCTAATTGAGAAACAACTCAGCTCTTTTGATGGCACCTACCAATTAGGTCTTTTATGGAGCTACAACTCTAGATTACAAAATTGATTCAAAAATGAATCTAGTTCTATGTTACAAAACTATTCTATAATTGGTCATGCTTTGTTCTGCATCTCTCTTCCTCTCTCTTCCTCTTGGCCTCTCTCCTTCTCAATTCCACTCTTTATGCCTCTATATTTTTCTATATTTACACTTTAACAGATTTAGTGTGTATCCTATATGTCATATATATTTGAATTAGATCTAGGTCTCACATCTTCTCTATGTTCACATGTGGTCGTTAACACATCATATTCCTTTTTTGGAACTCAATTCATATTTGTTTAATAAGTTTCTTGCTTCTCTTGAATTCATGTACCACCACCATAATTCTCTATCTTTTACTTTTTTTAGCATATATCAGGGTCAAGATTTGATACACATGCCTTTTTACACAATTTTGATCAATCACAGTGATCTATATCATTGCCTATGTCATATAATGCATCTTTCTTGGATGTTTCATTGCTTGACTATTGAGATGAATAAAAACTTTAAATACTGACCATTGATCTTTAGTTTCATGCCATGATTTAATGATCCTTATTCAATTATCCCAAATTTAAAATGCAATCATTATATCAAGCTTACACTCTTTATTAGATCCTTACAAGATTCTAAATTGTAATGCTTCAAATTTAAAATGCAACTGTTGATCTAAATCTAACAAGCTCACACACTCTGTTATATCTTTGTGAGCTTCTAAACTTTAACACTTTTATTTTAAGTCACAACTATTGATCTTTGTCTCACTCTCACATGCCTTTTGAACACTTTACTATTGGTCTTCATGCTTATGACACTTGGTAATCTCATGTGCCTTTTGTATATTATTGTTAGTCCATGTGCTTGTGACACTTAGCACCTTCACATGCCTTCTACACATTACTATTAGTGCTTGTGTTTGTGACACTTGGCATCCTCATGTGCCTTCTACACATTACTATTAGTTCTCACTATTGAGATACTTAGCACCTTCGCATTGATCATTGACTATTTGAATTTGAAGCATATCATAGATCTACTACTCAAGCTCCATCATTGTGACACATGTCATCAATGCATTCATTCTCAAGTTCTTTGAATTATTGACTTTGTTTCACATCATTGGATCTTCATCATGTGATTAAGTACTCACCATTAATCAAACTCATACAAATATTAAGTTGAGGACTTGAGAATATTAAATTATTTGATCATTGTTTTGAGTTGATAATCATTAGGTCAAAGGGGTCTATTGCACAATGATGAAGAAGGCTTAATTTATGACTTAAGCAACCAGTTCCCACCTATATCTAGTCAACATAAAAATAGAAAATTCTATGAATGTCATGACCAAAAACCATAGGGTTTTACTGAGAAACCCTAGTGATGGTCGAGAGAAAAGATAAATAAATTGTAGGCTCATTTCTATTCAACTGAACCTATGAACCATATATATGAGATGCACTTGAAAAACTCATAATGGATCTTCTATCAATTTCTCTACAAATAATCTAGAAACAATCTCTATAAAATCATGATAACTTTATATGATAATATTGTAACTTTTAAAATTATAAAACATGATATTATCTCCATCAATCTTGTCTATGACTGATCCTTTTGACATCCATAGTGCTAACTATCTCCCTTTTGACATCAATGACAATCATATTGCCAATAACCTAAATTTGGTATTAGACACCTAAAAACATTAATTTTGACCTATCTTTGACATACATGACTTGTGTGTACATGTATTAATCTTGTTCATATTTTCCCCTATTCATTTACCTATCTAAGGACTTGGCCAACCTAAATTATTATCATTCATGATTAGGATCTCCCTAGTTTGTGCCTTATTGCTCTATAATCCTAAACATGTTATTGCCATATTTTAGATTATTGTTTATCCCTCTCTTAAAACTATAAAATGACTATGATTGGCCCTTTTATAGCAATGTTTCCAATTTTAATCTCTCCCTTGGGTTAACCTACACATGTTTTACATGTCAGTTATAGATGGAAATACCCAAAGAGTCATTTATAAATCCACATAAAGCCTAAGGTCATTCCTATATATCATCTAACACTTATCTTGGCAAAGCATGATAAATAAATTTGTGTACCTTTCATGCATTATCCAAAGGAATCAAAATATAAAAACCCTTAAATGAATAGTCTAAAATCCAAGTTTGAATACAAGTCTAAGGTTAATGTTACATGTTATCAAATGAAAAAATTTTAAAAATTCCATTACATTCTAATGGAATATGATTGAGCACATATAAACATAATTGAGAGAACCACATATAGTTTGATCCACTTAAGATTATTATAATTTAGGCAATGTTTAACCACTCAACGAGGAGTGGTTAGGTATTTCCAACTCATATTTTAACCCCCTTTATTTCAAGTGAAGCATGTGTCAAAATTGAAGCTAGGGTTTCAAGATAAGCAGAGACAAAATCAAAATCTATGCATATGACGAAGTACTAGGAAACATCAATAAATCATATAGATATATAGGCACAATAATTTATGGTGTAATAAATTAGAAAAATACATAGGGATAGTTTCAATAGACAATGAACAATATCAATTGTCACAAGTGTCTAGGCTTCACCAGCAGTGTCTTGACAATATATTTCCTGAGTTGAGAAGTCACAAGGCTTGTAAAGATTATTTTAGGTGACTATACACATGAAGTGAACAAAACATAACATAATATTATTTAAGTGCCTTATCTCTTGATCATTTTTATATATAGTAATTGCAATTCAGTATTTCATATTTATGTATTTTAAGCCATATCTTTTCTAAAGTTTTGGCCAGTTTAGATCAACTAAATCCAAAATAAATTTAAAAGGTAGGTTTAGGTTGAGATATTGTCAAAATTAATCCAAATAAGAGTGAGAAGAGTTGGATCATTGGTTTTAATATAGCATGAAGATTAAATGATATTGTATAGATATTGAGAATCATGTAGACAAGTTTATTGTTGTTGAAGAGGATAGAAGAAGGGGATTTTCCCCAAGATATAATGTGAGTGATGCAAAAGATCAAGAGTTAGGATTAGAATATGTGGGATCATCACCTTATAATTTATATGAAGGAGAAGATAGGTTTTTTAGACCCTTTTTAAAGATTAGAAGAGGAATTTTGACAAAATTTCCAATCTTTCTAAGGACTTTGACCGCTAAGGATATGATTGATTTGATTACTGAGATGGAGTATTTTAAATTTGATGAAATGGATGACAAAAATAATGTACGAGTGGCTCTAACAAAATTAAAAATTCATAAAACCCCATGTTGTAAGTGTTCTCTTCAAAACTCCAATAGTTAAAAAAAATTGTGATCATAATTTTTTGTAGTCAAAAGTTTGAGTTAAATGTGCAAAGTTAAAGTTCAAAAGTTAGTTGAATTTCAAATGAGAATGAAATGAAAAATATCTTCAATCACATGCCCATGCCCCACATGCCTATAATTTTAGGATTTCCTTACTTTTTGGGCACATCATATATAGGGATGTAAGTTGACACACCTCATATGCACTTTTACAGTCATAGGGTTAGGTTCCCTCGACCCGAATGTGTGGAAAACATGAATATGTGGCATTACATACATTAAACTTATAGGTCTTGATGACCCTAACTATGTGGGTGCATTGCATGCACAATGGAAATTTTGTAACTAAGCACACTTACCCTCCCCCATTTTTTATTTTAAATACACTTGTAGATACCCAATTTCATCCATGCTTCTGTTAAACATTATACCTATGCATTATGTAGACTCTAGCCTCACACCATTCATCCTCATGGAGTTTAAAATCTAACCAAAGGTAGTCAAAATATTTTTTTTACCAATTACTCTACATTGGTGTAAGTTTAAAAGGTTGAATAATGCATTTTTAATAGTTTTTACTCCCAAGGAATATTTCAATACCCTAGGTACATCAAATTTTTGGATAACTAATGAGATCATTTGGTGGAAGATCTAAAAGAATAACTAACATTTTCATGACCATTATGGCATGTTCACAACCACACAAGAATTTCCTAACTCTAAATTTATGCAAAAAATGTGGGTTACTGATGAGGTACCCTTCTAGTTCACCAGTTCAACAAAGATGAAGTTCAAATCCATGGTTTATGAACCTATATATGTGTTAGAGAATGACATTCCTAAAATTGGTGACTTCTAGATTGAGCATATAGATCTAGAATAAATTCATATAAGGATGAATTAAAAATATCTAAATCATTGGCTACTCTCTTATCTATAAGTATTTTTTATGAATAATTTGGTTTTCCCATCTCTATGTAGTGTTCATACTTGGTGTATGCATGTGCTCGACACTATGACCCAGATACTAGGGAGCTACGAGTAGAAGGAGGTTGTTTAATGGCCAAAATAGACAATGTTGTTATGATCATTATCTTTGGGATCCACACTAAGGAAACTTATGTAAGGATGAGCATAAAATATACATTATATTTCTAGGATAACAACCCAAAGAAACACCTCGATGCCATCAACAACAAGTGGCTAAAAAATAAGAGAAGATCATACTTCAAAGAGGAGATATTAGATATGTATGTTTATGGATATGAGGATCATATGTGGTGGGAAATAATATATAGAGTGGGTTGATATCATAAGTGATGCCCTACATCAACAACTGGCCAATGTGGAAGTAACCAAAAATTCCTACATGACCTCTTACCTATTGTATTCACTAGTAGATCAAAGAGTTTACTAAGGTCCACTTAGTTAAATAATGTAGGCTAGCCACTAAAGTTCATGAATTATATTTTCAATTAACCTTAGAACATAGAAACAAATATTTTAGATTAGTTAATTATGCTTTCACTATGAGAGTTGTGTAAGCATTGGACAAAGACTGGGGAGTGATAATTTTATATGAAGCAACTAACCTCATATCATAGTATGGGAGCTACTTCATCCAATTTTATAAATTATTTTATAAAAGAGTTGGTGGATTAAAGGTAGCCCCTTAAGACTACCAAGGTTGGAAAACAACAAAATATTTTTGATTAAGCTATGCAAACTATTGGTGTAAGTGCACAAATAATGCAAATAAAATCATGTGGTAGGCATTGTGTTTTCTATCACCTTAGGTCACTATACCTAAAATCATGCAATATATGCTCAAAATAATTAATATTAAATGTATTAGTTCCCAATGCACCCTCATATGATTAGATGTTCTTTTGACAAGAAGGGATATGTGAAATCACACCTCAGAATTGGTTCCTCCTATGTGTACAAACCATATTTGTATGACTATTGGGTTCGTTGCTCATATGAGTATGAAGTGCTAAGGTGAGATTGAGGTTGATTAAATTTTAGCCAGATCAAATACTTCATTGACATGTGGGTACCATATGAAATGGTAGATAATGGGAGTGAATTGCTTCACCCATGTTACACAAAGAGGGCCATGGCTTCACCCAAGCCACTAATAAATTGGTCTACATAAGAATTGACCAATCTATAAATCTAAACCAAAATAGTATTAGAAATAAAAATGAAATGGTTTGATGAAAATATTGTATAATTTAATGGAGTAGGTAGGTCTAAAAGATCCAAAACTTTAGCTCCACCAAGTTAGGCCCCCTTCATAGTTCCAATAACATCTAGTACAAGTGGTAATGGCACCACATTTCATCAATTAGTTTCTAGAAGTGGTAATGGAGATGGTAAGGATCCAAACAAACCTAAGTATCCAAGTAAGACCTAACGGGAAGTTTTTGCTATAGTAAGGAATTTTTAGGTTAAATATTATGTACAACTATAATAATCTTATTCCCCCAATGATCCATCTTTGTTGATTATTAAAATCATGTAACAATACCTTACCTCAACTTAGGAATAACACCAATTAGTAATTTCTATTGTTTTTGTAAGTCTTACACCTTAATCATTAAGTGTTCCTCTTCCTTCAACCTCTCCATGAGTTCTAGATCTGCGATATTCTATGCCACTAAGACAGCCTTCATTGCCATCTATTCTAATGGATTTGGGTAGACAAATGGTGACCTTCAGTGATAACATTTCAATGGATTTAACCAATGTTGGGGAAGAATAAAAAATTGATTAAAGTAGAGTTTCATAATTTTGATGTAGTATTTAATCTCCTTATGACTTGTCCAATAAAGATGGCTAAAACTATATCAAGGATAGAGTTTAACCCATCTGGAGTTTAATTTTTAGATATTACTAAGTAGAATGTTGATAAGAATGAGGAATAGATAATGATGTCAGACTATACTATAAAAAGAGTGTCGCTAGGTATGGCCACTTGAGAAATAGATATATATAACCTTTGAGAGACCATAAAATAAATGATCAAGAAATATGAACAAGATGAGCTCACTTAGGAATAATTGAAGGATCAGGGCTGACAATTGGTAGGTTATGTCAATTATATTTTGAACCCAATAAAATTCCCATAAATTCCTCAATTATATGCCCCAACCAAAGTTCTTGGCATTAGTAAATAATCAATATCAATAATAAATAGGTATAACAATTATGGATATACTCTTGAAGCCTGGGTTGAGTAATTATTTCTAAATGGCCTAAAATATATTGAGAAAATGATGAAATTGTACAAAAGGCTTGAGGTAGAGAAGGTCAAGATTGATTAAAAAAATCAATACCATTTAAACTAACTAAGCCTATGGGAGAGTGTGAGAAGATATATCGAAGAGATGTCAGCCATGGATGTGGAGGTATTGGTCAAAGCCAAAATCTTTGACAAGATAAAAAATATCTATCTTATGATTAGTTAGGAAGCATTCTCCAAAAGATGGAAGTTTTGAATAAGGCCATGGAGGATCTGAGGATGCAGTCTCAGATCAGAGGAGATAAAAATACTAATTTTTTCTCTAATGTGGGGAGTTCACATTATGACTTGCTTAAGGGGACAAATCCAATAAATATGTTGCAAACGAGGTAAAAGAAAAATTCAAAAAGTTAGTTAAGGAGGAATTGTTCAAATAAGGTCTATTCAATGTTGCATCCATGAATGTGCTAAGTGAAATCATGTCTCTATGGAAGACCTAAACTACATGTAGGCTAATTTAATCAAAGTCCCTAATATGATGTTGTTGATATTCAATAGATAGATTGTATGCTACAAGAACATAATAGTTCCTAAGGTAAACTCAATTGCAGAAGCAATATGTATTTTTTATAACATTAAAAGTAATGCAAGACAAATTAAAAGTAGACAACCAATTGATCACTCCACTTCCATATCCATCCAAAATAATTTTTTCTATTGGGAAAACATCTTAGGATGTATTTTATCACTTTTCTAATGTCATCCTCCTTCTATTTTGATAAAGTTATATTTTTATTTTGTAAAAATATGAATATAAAAATAAAATAAAATGTGAAAAAAATGGGAATATGAAGGGTCATCCCATTCCTTACTACATTTATAAATATGATAAATGGCATTTTTACCGTGAATTTTTAGTATCCACTGTAATTTTTCTTACAAGGAAGAAGAATTAAACTTTGTGTTCACTATTCCATTAAGATACAAAGAAGATTTTGTTGTTCCCTAACACACACACCCCATTTTTTGAATTCAAATAGGGACACACTATAGTTTGAATTTCCTTATTTGAGGTCCTATAAACCTTAGAAATCCATGATAATGCTTTTGATATACATAAGTCTAAGGTTATTTTCAAATGTCTAAATCAAAATTACAACCTCCCAAATTTATGAAAATCAAAGTTTTGGCATTGATTATGATTCATTTTTAACCTTAGATTTTCATAATTTTCCTTAGAAGTGGACCTTGTGATATTTATTGACTAACATATATAATGTGTCATGTCTTAGTGTCTCTATGTTTTCATGTGTACATAGGTTAACGACATTTGGGCCTTGTTTGCATATGTTCCTTGTAGTTCTCCAAGATCTGAGAATAAGACAGTTGGCATAATCTCATGAACCTAAATCCTAGAAGATCAAAGTAAAGTTAATCGATTCATGGTATCGAGTCCTTGAAGTTGCCTGAGATCCAAGAACAAGATGGTTCACACAATCTCATGAATTTAGAACCTAGAAGGTCAAATTAAAGTTAATAGGTACATAATCTTGAGTTTTCAAGTTCCCTGAGCCCTAAGATCATGTCACATAGTGTAATCCCATGAACCCAAAACCTAAAAGGTCAAAACATAGCTGAAAACATAGATAAATAAATTTGATCTTTGATATTGAGACCATTGGCTCAATCTTGTTAACTCGTATCCCAAGAAACATATAAATCAAGATCATAAGTCTAAAGACCTAGTGTAGATGAAATGAAGACAAGTGGTGTGATCAAAGAGATGAATGACCAAGGTAAAAATAAATGAGATCAATAAATAATCAAAGGCTAGTAAGTGAGAGATAAAAACATATCTTAAAGAGATAATTGAGCATAGAAATTCAATAGAAAGCTACCATATGACATGGTAATAATCTACCAAGTTGACTAAGAAATATAAAACTAAATGGGAACAAAAATGAAAGTTGTTATTCACATTGATGTCACATAAAATACGTATTCAAGACTCATACTTTGGAAATATATGAAAGACCCACATAAAGACAAGTCACTTTATCATTAATTTACAAATTAAACATTGTAATTTTGATCCCTCAATTGACTAAAAGCCCTAGTTTTTTCTAGTGAATTTGTAAGAGATTTCAGATAGTTTGTGAAGGAAATACATAGTCCCAGATTGTTGAAATGGCTTCTACAAGACCATCTCACAACCAATCCCCTTCTGCATATTCATTTCTAAAAGCATCAAGTACATAGACATTATATTCTATAAAAGTGCCCTGGACTTCAAGTTTCCCTACTATTCAGTAATCTAGAATGCAGTGGATTACACAGTGCCATACTCCTCATAGGATCATCTATCCCAAGAGTATAATTAATACATCAATGAGTTGTTTTTATTAATACCATAAGGATCCATAACATAGCCGTGAAGTTAGAGGTAATGCCTTGCATCAATATACTTCATATTTTTTTCTTTAATGGCACTTAGTTTGAGGATTGTTTACAAATTAGGAAAGGAAAGAATGTAGATGCATATGTTTAGAGATGGGTAGTTGAGAGGTACCTTAGACTTATAGGGATCAAGGTTTCCTATAATAAAGTATCAACTAATATATTCCTAGAGCATAACACTATGGAGGGGAAATTGAAATAGCAGTTGCTGAAAGGAGAGAGGTTGAACCCCAAAGGAGGCATTTCCTTTAACAATATAATCAAACTTAGGCTTGGTATTAGGATAGCTATGGCCCTTATAAATAGGTTTTATGGATTTTTCAACATCACTTATAAGTAGGTGGAATGGGTCCCATTATTGGACATTATCTTGATTTCTAACAATATTGTGGCCCTAGGGGAGATTATAAGTGTCAGATTGAAGGCACAAATGTTCAGACATAAATAAAAGTTATCCAAAAATAATTCATACATGATGTCCTATCTATTGGATGAAATAATTGGTATGGTCCATATATCTCATGGGGAACTATGGGATCCATTTGTAGAATAATTCGGTGATAGGATTTGTGAAGACTATTCTTTCTTATTTGTTTATAGATTTTGAAATAAAATTTCTAGAATTTGAGGATTTTTATCTTCAAGTATACCAAGATATTTATGGCACTCAAATGCCTAGGATATTTGATTATTTAAGGAGGATAATCTCCAAAATGGGATGTTACTAGTACTACCTAGAGCGTTCCATAATCACAATTGAGGGAATAAGAGTACCCCTTTGTTTTTAACATGTCATGCCCTAAATAAGGTGGAAAAATAAGAGATTGACCACCAATTATATACATTATATATGATTAACTTAGTCTAAAAGACCAGTCTTATTAACAAAATACCCCCCTAAGCATTGGGCAGCTTCATTTTTTGGTGATGGTACACCTCAACCAAGTGGGGAAGGTCAGGACCTGTTATAATTTGAAGGTATCCTAATTCATAGAATAGGACCAAAGGGAAAGGTCAAGAATAATATTTAGATCCTCAAGGAAATAAAAGGGGTGACAGATATGGTCACCAATAATATGAAAATAATTCCATCTTTTTGAATGCTTCAAATGATTCTAAAGTCTAGATTAACATAAGAGATAATTAGATGTAAATGATCATTACCCAAGCCATCTAATATGACCCAGAGATCACCAAGGAGTGGGAACAAAAAATGTAAAATAAGTAGAAGAAGTTTTGAGTCATCAATGACCTCAGCCACAATCTCAATACCCAACAAAATAGGGCCAGCCTCTCTCTCCCATAGAAGAGAAGACCGATTTATCAAAGGGAGAGCCTAGTAGCCAAAAGGAAGAGAATCGTCATACTAGGAAGAAGATTATTAGAGGCCTCCATAGTCCTCATCTATCCTCCACTCATCTAATCACCACCACTCTAGGCACATCGACTATAATTATAAGGACTACACGATGGACAAATAAGTACATTATCTTGGGTATCTCTATCTCCACTTACTTTGGTTACACAAGTAAGTCTCCCAGAGTTTCTACAAATTTATTTTTCATATCTTCCCTCTACTCCTCTTTCCCATAAATCGCCTAAAGTAATTCAATCCTCATCCTTCACCACAAGCAGGAAGAGATCTCCTCAATAATTCTCTCCTATGTTAGTCTCCTCTCTATCCACTCTTGCCTCCATTGTTATTATTTCACTACCCATCCCTTCACCATTACCTATTGTAGTAGTTCATACTACTATGGATCCTTCATGGGATTCATATTCTCCCTCACCTCTTATTCCCTTCATAGTCACTTACCAAAGGAAATCTATAATTCTTCCATCCTCCTTCAAAATTTAACAAGTGGATGAAAGATCATTATTAGGTCTTGATACCCCAAGAAGATACCTTGAGGAAGAAGCAAAAGAGGGAGAGTAGGAACATGTAATATCACTAGTTGATTACCCAAATATGAATAAGAATAAAATGAAAAAATAATGAAGGGACTAAAGCAATATTTAAGTGAATATAGAGCCCCATATGGAACAAAAGAAGAGGCAGAGCTAGAAAGAGCTAAATCATTAAGTCTAAGAATCCTAAGTGAAGAAGAAATTCCAACTGGGGCACTAGACCAGTAGATCTTTAAAGAGGAATAAAGACAAAAAATGAATAAGGTAGTTTCTTCTCTTGTGTATGATCCAAAACTTAGAAGCTTTGGTTGAAAGATAATTTAATAAACAAGAACAACATAATTGTAATAATGTTATCTCTGAGAAGAGATGTTTTATTGATCAAATTTGTATATCCAAACATATGCCTATCTCTGAGAAGAGATGTATAATTTATTTTTTAGGTTACACATTCATTATACACATTTTTAAGGTAGGAGAAGGATGTGTAAGGTCACCAATCTTGAGGGAGATTAAGTGGTTTGACTTTCATGATTCATAACAATACAAAATTTGAGGAATTACTATTTTTAGAAACTTACTATTTTTAGACTACACTACTAAAATTGAAAATTAGGGCACTTACATTTGGTTTTTAGGGGTCAAATCCCACTTATTAGAGCTTATTTTTATCTCATAATGTTCCCCTCATTCTTATCTTTCCAACAGTTTAAATAGGGAGTCGCACAGAGCTATGGTGCAAAAGTTATGGCTCTCAAAAGTTTGACCACCAATTAGGGTAGAACCGTCACCTGAATTGTCACCTAAAATGTTGCTCAGATCATTCCTCTCTATTTGAGAGCAATAGTCCCCATTGCATCAAGATTTTTCATCAAGTGTGGTGGTTGTGTTTTGATTTGATTCCTAATGCATACTTGGAATGGACTGTGCTTTATGGAGTTGTGTTAGGCCTAATGGTTCACCATTTCTATCTGACCATCAGTCTATACATGGAAGGTTGTAAACTTCCTTAGCTTGGTATCTATTTGCTTTTGTTGTGGTGTTTGTGTAGTCAGCATTACAACATCAGCCCTTTTGGATTTTTGTGGCTTGACCACCATGAGAATGAATTTTTTGGCACTAATCAGGGAGACAAATGTAGAAGGTGGTACCTCTGGTACCCTATAGTGCCATGTTTTAAGAGTGAGGGTGATCCTTTAAGTTCTTGATTCATAGATGCCATGTCTATCATACATGAATGGATGACCAAGGAGTACATCGTAAACATCCATATTGACCACATCATACAAGACCTCATCTTGGAAAGTTTTTATTGCATATGAGAGAAGACATTGGTGGGTGACATGGAGGTTTCTCCCTACACTCAACCATCCAATACTATATGGATAGATTTAGGCTAAATGGATAGATTTAGGCTTTTCATAACATTAGCAGAGATTAAATTATTTTGACTCCCACTATCAATAATGAAATGCATAGGCTTACCTTTCACCCATAACTTTAAGTGAAATAATATTTCCTTGTCATCTGGCCTCTCCTCATAGGTCTATGATGAAGAAATGATGGAATCGAGCTCAACATCTATAATCTCTTCTTCATCCTCTTTGACTATAGGGTGTGTATGAGGTAGAGTAGTAGATGTTGAGGATTATGACTCAGAAAGTAGGGACTTGATGGCTCGACATTCGTCTTTGGAGTGAGTTCTAGATTTGTGGTAATCACACCATTATCTTGGGTATCTCTATCTCCACTTACTTTGGTTACACAAGTAAGTCTCCCAGAGTTTCTACAAATTTATTTTTCATATCTTCCCTCTACTCCTCCTTCCCATAAATCGCCTAAAGTAATTCAATCCTCATCCTTCACCACAAGCAGGAAGAGATCTCCTCAATAATTCTCTCCTATGTTAGTCTCCTCTCTATCCACTCTTGCCTCCATTGTTATTATTTCACTACCCATCCCTTCACCATTACCTATTGTAGTAGTTCATACTACTATGGATCCTTCATGGGATTCATATTCTCCCTCACCTCTTATTCCCTTCATAGTCACTTACCAAAGGAAATCTATAATTCTTCCATCCTCCTTCAAAATTTAACAAGTGGATGAAAGATCATTATTAGGTCTTGATACCCCAAGAAGATACCTTGAGGAAGAAGCAAAAGAGGGAGAGTAGGAACATGTAATATCACTAGTTGATTACCCAAATATGAATAAGAATAAAATGAAAAAATAATGAAGGGACTAAAGCAATATTTAAGTGAATATAGAGCCCCATATGGAACAAAAGAAGAGGCAGAGCTAGAAAGAGCTAAATCATTAAGTCTAAGAATCCTAAGTGAAGAAGAAATTCCAACTGGGGCACTAGACCAGTAGATCTTTAAAGAGGAATAAAGACAAAAAATGAATAAGGTAGTTTCTTCTCTTGTGTATGATCCAAAACTTAGAAGCTTTGGTTGAAAGATAATTTAATAAACAAGAACAACATAATTGTAATAATGTTATCTCTGAGAAGAGATGTTTTATTGATCAAATTTGTATATCCAAACATATGCCTATCTCTGAGAAGAGATGTATAATTTATTTTTTAGGTTACACATTCATTATACACATTTTTAAGGTAGGAGAAGGATGTGTAAGGTCACCAATCTTGAGGGAGATTAAGTGGTTTGACTTTCATGATTCATAACAATACAAAATTTGAGGAATTACTATTTTTAGAAACTTACTATTTTTAGACTACACTACTAAAATTGAAAATTAGGGCACTTACATTTGGTTTTTAGGGGTCAAATCCCACTTATTAGAGCTTATTTTTATCTCATAATGTTCCCCTCATTCTTATCTTTCCAACAGTTTAAATAGGGAGTCGCACAGAGCTATGGTGCAAAAGTTATGGCTCTCAAAAGTTTGACCACCAATTAGGGTAGAACCGTCACCTGAATTGTCACCTAAAATGTTGCTCAGATCATTCCTCTCTATTTGAGAGCAATAGTCCCCATTGCATCAAGATTTTTCATCAAGTGTGGTGGTTGTGTTTTGATTTGATTCCTAATGCATACTTGGAATGGACTGTGCTTTATGGAGTTGTGTTAGGCCTAATGGTTCACCATTTCTATCTGACCATCAGTCTATACATGGAAGGTTGTAAACTTCCTTAGCTTGGTATCTATTTGCTTTTGTTGTGGTGTTTGTGTAGTCAGCATTACAACATCAGCCCTTTTGGATTTTTGTGGCTTGACCACCATGAGAATGAATTTTTTGGCACTAATCAGGGAGACAAATGTAGAAGGTGGTACCTCTGGTACCCTATAGTGCCATGTTTTAAGAGTGAGGGTGATCCTTTAAGTTCTTGATTCATAGATGCCATGTCTATCATACATGAATGGATGACCAAGGAGTACATCGTAAACATCCATATTGACCACATCATACAAGACCTCATCTTGGAAAGTTTTTATTGCATATGAGAGAAGACATTGGTGGGTGACATGGAGGTTTCTCCCTACACTCAACCATCCAATACTATATGGATAGATTTAGGCTAAATGGATAGATTTAGGCTTTTCATAACATTAGCAGAGATTAAATTATTTTGACTCCCACTATCAATAATGAAATGCATAGGCTTACCTTTCACCCATAACTTTAAGTGAAATAATATTTCCTTGTCATCTGGCCTCTCCTCATAGGTCTATGATGAAGAAATGATGGAATCGAGCTCAACATCTATAATCTCTTCTTCATCCTCTTTGACTATAGGGTGTGTATGAGGTAGAGTAGTAGATGTTGAGGATTATGACTCAGAAAGTAGGGACTTGATGGCTCGACATTCGTCTTTGGAGTGAGTTCTAGATTTGTGGTAATCACACCATTATCTTGGGTATCTCTATCTCCACTTACTTTGGTTACACAAGTAAGTCTCCCAGAGTTTCTACAAATTTATTTTTCATATCTTCCCTCTACTCCTCCTTCCCATAAATCGCCTAAAGTAATTCAATCCTCATCCTTCACCACAAGCAGGAAGAGATCTCCTCAATAATTCTCTCCTATGTTAGTCTCCTCTCTATCCACTCTTGCCTCCATTGTTATTATTTCACTACCCATCCCTTCACCATTACCTATTGTAGTAGTTCATACTACTATGGATCCTTCATGGGATTCATATTCTCCCTCACCTCTTATTCCCTTCATAGTCACTTACCAAAGGAAATCTATAATTCTTCCATCCTCCTTCAAAATTTAACAAGTGGATGAAAGATCATTATTAGGTCTTGATACCCCAAGAAGATACCTTGAGGAAGAAGCAAAAGAGGGAGAGTAGGAACATGTAATATCACTAGTTGATTACCCAAATATGAATAAGAATAAAATGAAAAAATAATGAAGGGACTAAAGCAATATTTAAGTGAATATAGAGCCCCATATGGAACAAAAGAAGAGGCAGAGCTAGAAAGAGCTAAATCATTAAGTCTAAGAATCCTAAGTGAAGAAGAAATTCCAACTGGGGCACTAGACCAGTAGATCTTTAAAGAGGAATAAAGACAAAAAATGAATAAGGTAGTTTCTTCTCTTGTGTATGATCCAAAACTTAGAAGCTTTGGTTGAAAGATAATTTAATAAACAAGAACAACATAATTGTAATAATGTTATCTCTGAGAAGAGATGTTTTATTGATCAAATTTGTATATCCAAACATATGCCTATCTCTGAGAAGAGATGTATAATTTATTTTTTAGGTTACACATTCATTATACACATTTTTAAGGTAGGAGAAGGATGTGTAAGGTCACCAATCTTGAGGGAGATTAAGTGGTTTGACTTTCATGATTCATAACAATACAAAATTTGAGGAATTACTATTTTTAGAAACTTACTATTTTTAGACTACACTACTAAAATTGAAAATTAGGGCACTTACATTTGGTTTTTAGGGGTCAAATCCCACTTATTAGAGCTTATTTTTATCTCATAATGTTCCCCTCATTCTTATCTTTCCAACAGTTTAAATAGGGAGTCGCACAGAGCTATGGTGCAAAAGTTATGGCTCTCAAAAGTTTGACCACCAATTAGGGTAGAACCGTCACCTGAATTGTCACCTAAAATGTTGCTCAGATCATTCCTCTCTATTTGAGAGCAATAGTCCCCATTGCATCAAGATTTTTCATCAAGTGTGGTGGTTGTGTTTTGATTTGATTCCTAATGCATACTTGGAATGGACTGTGCTTTATGGAGTTGTGTTAGGCCTAATGGTTCACCATTTCTATCTGACCATCAGTCTATACATGGAAGGTTGTAAACTTCCTTAGCTTGGTATCTATTTGCTTTTGTTGTGGTGTTTGTGTAGTCAGCATTACAACATCAGCCCTTTTGGATTTTTGTGGCTTGACCACCATGAGAATGAATTTTTTGGCACTAATCAGGGAGACAAATGTAGAAGGTGGTACCTCTGGTACCCTATAGTGCCATGTTTTAAGAGTGAGGGTGATCCTTTAAGTTCTTGATTCATAGATGCCATGTCTATCATACATGAATGGATGACCAAGGAGTACATCGTAAACATCCATATTGACCACATCATACAAGACCTCATCTTGGAAAGTTTTTATTGCATATGAGAGAAGACATTGGTGGGTGACATGGAGGTTTCTCCCTACACTCAACCATCCAATACTATATGGATAGATTTAGGCTAAATGGATAGATTTAGGCTTTTCATAACATTAGCAGAGATTAAATTATTTTGACTCCCACTATCAATAATGAAATGCATAGGCTTACCTTTCACCCATAACTTTAAGTGAAATAATATTTCCTTGTCATCTGGCCTCTCCTCATAGGTCTATGATGAAGAAATGATGGAATCGAGCTCAACATCTATAATCTCTTCTTCATCCTCTTTGACTATAGGGTGTGTATGAGGTAGAGTAGTAGATGTTGAGGATTATGACTCAGAAAGTAGGGACTTGATGGCTCGACATTCGTCTTTGGAGTGAGTTCTAGATTTGTGGTAATCACACCATTATCTTGGGTATCTCTATCTCCACTTACTTTGGTTACACAAGTAAGTCTCCCAGAGTTTCTACAAATTTATTTTTCATATCTTCCCTCTACTCCTCCTTCCCATAAATCGCCTAAAGTAATTCAATCCTCATCCTTCACCACAAGCAGGAAGAGATCTCCTCAATAATTCTCTCCTATGTTAGTCTCCTCTCTATCCACTCTTGCCTCCATTGTTATTATTTCACTACCCATCCCTTCACCATTACCTATTGTAGTAGTTCATACTACTATGGATCCTTCATGGGATTCATATTCTCCCTCACCTCTTATTCCCTTCATAGTCACTTACCAAAGGAAATCTATAATTCTTCCATCCTCCTTCAAAATTTAACAAGTGGATGAAAGATCATTATTAGGTCTTGATACCCCAAGAAGATACCTTGAGGAAGAAGCAAAAGAGGGAGAGTAGGAACATGTAATATCACTAGTTGATTACCCAAATATGAATAAGAATAAAATGAAAAAATAATGAAGGGACTAAAGCAATATTTAAGTGAATATAGAGCCCCATATGGAACAAAAGAAGAGGCAGAGCTAGAAAGAGCTAAATCATTAAGTCTAAGAATCCTAAGTGAAGAAGAAATTCCAACTGGGGCACTAGACCAGTAGATCTTTAAAGAGGAATAAAGACAAAAAATGAATAAGGTAGTTTCTTCTCTTGTGTATGATCCAAAACTTAGAAGCTTTGGTTGAAAGATAATTTAATAAACAAGAACAACATAATTGTAATAATGTTATCTCTGAGAAGAGATGTTTTATTGATCAAATTTGTATATCCAAACATATGCCTATCTCTGAGAAGAGATGTATAATTTATTTTTTAGGTTACACATTCATTATACACATTTTTAAGGTAGGAGAAGGATGTGTAAGGTCACCAATCTTGAGGGAGATTAAGTGGTTTGACTTTCATGATTCATAACAATACAAAATTTGAGGAATTACTATTTTTAGAAACTTACTATTTTTAGACTACACTACTAAAATTGAAAATTAGGGCACTTACATTTGGTTTTTAGGGGTCAAATCCCACTTATTAGAGCTTATTTTTATCTCATAATGTTCCCCTCATTCTTATCTTTCCAACAGTTTAAATAGGGAGTCGCACAGAGCTATGGTGCAAAAGTTATGGCTCTCAAAAGTTTGACCACCAATTAGGGTAGAACCGTCACCTGAATTGTCACCTAAAATGTTGCTCAGATCATTCCTCTCTATTTGAGAGCAATAGTCCCCATTGCATCAAGATTTTTCATCAAGTGTGGTGGTTGTGTTTTGATTTGATTCCTAATGCATACTTGGAATGGACTGTGCTTTATGGAGTTGTGTTAGGCCTAATGGTTCACCATTTCTATCTGACCATCAGTCTATACATGGAAGGTTGTAAACTTCCTTAGCTTGGTATCTATTTGCTTTTGTTGTGGTGTTTGTGTAGTCAGCATTACAACATCAGCCCTTTTGGATTTTTGTGGCTTGACCACCATGAGAATGAATTTTTTGGCACTAATCAGGGAGACAAATGTAGAAGGTGGTACCTCTGGTACCCTATAGTGCCATGTTTTAAGAGTGAGGGTGATCCTTTAAGTTCTTGATTCATAGATGCCATGTCTATCATACATGAATGGATGACCAAGGAGTACATCGTAAACATCCATATTGACCACATCATACAAGACCTCATCTTGGAAAGTTTTTATTGCATATGAGAGAAGACATTGGTGGGTGACATGGAGGTTTCTCCCTACACTCAACCATCCAATACTATATGGATAGATTTAGGCTAAATGGATAGATTTAGGCTTTTCATAACATTAGCAGAGATTAAATTATTTTGACTCCCACTATCAATAATGAAATGCATAGGCTTACCTTTCACCCATAACTTTAAGTGAAATAATATTTCCTTGTCATCTGGCCTCTCCTCATAGGTCTATGATGAAGAAATGATGGAATCGAGCTCAACATCTATAATCTCTTCTTCATCCTCTTTGACTATAGGGTGTGTATGAGGTAGAGTAGTAGATGTTGAGGATTATGACTCAGAAAGTAGGGACTTGATGGCTCGACATTCGTCTTTGGAGTGAGTTCTAGATTTGTGGTAATCACACCATTATCTTGGGTATCTCTATCTCCACTTACTTTGGTTACACAAGTAAGTCTCCCAGAGTTTCTACAAATTTATTTTTCATATCTTCCCTCTACTCCTCCTTCCCATAAATCGCCTAAAGTAATTCAATCCTCATCCTTCACCACAAGCAGGAAGAGATCTCCTCAATAATTCTCTCCTATGTTAGTCTCCTCTCTATCCACTCTTGCCTCCATTGTTATTATTTCACTACCCATCCCTTCACCATTACCTATTGTAGTAGTTCATACTACTATGGATCCTTCATGGGATTCATATTCTCCCTCACCTCTTATTCCCTTCATAGTCACTTACCAAAGGAAATCTATAATTCTTCCATCCTCCTTCAAAATTTAACAAGTGGATGAAAGATCATTATTAGGTCTTGATACCCCAAGAAGATACCTTGAGGAAGAAGCAAAAGAGGGAGAGTAGGAACATGTAATATCACTAGTTGATTACCCAAATATGAATAAGAATAAAATGAAAAAATAATGAAGGGACTAAAGCAATATTTAAGTGAATATAGAGCCCCATATGGAACAAAAGAAGAGGCAGAGCTAGAAAGAGCTAAATCATTAAGTCTAAGAATCCTAAGTGAAGAAGAAATTCCAACTGGGGCACTAGACCAGTAGATCTTTAAAGAGGAATAAAGACAAAAAATGAATAAGGTAGTTTCTTCTCTTGTGTATGATCCAAAACTTAGAAGCTTTGGTTGAAAGATAATTTAATAAACAAGAACAACATAATTGTAATAATGTTATCTCTGAGAAGAGATGTTTTATTGATCAAATTTGTATATCCAAACATATGCCTATCTCTGAGAAGAGATGTATAATTTATTTTTTAGGTTACACATTCATTATACACATTTTTAAGGTAGGAGAAGGATGTGTAAGGTCACCAATCTTGAGGGAGATTAAGTGGTTTGACTTTCATGATTCATAACAATACAAAATTTGAGGAATTACTATTTTTAGAAACTTACTATTTTTAGACTACACTACTAAAATTGAAAATTAGGGCACTTACATTTGGTTTTTAGGGGTCAAATCCCACTTATTAGAGCTTATTTTTATCTCATAATGTTCCCCTCATTCTTATCTTTCCAACAGTTTAAATAGGGAGTCGCACAGAGCTATGGTGCAAAAGTTATGGCTCTCAAAAGTTTGACCACCAATTAGGGTAGAACCGTCACCTGAATTGTCACCTAAAATGTTGCTCAGATCATTCCTCTCTATTTGAGAGCAATAGTCCCCATTGCATCAAGATTTTTCATCAAGTGTGGTGGTTGTGTTTTGATTTGATTCCTAATGCATACTTGGAATGGACTGTGCTTTATGGAGTTGTGTTAGGCCTAATGGTTCACCATTTCTATCTGACCATCAGTCTATACATGGAAGGTTGTAAACTTCCTTAGCTTGGTATCTATTTGCTTTTGTTGTGGTGTTTGTGTAGTCAGCATTACAACATCAGCCCTTTTGGATTTTTGTGGCTTGACCACCATGAGAATGAATTTTTTGGCACTAATCAGGGAGACAAATGTAGAAGGTGGTACCTCTGGTACCCTATAGTGCCATGTTTTAAGAGTGAGGGTGATCCTTTAAGTTCTTGATTCATAGATGCCATGTCTATCATACATGAATGGATGACCAAGGAGTACATCGTAAACATCCATATTGACCACATCATACAAGACCTCATCTTGGAAAGTTTTTATTGCATATGAGAGAAGACATTGGTGGGTGACATGGAGGTTTCTCCCTACACTCAACCATCCAATACTATATGGATAGATTTAGGCTAAATGGATAGATTTAGGCTTTTCATAACATTAGCAGAGATTAAATTATTTTGACTCCCACTATCAATAATGAAATGCATAGGCTTACCTTTCACCCATAACTTTAAGTGAAATAATATTTCCTTGTCATCTGGCCTCTCCTCATAGGTCTATGATGAAGAAATGATGGAATCGAGCTCAACATCTATAATCTCTTCTTCATCCTCTTTGACTATAGGGTGTGTATGAGGTAGAGTAGTAGATGTTGAGGATTATGACTCAGAAAGTAGGGACTTGATGGCTCGACATTCGTCTTTGGAGTGAGTTCTAGATTTGTGGTAATCACACCATTTTTCAGTCTTCCCTTCCTTTTGCTTCCATTTTTGGCCTTGTGTTTGACCTCCTTTGTCACTTTTTCATTTTGAAGGCTGGCTCTTCATATTCATTCTTCCATGCTTCTACTCAATCCTCACCATGAACTTATATGCCTCACCAAGGGTTTATAAATTGAAGAGTTCCATCTCCCCTCGTATATACCATTATAGTCCACCATAATATTTGATAACCTTGAGTTTCTCACTTTATTGGATGCCCAATCTCACAAAAAGAGAATGAAAAATGTTACTATAATCTTGAACAGACTATTTCTCACCTTGGCAAAGTTATTGCCACTCTATATATAGATCATCATATGCTCCAATGGGGTAGTATTCTTCCTTTACAACTTCAATGAAATCATCCCAGGTAGGTTCTACCTCAAGGCCAATATCATCCATATTGAATCTCTTCTTGTACACTTCCCACAAATTTTTGATAGGCAATGATGCTTTCAAAAGAGTAAAAGTGATCTTCTCTTTATCAATGAATTTATTTATAGAAAAATAAGATGAAAATTGATCCAACCAATTTTCTACTACATCATCATTGATTTTTCCTTCAAATGTAGGGATATCAAAATTCACCTGAACCTTGAAGGGTGTTGGAGCACTAAAAATATGTGGGGTTGTAAATGAAGAGCCAGAATTTCCCATCAAGATTTATTAGAGAATTTGGGTAAATTGTTGTAGCATTTATGCTTACTACTATTGGGTGGCTTCATTCACCATTTCCATGAAAGGATTAGATGTCTCAGTGTTATATGCCATTTGAGGTCATTTGGAGCAAACAAGTGGATAGTTTGTTGGTTCTATTTTCCACTCAATTTTCTTGCAATCTGACCTCATCCTCAGTATCACACACTCTAAAGACAAACCACTTTGATACCACATGTGAGATATAGCTCATATGGACCATCTATGACTAGAACCTAGGACCTTCCATTTTCTACTGAAGAGCTCTACCAACTAAGCTATTATCCCCTCTATGGCCAACCCATCATCGATCTGGGTGTGGCTTCTTTCCAACACCCCTCTTAAGCTACATTTCTAGTGCTTCGGGATCCTAGCCTAGCTCTAATACCACTGATCCAAAACTTAGAAGCATTAGTTGAAATATAATTCAAGAAATAAGAATAAAACAATTATAATAATGCTATCTCTAAGAAGAGATGTTTTATTGATCAAATTTGTAGATCTAAACATATGCCTATCTCTAAGAAGAGATGTATAATTTCATTTTTGGGTTACATCTTTATTTATACACATTTTGAAGGTAAGAGGATGTGGAGGTCACTAATCTTGATGGATATTAAGTGGTTTGACATTCATGATTCACAATAATACAAAATTCAAGGAATTACTATTTTTAGAAACTTACTATTTTTAGACTACACTACTAAAATTAAAAATTAGGGCACTTCCATTTGGTTTTTGGGGTTAAAACCCACTGAGCATATCTCGGTGCCATCTCACTATGTTCCCCTCATTCTTATATTTTCAATGATTCAAACAGGGAGTCAAACGGAGCTATGGTGCAAAAGTTATGGCTCCCAGAAGTTCTGCCACCAATAAGGGTAGAACCGTCACCCAAATTGTCACCTAAAATGTTGCTCAAATTAGCTTAATCCATTATTTTTGTATATAATCAAGCTATAAATTTTCCACCTATTAATCCTGGGCCACCATTTTCTATTTCCATTGATCCCTCTATTCTTTCAACATCAACCCAAATAACAGCCCCTAAGAAGAGAGTCCATTTTGAAGATTTTTTTTAGTTTCTATTTTTGATCCTCAAGAACCATCAGTACCCCAAAATATTTATCTCAATTAGATCTACCATTTCCATAATCTACATCCATCTAATCATCTATAATGATAGTTTTGAAAACCCAAGGCCTAACAAAGTATGTGGCAAATATCACCCCTTAGAGGGAAATATCATTTTGGTAGAATATTATCCAACCTCCCATATAATTTCCCATTCAAATAAGTGATTCAATTCCATTTATAGTAATAGTTCCACCTCCAATAATTACTCCACCTCCTACCTCTAAAGACCCCAACCAATCAAAATAATAAGGGGAGCTTGTCATACCCCAATGGGTTAAAGAGCTACAAGGTTGGAGAGATGACAGGCAGAATTTGGTCCTTACAAAGCTACATATAGTTTCCACCCATTTTGATAAACAAAGTGACATAATTCAAAGGGTGAGAAATATAAAAGGGGTGAACACAAACACTGAGGAGGAGATAGTGATGGAACAAAGGGACAACTTATTTCCCTTGGCCAAAAATCCTAAAAGAAATCTAAATGATCCTAAAAAATAGATAGAGGATTTCTACTCTTTTATGGATTCAACTAGGGAGGCCATAAAAGAAATGTACAAGATTAAATAATAATCACAACAAAAACTACTATAAAAATAAATCATTCATGCCCTCAAGATATTGTGGACAATGTCTAGATTGTATCCACAAGGATGTATAACATTTTGAATACTATTCAAGCTTTTAGAGGTGAATCTTAGCTTGAGAGGGTGAAGGTGATGAAACTCTAAGACCAATTGAAAGAGTTTAAAAAGAGGCTTAACTTCTTTGTTTAGTCTATAAGTAATATTGCATTCAATCATCTGAACCTAATTTCTGCTCAATATTTTGCATGGGATTCAAGTCATATAATTGTAAATAGGGATGTTGCCTTTAATTGGCACACACAAATGAAATTTTTAATAGGGAATTTCGTAGGCCATGAAAATAAGGCCTTGGAGATCCTAAGGGATATGGTTCATATATATGATAACCTCTATTGGGAAACTAGTAAACATGCCAAATTTTGAAACATTTTTTAAGGCCATGAACAACTTTAAGAAATAAATTCATGAAACCATTTATAAAACTAATGATGAGATTATATAGCTAATAAATTTTTCCAAGGATAGAATGACTAAAGTTGAATCTCTTGGAGCATAATTTAAGATACAAGGTTGATGATTGAACCCATAAAAAAATTTAATCCTTCCATGCTCAATTTTTATATTATCAATAAAGAGTTTGAAGTTGCTCACATATTATTTGAGAAACTCAAAGCCACAAAAGGAGCTTATGGGTCGGTGTCAAGCACATGATCAACTTCAAGTGCTACCATGTCATCATAAAGTACCTAATTTTTGAATATGAAATAATGCATACTCTAATAGGGCTATTTTTTATTCCTCAAGGGGCGACAATGGCTACTTATTTCTAAAGCTATCATGCAATAGTTTCCCTCCTTTAATGGTGCCACATCAACACCACCTTAATTATATATATATATATATATATATATATATATATATATATATATATATATATATATATATATGTATTTTCAAGTTCTAAATTAAGTTAGAACTGGTATTTCTGAATCTATCAGCATATATGTATTATATTTTGGTTGAGGAATGTTATTTATGTGCACACTTTCATAGAAGCACGTTATGCATGATTTTTGACACATCGCTATATAAATAGAGATGTAAATTTAAAATTTACTTGGAAGATGAGACATCCCCTCCCCAAGCCTATATATATTTATCTACATCACATGGTATACATAGATGGGAAGGAGATTGGTCCTTCCACATTATTACAAGTATGGTGCAAGGAGCACATTATTGTTGAGAGACTAGTAGGGCATATGAGAACAAGGATAAAGGATGAGCCTATTGCCTATATATGGCATATGATCATAGGCATGCAAAGGCCACATTTGGGAGACCTAGAGTTTTACATGAGAGTGATAGATGAGATAGGTGATGATAAAATCACCTAGAGACCATATAGATAGATAGTCTTCCAGTGGGCACATGACAACTTATACATGGACTATATGATGAATCAGTGTTACATTATATGAATTTAATGTTATGAGTCTAAGTCAGCCTTTTTCAACTAGAATAGAATATAAAAAAATTTATCAATTAAGGTATAATCAAATAAAGACTAATAGATAAAATCCAAGATCCTTCAAATGAAAACCTTTGTTTTAAAAAATATTTGAGACTATCATGATCAGTCTTTACCTGAAAGTGACAAACCATCAAATAAGGTCTCCATTATTTTAATGCATGCAAAATATCCATAATTTCCTTCTCATAAATGGGCTTGTGCTGAAAAGCTCAAATAAATGAGGAAAACTACTTCTCTCTCCTTCAACTAGGCTTGGCAAGCAAAAATGGTCTTCAGGTTTGTAGTTGGTATGATCAGCGTGAGAGGTTTCAAGCAAAATTCTCTTGGGGGTGTTTTATAAATTTAGTTAGATCCTCTCAATCCCAAAGGGAACATAATTTTGTCTATTAATATTAATATGAAATTTTAAGGATTGTTTTATAATTGGTCTTAATGTGTAAATCTTATTCTTCTCTAAATTTTTTATTTTATTAAGAAGTTCAATCAATATGGTATTTTAGGATTTTAGTTATGCATGAATATTCTTTTGATACAATTATTCATATTGTCCAGTAGACAATTTAATGCTTTGGTATAATATTCATGTTTTTTTTTGTAGATGTGTTATTACAATCATACAAATGTAACAAACTTTGATTATGTACATCAAATTTCATTGTATTATTTTTTTCTTATACTTTTAACTATGTTTGATTATATGTGTGCTAATAGTGACTTGTAACAAGCATTGGTTCCTGATTGTTTATCCAATCCCTAGTTCAAGATCTAGATTATAAGATTTTCATCTTGTTTGATTCACAAACCTTATTTCTTGCCCTAATTTTATTTATTTTTGAGCTTCTTTTGATCCTACCCATATAATTTTAGATTCATTATCAATCCACCCATCTCAAGTAGATCAAGACTCACATCATATCTTAACCATCTGAGTTAAAAAATAGGTTCACTCACCACTATTCCACTAAAAGTTTATTTATAAAACCCAGTACCCTGCAATGTGTGCCTTGGAGTGAGTCTTTCTTCAATTATCCTAAAATGTTAGATGTTACCTCGTAAGGGTCTTTGGAGTGTATAAAACCCACATCAATAGGAATTTATCTAGTGATAAAAGGAGGGCTCTCATGTTTTTTAATAGATCACTTGAGTTGCATTAGATATACCCAAAATATTAACAAGGTCCACCTCAAATACTAACTTACTATACCCACCTTTATAAATCCATAGAAATGTTAGGTTAGATAAAAGTTTCTTAAGAGGACCCTAGGCCTAATCATATTCCCTACATAGATGACCTCATCTTCCTCTACACCTGATGGCCTAAGCTTAGCTAATTGGTTCTACTATTGATAGCCTTGGAGATGTGCATGATCTATCTAAAAACCTTAAGAAGTATATTCCTTCCTTGTTTTCCTTAGGAGGTAGGACTACCAAATAACATGTAAAGGATTTCAAGACTTCTTTAGGGATACTAAATTTAACCCATGAAGATGTGCCCTATAGACTTTTTCCATTTACATTACAATATGTTGTTTATGGCTAGTTTCTTAATATCTTATAAGATTCAATCACATCTTGGAATCAATATCAAAACACTTTTCTGACATAGTTTGGATAAGTCACCAGCCCATGTGTCATATACCAACACTTTAAAAGCATGAGGAGAGAACCTAATGAACTAATTTGAGCCTTTAACTCAAGATTCAAAAAAATTACAGTCAACTTAAAGTTACCTATAAACCCATCGAGGCATTAGCCTTTGAAATGTACAAGACTAACCTGGACCCTATAACTGTTGTCTTTTTCTCAAGAGCACCTAATCTTAGTATGCTACCTTTGGCTTAATCTACAAGTATCAACATTAATATATAACTGAATCCACAATCACAAGCTCTAGCTCCACTTCATATTGGTCCTAATTTTCTATCCCTCAACCCTATCCTAAATGATAATCATAATGTTGTGGCTCAAAATTAGAAGTAGGTTTACATTTAATTTCCCTTAACCCATGATCCACCTAACCAATATATTAGCTTCTTGAATAATACTATATTTGTATCCAACCAACAAAGTCAGAACCAATCTTTGATACTATTCAATACTACTACAACATAGAGTATTGCTACTAAATTTGCAAAAATAGAATTGGATGTCATCTAGTGAATGGTACAAAAGTTGAGCAATGAGCTTTTGAGCATGCAAAAATGGGTAAGAAACACCATGGGTCAGAATACCAATCCCTATTTTACATATCATAGGTACAACATGCCTTTTAATAGACTTGAGAATAATACAAAGTAGTAGCCATCTAACAAGATGCCAGAAATAAACATCTTGGAAGCAACACTTCCTAATTGGTGTTGAGTCCATAACACATCACAACATGGTGAGCTAGAATATACATAATCCTACATTACCTTTGAGATATTTCATAAATAAATGGATAGATAGGAAGGCTTTGTAAATCAACCAAAGACACCTTCCTCTTCTACTCCAAGTCCCCTCAACACATCCATGGTCTTTGAGACATATGACTTCCCATTCCTAGTGGAATATGAAAATGAACCTAAGGATAACATAGATGAAATTCATGCCTTTCAATGGTTATAAAGGAAAAATTATAATTTGAGGAACAAGTATCCCACTACTACCTCCATGCCCCCAAATAATAGTGATACCACTCCTCTAAATCCTAAGGCTGATAATGATCCACCTCCTCCAAAAGGGAATGATCAGTTACAAAGGGCAAAGCCACAAAGTAGAGGAGGGTAAAATATTGTTGAATATATGAAGAAGGTCAAGGTAAATATTAGTCTTCATAAGCTAGCCTAAATCACCAAATAGAGAGAGTTATTACTTAAAGAATTGAATGGGAGATCATATGTTAATAAGTTAAAAGCTATACATATAATGGTCATTATAAGGATAAGCCTAAAGTACCACATTTTCTATTAACTATCAAAATATTTTGAAAGAATGTGCATCATTATATGGTTGACTCCGGTGCCTTAGCCAATGTGATGCCTATAACTATATACAAGAAATTGGATTTGATCCCAAACAAATCTAAAAGGGTGGTCCTACAATTAGACAAGTCTTTTATCCCATGTATCAGATGTTAGATAATGTACACTTCTAGCTTGCATCTAAACCACTTGTGCAATAGTGCATAGATATTATATTCAGTGGCATTTCATAATCTTATGGTTTGTTACTAATTCATAATTGGTTAAAGACACTAAATGGATACATAGATACAAACTTCTAATGCATGTGGTTATCTTGGAAAGGGGTAGCCAACCAAATCCAAGTAGACTAAGAGCCAAATATGAAGTACTTAATTATAGAGTAAAATTATAAGAATAAAAAGGTTGACTTTTCATCCTCACATGCAATTTTGCACATTCACTACCAAGCAAGAACCTCATGAACAATAATTTGAAGGTCCTTCTTGGTTATGGTCTCTCCACTTCGATGGAGCTAGGTCAAAACAAGGCTTATGTATTGGTGTAACCTTGATCAACCCAGATGAGAAATAATATCTAGATGCATATAGGGTAAAATTCCCTTACATAAATAATTAGTTTGAATCTGAAGCCATAATATTAGTTCTATAATTTGCATTGAAACATACTATGAAGTAGTTATAGATATTCAATGATTCAAAACTAGTCACCAACTAGGTCAAAAAGACATACCAATGTAAATTAACATACTTGAATAAGTATAAACATAGAGCATGGGATATGATTAAATCCTTTGAAACATTCAACATTAGAGCCATCCTAATGGAAGCAAACCACATTGCAAACTCACTAGCAGCTTTAATAGCCAATTTGGCACCATTACAAGAATATAAAATGCCATTTTTTTGTGGAATTAGTTATTTATCCCTCAATCCCAAATAATGTGGAAAACTTCTAGGTCTTTGGTGATGATCAAAAAATTATATAGTTTATGAATGGTTATAGAGCCTTTGAATCTTAGATAATAGATTAAAAAAAAGATGTTAAACCCATGAAAATTGAAGATATAGGAGAATATGGTGTCTTACAAATGAAAGAGAATCGCATCCTTATGGGGATGGTCTCACTAGAGTGAGATTTTGATGTCAATCCACAAGCTCAGAAGTAGAAACAACTCAAAGCAACTGGATATAATTTTGTCAAGGAGAATTTGGGCACTGACCAACATATCCAGTATGTAAACATTGGTTTGAGTTGTACCAAAAGTGAGAAACAAAATTTGAAAGGTCTAGTAATAGAGTACAAAGATATGATTAATTAGGCATATGAAGATCTGAATGTCTTTAACCCCAGGGTCATAACACATACCATCCCATTAAAGCTAGAACATAAGCCTTTCAGGCAGTGATAGAGGCTAGTAAACCTAATTATGAAACCTCTCATCTAGATAGAAGTACAAAAGATATTGGATGATAAGATTATTTTTCTAATCAATAATTCCATTTAGTTAGCTAACATAGTGCTAGTTAAGAAAAAGAATGGAAAAATCAAACAATGTGTTGACTTTATAAATCTGAATTGACCATCAAAAAAGGAAAATTATCCTTTACCCTCCCTAGATGAGGTAATTCAAATGGTTAGTAGATCTGAAATGATGTCCTTATTGAATGGATTTTTAGGTTAAAATCAAGTGCTGGGAGAAACACAAGATGGAATGAAAACTACCTTCATAACTAAATAGGGAACTTTTGCATACAAAAGGATGCTTTTTGGCCTAATTAATACAAGATCAACCTTCCATCAAGCTATGGATTTGAACTTTCAAGGATTAGTTTCTAAGTGTATCATCATTTATATGGATAACTTAATGATGTTTTCAAAGGATATAGCTAATCATGCAAACCATCTATCGAAAGTATTTGACAGGTGTAGAAGATATGGAACCTCAATCAATCTAAAAAAGAGCATCTTTAGAGTCACTAAAGGAAACGTATTAGGCCATGTCATTACTAAATATAGGATTTCCATTGACCTAGAATGAATCCAGGCCATTTCTAAGTTAACACCTCCTAATAGCAAGGAGTTTAAGTCCTTTGTCAATATAATCTTTGTGAGGAAATTTATTTCTAAATTTGAAAATATTGTCAAACCACTAAATGCCATGTTAAATCAAGATGCCAAAATAGAGTGGGAAACATAAGCCGAGAAATATTTTCAAGCTATCATAACTTCTATTACCCAAGCTCCAATTTTGATCAGCCCAGATTTCACTAAGGATTTTTATTTTTATTCATTTGCTTCAGAGCACACTATAGTAATTTTTATCACACAAAAGGTACATGATAATGAACATCCAATCTATTTCATGGGTAATAACCTAAAATATGCAAATTTAAAGTTTTAAATGATAGATAAATAAATGTATGCATTGATCAAAGTTGTGAAGAATTCAGGGATTATATTCTACAAAACAAGATGTATGTCATTGTTCTAGGCTCAAGCTCACACTCAACTAAAATGAAATAGGTAAAAGAAAAGGTAAATAAATGGAAAAATTATAAGAGTTTAATCTTAAAATTAAACTACCCAAGATGGTGTGAGGCCAAGGAATCATCCAACTCATGACTAAGGCCAATCCATACATCTACATTGAATAGATCAATAAGACTTGGGTGGTTGGTGGTGAATGGTATGCCCTCATCATCCACTTCTTACTCATGAGTATATGTGCCCTTAAGCTAAACAAAGAGTATGGGATATCCCTCAAGCTCAAATCAGCCCATTATATGATTAAAAAGGGAGTTTTATATCATAAGAATTATGAAGTCATCTAATTAAGGTGTGTTTCAAAAGAAGAAGTCATAGACATACTAGATAATCTACACCAAAATATAGGTATTGGACATCCCTCAGGCAATGCAATGGCTCATAAAATTTTGAGAATGGGATACTACTAGCCAACAATCTTCAAATATGCCCACAACCATGTCAAGACCTACCATAAATGCCAATTGTTTAGAAAAAAGGAAGTAAATTCCACCATGCCCCTATAACCAATCATTTAAGGACAACTTTTTTATCAATGGGGTCTTTAGTTCATTGGGGTGATTAACCCAAATTCTTTAACAAGGCACAAATTCATCCTAACAACCACTAACTATTGCACCAAATAGATGGAAGTTGTGGCCACTAAGAATTCTAGAACATATGATGTTATCAAATTTTTAGAAGATAATATATTGACTAGGTTTGGTACTCTAATTTTCTTCATATGTGATAATGGTCTGGCCTTTCAATCTATTGAATTTATTAAGTGAGCCTATAACAACTAAATTACCATCAAGTTATCTTCAAATTACTATCTAAAAGGGAATGGAATGGCTAAATCTAATAACAATAATCTGATGGATGCCATCAAGAATTCATCACAATACAAACCAAGAGAATGACACCTTCTATTAAAGTATGCATTATGGGTAGATAGAATAAGACATAAGCAATCCCTCAAGGCTTCACCTTTTCTACTAGTGTACAAATAGAAACAAATTTTCTCTATCACTCTTAAAATACTAATGTACCAATCTATGCAAGAGTACATGGGAGAGGATGAAATAATACAATATAGACTATTTGATACAGTCTTGATGGAAGATGCATGAACTAAATCACTGCACAACTTCAGCAAACACCAAGACAATGTCAAAAAATGGTTTGACAAAAGGTCTCAAATCAAGGCTTTCAAGAATTAAGACCTAGTGATTTTATGAGATAAAGTACATAAGAAGAAAGGATAGCATGATAAGTTCACTCCTTTATGGATTGGCCCATATATCTAAAATTATAGGTAACAATGCCTTCCACTTGAAAGACCTCCAAGGTAAGGACCTTGTTTTTCTAATCAATGGATAGCTTTTGAAACATTATTTCATGGTTGCTTCAACTGGAGATACTTATAAATGATTATAAGTGAACACATAGATGTAGGAGTAGAATAGATTTCTTTGTTTCTAGATTAATCTTTCCTACTTTTTAGGTTAATCTTTCCTACTTTCATAGATTAGGGTTTTATGTTTTCTTCATTTAATTTTGATAGATTAGTTGTTATGCTTCTTAGATTAGTTTTATTAAATTATAAAATAAACCAACTGATTTTCTATGCTAGAATTATAAAATACCTACCAAAACAAGTGGAAAATTAAAAAAGAAGCACAACTAGCACTCACCAAGACTTGTTCTAACAATGCTTGAGGTTTCAAGATTAAGGTATGTATTATGACTATATTAAGTTTAACTTATATTGAGTGAGTTCACTAGGCCTTTGGGATTTACTCTGATATACTCATGCAAATTTTAGAAATAATTATTATTTCTATAAGATCAAGTGCACTATTGCATGCTAAAACTTGGATGGGAGATAATGAATGTTAAAATGGATGCACACTAGCAGGGACATATTGATTAATATAAGTATTTATTTCTATGCAACTAGCTAATAATGATTCCCAACACTTCTTCTATATGTGTTAAAAAAATCAAACTTATGGAAGGGAGATTCAAGTAACCTCTATCAGGGCTATGGATGCCTGATTGGTAGTAGAACAAGGCTTTGAGTGGAATTAGAGGTATCTCTATTGAGGCTATGGATGTTTGGCTAGCCGTAGAGCAATGCCTAAGATTCCCTTATTATTTATTTGCAAAATATAATATCAAAATGAAACCTTTAGTGTTTATTAAAGTCTTCATTAAAACTCTCATAATAAGAGGGAAATTAATTTTAAAAAATCTCAAACCTAGATTCCAAAAATGAAAAGGGCTAGTATGTTACATGATGAAGGAGGAGTCTTTTTTAGAGGACTGGTTTACTTATTACTCTCTTGTTAGAACTGAAGTTTTGTTATAATGCATTGTTGAGATTTTGGGTTCTCAAATATTTAGGTGTATTTCCCCACTGAGTGGCCATTTGTTGTACTCTAACACACACACCTCATTTTCTTAATTCAAATAGGGACCCACTATAGTTTGAATGTCCTTATTTGAAGTCCTGCAAACCTTATAAATCCATGACATCACTTTTGACATACATAATTCTAAGATTATTTTCAAATGTCTAAATAAAAATTGTAAAATCCTAAATTTATAAAAATCAAAGCTTGGGCATTAGTTATGATTCATTTTTAACCTTGGATTTTCATATTTTTTATTCGAAGTAGACCTTATGATTTATATTGACTAATAGAACTAATGTGTCATGTCCTAGTGTCTCTATGTTTTCATGAGTATGTAGGGATATTTTTAAAGACTTATAAATTATCTATATTTTAGCCTTAGTTACATATGATCCTCCCAGTTACCTAAACTCTAAGAACAAAATAGTTGGCACAATCTTGTGAACTCAAAACCTGAAAGGTCAAAGTAAAGTTAATGGCTTCATGGGCCCAGGTCCTCAAAGTTATATGAGTTATAAAAACAAGAAATTTAACACAATATTTTGAATTGATAACTCAGAAGGTCAAAATTTAATGGCTCCATATTCCTGAGTCTCCAAGTTACCCAAGCCCCAAGATCACACCATGTGGCATAATCCTATGAACCTAGAACTTGAAAGATCAAAACATAGTAAAAAGCATAGATAAAGAGATTTGAGCTCTGAGATTGATATCAATGACTCAATCCCATTAAATCAAATCTTGTAGAGCATATAAATCAAGATCATAAGTCTAAAGACCTCGGGTAAATGAAATGAAGAGAAGTGATGTGATAAAGGAAATGGATGACAAAGATATAAATAAATGAGATTGAAAACTAAGCAAAGGTCAGTAATCAATAGATTGACACCTATCTTAAAGAGATGATTGAGTATAAAAAATTTATGAAAACCTTCCATATGGAAATTAATAACCCACCAAAGCTAACTAGCAAATTTAAAACCAAATGGGAACAAAATCAAAAGTCATTATTGATGTCGAATGAACTAAGCATTCAATACTTAGGATTGGGAAATATATTCAAGACCCAAATAAAGAAAATTCACTTCACCATTAATCTACAAATTAAATAATTCAATTATGAAACCTTAAGTGACCAAAAGCTTTAGTTTTTTTCCAACAAATATGTAAGATATTTTAGATAGTTTACGAAGGAGATACATAGTCCTACATTGTTGAAATGGATTCTCTAAGACAAGTTTGGACCCTTTATACGTACTCTATTTTTGAGAACATTGAGTACATAAACACTTTATTTGACAAAAGGTCCCTAGACTTCAAATTTCCCTACTATTCAGCCATCTAGAATGTAGTGGAGTCTATAGCACCATATTCCTCACAGAAACATCTATCCAAGGAGGATAAGCAATAAAATGATGACTTAATGTCGATTAAGACCATGGGGTTATATAACATGGTTGTGAAGCCATAATTAATGTCTCATATTGATTTGCTTCATGATTTATTATTTATTGGCAATTGCTTTGGGGATTGTTTTCATGTTAGGAAAGGAAAGAATGTAGTTGCATATGTTTTAGGACAGGCATTTGAAAGGTAAATTAAGCTTCTAGGGCTTGAGTTTGCCTATCATTAGGTCTCAACTAATTTATGGCTAGAACATAACACTGTAGAGGGGAAACTAAAATAGTGGTTCTTGAAAGGAGAGAGGTTGAACCCTAAGGGAGGCATTTCTTCCAACATAAGCAAATTTAGGCCTAGTATTAGGGTAGTTATGGTCCTTCTAAATAGGTTTTATGGATTTGATAATTATTTAATCTTAAAATGATCTAGGTTCTCTTATTATTATCCCTATATTTTATTAAAGGGGTAAATAGAAATGAAATGACACAAAAGTGGTAATCATATATATAGTAGGCCAATTAGATGTTAAACTTAGATATAGGCATATGTTGAATTCATAAAATTGAGATGTTCTAAATATGGAAAGTATAACTAAGCTATGTATGGAAATCACAAGGAATAAATATACTTATTGTATTATGATTTTAACATAATGTTGGATCTAAAATATACAAGATGAAGGTTGGAAAATAGTTCTAAAATAGTCATTAGTTTTTAGATTTGATGCTTCTTGAACTCTGGACACTAACGTCAGCTTGGGATAGTTATGTTGATGCTAGTATTTGGGTTCGACACAAGTGTCATGTATATAATACCTATTTTAAAGGTATTTGACCACATGGATGATTTTGGGTTTGTCTTCACCTTCATTCTAGTGCATTCAGATCTGGGTCATGGACTATCACTCCTTATGAAATAGAAAAAGCCAAGCTCTCCATCTTCATAGTGACCTTGGGGAAAATGGGTTAGTGGGCACATGGTGTTGAGATGAGACCAAATACCCCACTATCAATTAGAATTATTTATACATCCAATACTCCAAAAGAGGGCCTCATACTCATATAGTTTTCCCCTATGTGTTGTCTTGTGTGTGAATCATGCAATATGTAGAAAGCAGGTACAATAGTGACCTATCTTATAACTTGTAAAATTGGGCTCTTGGGTTGCTCCTTTATTACTTTAGACCTATATATGTGTTTTACCTATGATTGGTATGGAAATATGGAAGCTTTATTCAATTAAATTCTTGATAGAGTGCTTTTGATAAGTTGCATTTGTCTCTTTGGTATTTTACTAGGTGAGGAATGAATGAGGGTTGATTTTGTATTTATATCAATTCGTTTTGAGTGATAACTCACATTAAATCACTTGGTATGACCATTAAGATATGTTTCATTTAAAAATTAGATGACTTTATGGCACTAGACACTTGCATCGAGTTAGGACACTAATGTTGATTCTAGTGTCTATCCTAGATGTTAGTGTCCAAGGAGCAAGGAAATATGTATAGGCTCAGAACTTATAGAGGTGGAAGACAAGTACATTTTAAGAATTATGGGAAAGAGAGAAGGTATGTGTCATCAAAATAATACTGGTAAGACTAAAATATAGGCGAGGAGGTACATGAAAGAGCAGATGTAAGACTTATAGAAGTAGGAAAGTCTAGAACTGAGAGGAACAACCAAGTTTTGAGTATTTTAAGTATACAAGACTGAGGGGATATATAATCAAAAAATAGTTTTTATATGCGCCCCCCTTTAATATATTAATTGAATTTATTATTTAAATGAAAGGAATGTGTACCTAGGTATCTATGCAAACCTTTTCTTTATGTGTTCCCAACATGACTACTTTGTTGATGACTGACCTACAACCAAGAGCATGTTACAGTGTATAATCAATGTATATAAGTTGGAATTTCAAAGTATTTAAATTGATTTAAATTTAAAAAATAAGGTTTAGGAGTACACCTCCGTGTCAATGTAATCACCTTGTTTATTGGAAAGTTGATTTGAAAAATATGTATCAATGTAAGGCTTTGAAACTAAGATTAAGACAATTATAGATAAATATTGAAAGTGCATATATCCAAGGAGATAGAGAGAGTGTGTGAGAGAGAGAGAGAGAAAGAGATATTTTAAGGTCCATGTCACCAACCTTAGATAAAATGTGAGTTTACACCTAGTAGTTGAGATTAAATCAACTGTGTAACCCAATGATACTTATAACCTAGTGAAGTTGGATGGTACAATCAAGTCCTACTTGAAACTTGGAAAGATTGAGTTATTTTATCACCTCAAATATACCAAAAATATAACCAATTACTATAATATATTGTCTCAATAAAATACATGAAAATTTATGAGTATCAATGTGAAAAAGTCTATGATGTTGTAACAGTCCATATAAGAGTTTTAGAATCAAAAACTAATTTGAATTTTTCAATATTATGCACAAAGTTCATGGCATATGCACCTTAAATATGTATCATTCCAAAACCATGTATAATAATAGTACCAATTTATATAATTTTGCCCAAACTATGAATCCAAATCATATAACTATGTGTTTTAGCCAGTTTGGAAAATTGTGTAAGTATGGATAACATGCTTACAAATCATGCCTCCACTATAGATGGAGAAATATAAAAACTAATATAAGTACCAATGTGGAGAACATGTTTCCAAAATATTTCCCCAATATAATCTATAGATGTTGAATATTGAATAGATGTGGAGAATATGTTTCCAAAGTATGCCCCCACTGAATCTGAAAACTATGAATATGTGGAAGCCATGCTCATATGACATGCCCCCAATAAATTTAAAAACTAATATAAGTACCATACAATGAGTGAGTGTAGATAACATGTTTCCAAAGCATGCCCCCACTAAATCTAAATATTATACCAAGTGTGGAGAATGTGCCTCTATGAAATGCCCCCACTAATATTCCCCCCTTTGAGGTGAGGGAAAGATAGGAACTAGTAGCTACCTCATCTCAAAGTGATAAGACAACTGCATAATATGTGAACGGAATGTTGTAGCATATATAAGGAACATGTCTAGGTAGATATAGCATTGAAGCACATAAAATCAATGTGATCACATGAAGGCCTAAGATGCATAATAAAGATCATGTCAATGTCTAGATAGTAATAATACAAGTTCAAAATATAAACAATCACACACAAAAGATCACTCAAATTCAAGTGAAAAGGCAATGGTCCAAAGAGATCACAAACAAGGGGCATGTTCAAATGATGCACAATCAAAGGGACATAGCTTAGTTAAATGTCCATAAAAGTAGGATTAACATATTCAAATGTCCATACAACAAATAATAACATATGAAAATGTCAATGAAATCATACAGATGCATAGGGACCACAAGCAAAGGAACATATTCAAATGCTTGAAAAAGTAAGACAATAGCAAGGTCAAACACTCAAGGAAGTGCATAAATTAAAGCATAAGCAACCAGCATAAATATGTCATAGTAGCCCATAGATCAAATATGTTAGGAAAAAATGTCAAGTGTATAGCATATCAAGTACCCTATGTAAGATATAATCATGGATAAAGTTATGTGTAATAATATATATAAGCTCAAACATGATAATGAAATGTGATCATTGAACCATATAACCTGTGTGGATCAAGATCAAAGAAGCGGATGCCTTCAATGTATACATGACATGAGTAGAAGGAAGACCCAACATCTAAAATATAAATAGACCATGTATCTTTGTATGCATTTATCACACTCAAGTAGAAGTGTGACACATATGTGTGTATGTAGGAATAATTGAATATGCCATCCATCAACATGGAACTAACACATAGATGCCAAGGAGCCAATAGAATATTGAGGTCCCAAAAATATTTTTGGAGTTCTAAATGTTTTTTATTTTTTTGCTATTTTTGGAATATTTGTTACGTAATATATTTACACAAGTGCATAATGTTCATTGGGATTTTTAAAGGCTTTCCTTCAAGTATAGCAAGGAATTATACACCTTTTTCCATTTTTTATGAATTTTAAATGGCCCCAACCAATTTGGTTTGAACTTTCCCTTTCTATCTTTTTTTGCATTGGTATTATTTTGATTTTTTTAGTACCAGCTCACCCACATCAAAGTTGTGTGGCTGAACCTTTTTGTTATATGCTCATTTTACATGATCCTAATAAACACGTGAGTACTCAGTAGCTTGTGTATATTTTACACTCAACTATTGTAATTGATGCAATCTCTTTTCATGGTATTCATTATCTATTATGATGTCTTTTTAAGAAACATGTAAAGAAGGCATCTCAAGTTTAATCGATAATACAATATATGTACCATAGACTAAAGAGAAAGGTGTGGCCTAAGTAGGTGTACGTACACTAGTTAGGTATACCCATAGAGCATATACCATCTATTGGTGCTAATTAGTGTTACATCATTCAATTTTTTTTACAAGTATCTTGATAATTATTTTATTGGTTACCTTTACCTAGCCATTGCCCTGTGGGTAATAAGGTGTATAAAAGGTGTGCTTAATCTTGTATTTACTAAAAATTGTTTTACCATCTTTTTTTTAAATAATGTTCCATTATCAAAAATAATAACTGAAGGTATGTCAAAATGAGAAATAATATTGGTCATCAAAAACTTGCATGTCATTCCCTGTGGTAAACTCAAGTGGAATTACTTCCACCCATTTTGTAAAATATTTTTTAGCTATAATGATAAATTTGTGTCCACCAATAGATACCAAATTTACCTTTCCTATTAATTCAAATCCCCATAAGGAATATATCCATGATGAAATGATTGGTTGTAACTTATGTGACGATGCATGATTCAAATTTCTATATATTTGGTATTGTAAACATAGTTTTGCATATTCAAAACATTCTTATTCCATTTTAGTCTAGTAATAATCTTGGCTTAATATTTTTTGAGACATGGCACATTCGTTGAAATTCCCACCACACTCATTGTCATGAATTTCTAAGAGTGTAATGTGGGCCTCATCTTTTCTTAAGCATCAAAGTGATTATGCATCAAAACCTCATTTGAATAAATCATTTACAATAATAATATAATTAAATGCTTTGCATTGTAATTTCCATTTAACATTTCATGTAAATGGTCTGGTATATAGGCTCGATAAAGAAAATTATAAATATCAGTGTACCATTATGTGTTTATAATACTGTGAGTAATAACAAGAATGGAAAAGGCATTCATTTGATTGGAAGAAATAGAAATATTCCATATTTGGCATATTATAAAGTTTTTTTATCATCATCAAAATTCATCAATGATGTCATGTTTTCCATAGAATTTGCATAGGGATTATCTTTACATGGAATACTATCAATAGAAAATCTGTCAAACATCTATGTGAGTTTATCTATCATTTATTTATATGGCATAATATGCTCTTATTTAGTTTGTAAATGATTAGTAACTTGATTAATAACCAACTAAGAGTTTCCAAAAACTTGGATGTCTCTTATATCAAGCGTATGTGTTATAGATAATCTGATGACCAAGGCCTCATATTAAGCTATATTATTAGTACAAGAAAAAGCTAATTTGTGAGAGAAAGGCATGTATTCACCTTTAGGGGTACAAAATATAATACCATCACCCTCCCTTATTCTACATTTTGATCCATCAAAGTGTCAAGCACCCAAAACAACAAACATGCTCTGATGCCACGTGTTGGGGGAATACAAAACCCAACACCGGAAGCACACAATTGATTACCAACTTCAAGCAACTTAATATGCTGAAATAACCAAAATCAACAAGTAACTAGAATTTAGAATAACACAGAATATGAGAGACAATACACAACTTGTATTAATAACTCTTTCAGAAGGAAATACAACAAAGAAGACTGCCACAGTTCTTCTTCCTTACACACCTCTAGGGCTGCCACACCTCTAGGACATAAACAGTAAATCTTCCCTCAAAGCTCTCTCTACTAGGTCCCAACACCCAACTCAAACACAAAGTTGGTGTTCACCTTACACCTGTGCTCCACGCACTCCATAAGTGCTCCACGCACTCCACAAGTACTCAAAGTACTTCAAGTAGATCTCCCATGAACCTGCAACAACCTGCAATTCAACAGACCATACTTATGGAAGGAACTGCCTTGCCTTCCTCTTAGCTCTCCATGTACTCCACGTACATACCAATGAGTACACACTGTACTCCAAGTAGATCCTACCTGATACTACTCCCTATTGTGTTGCTATCCTATCTGATCTCCAACCTACATATCAATAAGTGGTTCTGCACACCTGTGAACCTCGACCTTGCGCACACACACACCTGCAGATCAACGATCTTACTTACCATGTAGATCTCCTATAAGCCATGCTCATCTGATGACTAAGATCATACACTTCTGAAGAACCCAGCTGGCTCTCCAATCCAGCACCAACATGCCTGGTACTGATGTGGAACTAGGAGGAACACCCTTGCTCACCTCACACACAGAAGAAGCAAACTTTGCTCAACTCAAACTAGCACACTTTTCCAATACAACCATGAGTCTATTATATAGATCTCATCAAACAATAATTAGACATCTAATTACAATAATTAGATTCACAGCTATGAGTCTAAAATTAGCACTCATCATGCAAATACTTGGTTCGACAACCAACTACCCGTAATAAGCTCATAGTTGAACTACACAGGTGACCGACGTCGGTCCCTGTCTGCCTGGAGGTGACCGATGTCGGCCGATCCTTGACCGACGTCGGTTGCTTCTCCTTGCTATCCTGTCGACGTCGGCTGATCAGACCGACCCCAGCTTCTCTGTAACTCAGCAACCCTCAGCAACCTCCTCCCCTATTTGCATCAGTGAAGCTTTTAGCTCCACAACCTAACAATCTCCCACTTGGAGATAAACAACTGCACTGTACATGTACCTATACCCTGTCTAATCTATTTCTTGGTTTGTATCCCTCTTCAAGCTCCCACCTGAAGACAACCCACCACACATCCCGTGGTGTACCACCTGTCATCCGAGTACCCTGCCACATCCAAACCTACAAACACATGTAGTGAAGTCCTGACCCTGCATGTATACCTGCTGCTGGTCCCTCTCAAATCCCTGAGAGCCCACTTCCCTGAATTGGCTCCTAACTCTCTGACAGCTCCCACTGCATGGGAAAACTCAGGTCTATACCAGACCTCATGTGATTTTGAACACTGTACCTGTCCAGCCCTTAGTGTGCTCTGGCTCTATATCCTGAACCTCGCCAACACCTGATTCACATCAGCTCCCACTGGAGACAAAATCTACCTGTGATCTCCATGTCTCCCATGTCAAAGAATTCTGCTGCTCCAAACTCCTCATGACATGCCACTGAACTAATCTTACCCTTAGCTCAGCAAAACCCTGTATGTACTAACCCTGCTAGCAAATATACCATCCACATACAGCAATAGAATGATGTCACGACTCATCATCCACCTGGTAAGACAAACCACAGTACTTACCCTGACATTGACTGAAGCCATGCTTCATCCTCCACCTGTCAAAACCTGTACCACTGTCCTGCAGCTCCTCAAGACCATATGCCCTAGTCTTCCGTCTCACGTATCCGTTCTCTCTATTCTTCTACTAAGGAATCCATTCGTCTCTATGCTTTCATCTAGCTGGCAAACCTACCAAATCTCCCGCTTGGTTCTGTATCATATCCCTGCCTAGCTCCCACCTGTTTCCTGGATCCTTCCTGCTCTATAATCAGCAACAAGTATGAAGAAGAGGAACGCGAATTTGAGGGCCTACTTACGTCTTCAATCCTCCGTATGGGTGTTTGAGACTCCTTGACAACATGCTGTCCACCCAAAATTTGTTACAGTGACCGACCTCGGCCACCCCACAGTCTGCATCCGACCGACGTCAGTTCCCATGCATCTGTCCCTGACTACCAACTTGCCGTCGTCGATATCCATGTTGCCGACGTCGATCCTACTGACCGACATCAGTCTTACCTACTGCTGACGTTGGTCCCCTGACCGACGTCGGTCTTACTCTGCCCGACACTGTCGGCTTCGGTCTGCACATGACCGACATCAGCACCTGTCTGTTCAATGCCGATTCCTCCTGAACGACACCGGTATCTGTGTTCGCCTGTGAGTGATGACTTTTTACCCATGAGCTCCTTTGAATCAAACTTCATGTCCAAACTGCTCTTGCTCAGAAGTATCCAGCCCATCCACTGATTTCTGTCTGCCATCTCCTCCAAGAACACCAAGGCTTTCCAGTTCTTAAGCCTATCAAATATATCCATCTTCCGCTTAAGAACATGCATCTCCTTCCTGCTCATGTGACCAAGCCTATGAAGCCACGTCTCTGCAACAAAAAAAGAATCAGTAATATAAACAAGTAGATAAAGTATACCTATTTTCTTACCACCAGCTAATTCAAGTGCTACCACTGTGAGAGTTCTTGTGCATCTCTCATCACCCAATCTTTCTGAAGAAATTAGCCATATCTCCAAACCTGGGACCTGCATGACCTTCATCAACACCTGTGTGTTGGCCACCTGCAATTTTAGCTTCACTTCCCCTTTGCCAATTCTTTGGCAAGGCTCACCAGCTCCTCTACCTAGGGCTGCATGGAAAGAGGCAACCGAATCTTTTATCCAAGATTCAACTTTATCCAAGAAACTTGCAAACACATCCTGTGCAACAACACCTGCTCCATCTGTATCTTCAGTTTTTTCATGCTGATCTGCTACCAACCAAATATCTTCTTTTACCTGCTCTTTCTTTCCATGGGACCTTAAGTAACCATCTATGCTTTTCAACTCCTCCATCCTTAGCTTACCTTGATATGCCATTGCTCTACTCCCACTCAATCAGACACCCCTGAGAGTGCCCTGTAACCAAAACACAAAACCTGCTTCCTGCAACCTTAGCTCTGATACCACTTGTCAGGCACCCAGAACAACAAACATGCTCTGATACCACTTGTCAGGCACCCAGAACAACAAACATGCTCTGATGCCACGTGTTGGGGGAATACAAAACCCAACACCGAAAGCACACAATTGATTACCAACTTCAAGCAACTTAATATGCGGAAATAACCAAAATCAACAAGTAACTAGAATTCAGAATAACACAGAATATGAGAGACAATACACAACTTGTATTAATAACTCTTTCAGAAGGAAATACAACAAAGAAGACTGCCACAGTTCTTCTTCCTTACACACCTCTAGGGCTGCCACACCTCTAGGACATAAACAGTAAATCTTCCCTCAAAGCTCTCTCTACTAGGTCCCAACACCCAACTCAAACACAGAGTTGGTGTTCACCTTACACCTGTGCTCCACGCACTCCACAAGTGCTCCACGCACTCCACAAGTACTCAAAGTACTTCAAGTAGATCTCCCATGAACCTGCAACAACCTGCAATTCAACAGACCATACTTATGGAAGGAACTGCCTTGCCTTCCTCTTAGCTCTCCATGTACTCCACATACATACCAATGAGTACACATTGTACTCCAAGTAGATCCTACCTGATACTACTCCCTATTGTGTTGCTGTCCTATCTGATCTCCAACCTACAGATCAATAAGTGGTTCTGTACACCTGTGAACCTCGACCTTGCACACACACACACCTGCAGATCAACGATCTTACTTACCATGTAGATCTCCTATAAGTCATGCTCATCTGATGACTAAGATCATACACTTCTGAAGAACCCAACTGGCTCTCCAATCTAGCACCAACACGCCTGGTACTGATGTGGAACTAGGAGGAACACCCTTGCTCACCTCACACACAGAAGAAGCAAACTTTGCTCAACTCAAACTAGCAAACTTTTCCAATACAACCATGAGTCTATTATATAGATCTCATCAAACAATAATTAGACATCTAATTACAATAATTAGATTCGCAGCTATGAGTCTAAAATTAGCACTCATCATGCAAACACTTGGTTCGACAACCAACTGCCCGTAATAAGCTCGCAGTTGAACTACACAGGTGACCGACGTCGGTCCCTGTCTGCCTGGAGGTGACCGACGTCGGCCGATCCTTGACCGACGTCGGTTGCTTCTCCTTGCTATCCTACTGACGTCAGCTGATCAGACTGACCCCAGCTTCTCTGCAACTTAGCAACCCTCAGCAACCTCCTCCCCTGTTTGCATCAGTGAAGCTTTTCGCTCCACAACCTAACACAAAGAACATTATCCATGGATTAGAAGATATATTATATGCTTTGAACTCATCTTGGAAAGCTTTAGTGAGTGGAAAAGAATTTAATAAAGGAGTTGTCGCTAACTAGTTAGCTATGACTTCTCATTTTATGTACTTTTGGGATACAAATTTTAGATCAAACTCTATAAGTTGCATCACCCATTTTCTATGTGTCCGGTTAGGTATGTTTTATTCATAAGAAACCTTGATAGATCTTTAATTATGATGTAAACCTCATTATTTAGTAAATAGTGTTTTAGTTTTTTATTAGCAAAAACCAAGGCTAGACATAGTTTTTTCATTGTTGTATATTTTCATTCATAATTGACTAACTAGCAGCTGATATAATAAATTGCATGTTCTTCATGATTATCATCAAATTTTGCTAATAGGGCCCCTAGGGCCTCAAGGGTGGATAATATGTAAAGCAGTAATGGTTTATCTAGGATAGGAGGCATAAGTATTGGTGGATTTGATAAATATGCTTTGATTATCAAAACTTTATTGACATACACGATCCCATATAAAATTTTAATCTTTTTTTAACAAACAAGTGAAAGGGATTGTTTTATCAACTAACTAGGCAATGAAACATTGAATAGCCTAAATTCAACCTTGTAAACATAGCATCTAATTTAGACTAGTTGGTGGTGGAATTTATACAATATATTTTACCTTTTTTTATCAACCTCAATGCCTCGCTGAGAAATAATATATCCTAGGAGTTTTCGTGAAGATACCTTGAAAACACACTTTTTTGGATTTAATCAAACATTGAACTTGCATAAGCACTCAAATATTTTTCGTAAATCAATAGCATGGTATTGGTAGTGTTTGGATTTTACAAGTAAATCATCAATATAATATTCAATAGTTTAGTGTATGAAATCATGAAATATATGAGTCATGGCCCTTTGATATGCAGTTCCTACATTTTTTAATCCAAAAGTCATGAATGTGTAATAAAATGTCGCCCAAGGAGTGGTAAATGTAGTCTTTTCTTGATCTTCAAGGTTATTATTGATTTTGTTATATCTTATAAAACCATCCATAAATGAAAATGTCCCATATCTAACTATAAAATATATATTCATGTCGATATTAAGTAAAGGGAAGTCATCTTTAGGTCAAGCCTTATTTCAATCATGATAATCAGTACAACAATGAATGTCACAATTTAGTTTTTTAATAGGGATAATGTTTGACACCCAGTTAGAATATGTAATGGATCTTATTAAGTTGACATCTAAAAGATTTTGAATTTTGTCTTTTACCAACAAAGCCACTTTGGGATGCTTTTTTCATATTTTTTTGTTTTACTTATTTTGCATCTAGGTATAATAATATGATATGCATTGCCACTTATGGATCAATCCTAGGCATATTCAAATAATCCCAATCAAAGAGTTCAAGAAAATCATGGCCCTATCAATAGGTTTTTCCTTCATCTTCTTATATCATGGTAGTAAGTAAAACTAGTCTAGGGTCCTTATCTGTTCCAAAGTTATATTTGAATGTTTTTTCATTTAACAAAGTAAATTTATCTACAATAATTAGTGCAATAAGAATAGAATTTGATGCATCATATTAAATATTTGTATTATTGCTCTCACCAAAGTAATCATGGGCATAGGTAGCATGAGGAAACTTATTCTTTTGATAGAAAGGAGATCCTAATATGCCCCCTATATACACCATAAATTGGTCAAGCAACTATATATATCATGTCTTTTCATATTCCTCTTCATAAGGGACTCCAACTGGAGAATATGATCCTTGTTCACACTAGCCATATCTTTATTTTTGCTTATCTTGGTCTTGTTTCTTTCTTTTATCACCTTTTTACCCATTACCAATCATCCAAGATCTTTTGACAAGTGATTTCACCTTAGCCAAATAGTATTCCCCATGCCAATTATGTTTTCCTAGGTCTTGATCCTATAAGATAGGAGCACCAAAATTTGATTACAGTACTGGACATATAAGTGTCCTATTTTTGGAGTTCCTATCCATTTACATTTTGAGCCCCAACGGTCATTTTTATTTGCTTAGCAAGTCCCTAACCCTTCTTAGCCCCTCCCTTAAATTTTGTTTACCTTTTTTATGTTGGCTAACATGAATAAGGCTCCCAAATTCAAAATAAATAGCCTCCTATATAAAGGACTTCACAAGGCATTTTATATCTAGCACTTACTACTTTGGCACACTAAGTAATTAAAAATCAGTCAATAGTATAGCTCAAAATTTTGCATCACACATAAATTTGCATGCTTGATCAAGGAATGGCCTAGGAAAAAGCTCATTCTTACATCCACCATGTGCGTTGATTATTCACATTTCCTAAGGGAAAACTACATTTGATCTAATACTCTAGCTTGAGGGTTAATGTAGGCAATGTTTAAGATAGCAAGGGTTATAGATCATGCGATCATACTTCCCCTAACCCAATTTTTTCTCTTTTGCTTTTGATATGTTTGTTTTTTTATGTATGTAGATAGACCTAAGATTTTGAGAAAAAAATAGGCTATACAATGGCACCTACAAATGATCATGGAGAAATAAAGACACCTTCAGGACCTAGGAACCATACCACATCAGAATCTAGAACCAAAAATTGATTTGGACAATAGTGTTAGAATTAGACTACAGCATCGAACACCAAAGTGTCCACTTTTTGGTGCTCTTGTCCTTTCACCGAATGAAATCCAGATTTAGATTTTTTATAGCTTCCCAATCTTGCATAGTAGTTTTTATCTTCTAGATCAGTTGTCTCGACCTATTTTTTTTAGATAAGTCATTTCCTTTCCCCTTGTAATTGATTTGATTAAATTAATATAAATATGTGTTTTACTAAATTTTATTATATTTTACCCCTTAATTCATCCCCTTTATTGTTTATAAACTAAACCCTAGTTTCCCAAAAATAATAAAACATTTGGTGAACCTGACTTACTTTAAATAAATCTCAAACCCTAGGTACCCTTAGGGTTTTTATTCAAATTTTTGTGCAAAAATTCAAATTCTAAGTTATAGTTTTTTCATAAATTTTTGTACATTTATTTTATTCAAATTTATTTTAGAATTTAAATTATTGTAATAAATTTCAAAATTCTAAAACTCCAACCCAAAACCTTAGATTTCCAAACTAGGTCCTCAAACCCCAAGCCTTCCTCCCTTACAATTTTTAAATAATTTTTTTGGAAATTTTGCAATTTGTTTGGAGTATCAAAAATATTTTTAAAATCTCTATGTTATTAGTCATTATTGAATTTATTTACTTAATAGTACTTTTACATACTCTCTTTGGTAAAAGCAATAAAATGGCCACTAAGGCACTTCTTCCCTCTCATCCTATAGATAAATTTCTAAATTTTTCTCATAATTATGACAATGATGGACAGATTTAAAATATTTCACATTATCCAAAAATGAGGAAAATGATTTCATTTATAATGAATACAATTAATAGTATTGTAATGAGGAATATGATGATGCATATGAAAGTGATACTGAAGAAAAAAGTAAATGCATCTTCTTCTCTCAAATCTATCTCTTTTCTTCCCTCTTCTAAATAAAATAATTTTGATAAATGAGAAAGGTAATTTTCACCTCATTCTCCTATGCACAATGCATAAAATGAATAAATTAGTCATGCATTTCCAAGTGAACCTCTCATTGGTGATAATCTGCTTGCATTTGAACCTAGTCTCTCTCTCTCTCTTTTGTTATTTCTATGTTCAAATTACAACAATATAAATGCAATAGAATAAAATTTATAATGCATAATTCAAATGATCAATATCAGGTTCTTAACTCTATTTTGTCATTTCAAAGAATGACAAAAGAATGTTTAAATGATAACTCTCTTACTCTTACTTCTCATATTCAAAATTAAAATAATGCATGCACACCATTCATGGATAACATAGATGTACATAGTATTCCAAATTCACATGATAATTTATTGCATATTAGAAAAGAATTAACATCTTCTCTTACCCCTCTCCCTAGTGATAATGAGTATGATAGTGAACATGCAAATGAATATGACAATGAGAGTGAATATAAAAGTGATACTTCTACTTCTCCTTCAAATGAACAAAATTCTAATTGTGATAATGCATGGAATAATGATGACTATTATGCATATAGTAAAAAATAAAATGCATATCATGCTTCTAACTCTTCTCTCACTCCTGTCAAACATAATGCATTATAAAATATTGCTTCTACTTCTATGCATGATTTTATTTCAAATGATGCACATATCAAAGATAACATCACATCTCTTATTCAATTATAATGTGATTCACTAAATACTAAAGATACCAATGAATCTCCCAAGCCACCCCCTACTATAGTAGAACCTATTTCTCACTCATCACCCAAAGAGAATTGTAACCCACATCCCTCTATTAAGGTCCAATTTACCATTCTTCCAAAGGTTCAAGTGAGCACACCCTCTCTCTATGATCCAATTTCTAAATTTAGCATTCCCATGGCTAAAATAAATGATCAAAATCAATGTTTAAATGAACCACTTCAAGATACTAATATACCATCCCAAGATATTATTTCTTTGATGCATGCAGTTGGTGAATTATAACACCAAGTACATCTCCTTACTTTAGAAAACAAGGATTATAAGTCTTGGATGGATGCCAATGACTTACATGGTAACCCTCTTTCAAAGACATTTTTCAAAGCTTCATTGCTTAAACATTTCCAGATACCATCATTACCTTAGTTTGATAGAACTGGAAATCCATTCGTACACCTTAAAGCCTTTTGAAAGGATTTTCCATCTCATGTGAGTTCTTTGATTCTACTTAAGTTGTTCTAGCAGACATTAGTGGGTAATGCATAAAATTGGTCATTGCATCTAGTCCCTATTGGTTCCTTGCATACATATGATGACTTAGAGGAGGCATTTCTCAGTATTACATAGCAAACATGGGCCCTTATGTTACATATGAGAAACTTGTTGCATTACATCAGAATCCTTTAGATCCAATTAGTGATTATATCTTACGATTCAAGACTCGCATGTTACGCTTGATCTATAAACCAACAGATTTAGAGGTCCAGCATATCTTTATTAAGGGGCTTCACCAACCCCTCTTAGAGCATATATTATATCAGATAGAGTCCTCGTTTAGGCATTTATGTTATATAATTTTAACTTTGGTGAAGAAATTAGAATTGATTGAGTTAGATTTAGTTGATCAGCTTACTCTATATTTCATAGCATTACCTTCATCTATAACTCCTAGCACTCAGCATCCACCATGTCCAAAACAAGATAGGAGACCATAGCCAAAAAAGTAACCAATTAAGAATAAAGAGCTAGTTTCTAGAGCACCACTTACAGTATAAACTACAGAGAACAGTAGTAGGACACCACTATAATTTGATTCAAATTGGTATAGTCCATATGTCATATTATTAGCACTACTAGATAAGAGGTTAATCACATTGCCTTCTACTCATCATCGAGATCCACATCTCTTACATAGGTAGCCACATCAGCCCTTTTATAACTATCATCGTATCTAGGGACATAGAGACAATGATTGCTATAGACTCAAGGACTATATTAAAGATGTGTTGATCATGCCATCATAGCATTCACACCAGGGGCACTGAGATCTCCTCCATCATGGATCCATAGACATCATTCCTCCATGACTGAGTCATCCCAAGACATTCCTTCACAAGAATCATTAGTTACTCATCATGAGAGTCATGTAATTTCTAGGATAGAGCCTCATAAGAGATATCCTATCCCACTTACTCAAAGGGTTTAGAGACCAATATAGCCAAAGTAGCCTACATATAGTAGTTTATCCCATGGAGTACATAGTGCAGTTCCATATACATATCTAACACAAACATAAGCATCATAGCAGAGTTCTTAAGGTCCTATCTCCTATAGCAACCCACAATCATTAAGATTAGATGTACCCACATCACAGAGTACTACTCTAGATAGATATTCACTATAGCTGATTTTTTAGGGACCTATCTCACATAGAAACCCACTATAATTAATATTAGATGCACCCATATCACATAGTACTGCTCTAGATAGATATTCACTATAGGCAAGTTTTTAGGGACCTATATCACATAACAACCTGATATGATGAAGATTATATGAGCCCCCATCATAGGTTATAGTTCCATCTTGATCTATTGCTCACTCATATGCATTATAGCAAAGGTTGTAGGGTGTTATTTCATGTATCAATCCACTATAATCATGGATAGATGAGCCTCCTTCATAGCACATATTTTAGTTGTGCATCTATTGAGATTGCATCTTACAAAGTCTCCATGTATAGCTATAATTAGTGCACCACAAATAGCATCAGATACAAGGCATATTCCTACATAGCATGAGTAGTATGAGCACTTGTTTAGTTACCCATCAGAGTTTAGATAGTGATACAACAACCAAGGGACTGATATGCATAAGAGTGATATCTTACATCCCCTTCTACTAACAACTAACTTTCCTAGTTCCAAATAACTATCCTTAGCCAAACCAAATTATCCAAATCTTGATCTTACCAATATCCTATTTTACCAATCTTAAACCAATTCACATTATAAAATCAATTTACAAATTACAAAATAATATAGTTTTACTCACATATGATTCAAAATCAGACATTATCATCACACTTATCAACAATAATCAAATCACTTCCCAAATACCATTTTGCAAAACATATGCAACCTCAACATCAATTCCAAATCAACTATTTCTAATCAACATTTTGCAACAAATATACCAATACACTCCAAATTCCATAACATAATACATATCAATCAAAATCAAACAAGTATCCATATATATAATGAGTTTTTAAAATCATATACATTGATATCAAGACAATCAATCATGAATAGGCATCAAGACCTTATTCTCAGTCTCACTCTCCCCACCAGTACTAGTTCCATAATCTACCCTAACACTCGATAGCCCCACACCTCCTCAAGTTGTTGCATGCCTCTTGCGATGACTCTCTCACTCTAGTAGTTGACCATGCTCCTCATGCAAGTTTGTATATTGCCTTTGAAGATCTATATACTCATCCATGATCCTTGTACTAATAGATCCAAAATCAAGTGGGGGCATCCTATGCCTATCTAGCTTAGCTCTCAACTTATCTCTCTCTCTCCTGCTTCCCTAACATATGCAGCTATCACTATAGCAGTCTTATCAAATAGGTGAGCATGAATATTATTTGTGACTATCACTCACTCTATCAATCCCTCATCCACCACATCATTAGGCACATGTCATGTGAGCTTTCAAAGTGTTGACTCAATTATGGTCTCCTAGTAATCATCATCCCCACCTTATACCTTAGTTTATACTCCATCCTAAGCACCTTCCACTTCACCTTCACACAAAGTATGAGACTAAATTAGCTATATAATTTGAAATCAACTAAATCACATCTTTATACAAAGTTTAAATCTAATCATTACTTACCTCCCATCATCTAGATCAGCTCAAGATCCTCATACTCAAAAGCATCCCCTACCTTAACATGATACAATAGAGCCCATTAATGCCTAGCCCACCATGAAATATATGCATCTATACATCTAACATCATCCACATCTAAAATATAAATGGCCACATCTCTCATATCCAAAGGTAATGGTACAAGCTCAGCCTTAATAGGTCTCATATGATCTCCTGCCCTCATAGATACTTGTACACTCCTTACCCACACCCATGTTGTTGGAAGCACATCCTATGGTACCCTAAACTATCTAGTCATGCACTCAAACTAAAAGTGCTCATATATGCTAGCCTAGTGGTCATATATCCAATAGTTGACCCTTTTATACTATAGTTGTACTTCATCCTTTGCCCACTTAAGACATTATCTATAAGGCCTCTATATGATGTCACCAGCCACCAATCCATCTAAAACCTACCTATAATGGTTTATCCCAAGGGATCGGATAGCCTATATTCTCATCCACCACTCTCTAAATGGTTGTGAAGGTGCCCACTTTTCCCTCAATAATCTAATTGGATACACAATTGCTATATACTCGTAGGCCCAATAATGTAATAAGGTCACTATACTCACCCCACCACTAAATGACTCCTATGTAAACCTATAGATATCCCTATATAGGTGGGATAGCATAGTCCTCCCCCATGAGAATACAGTGTCATATACCTCCACACTATGCACAATCTTATGCATCTTGTATGTAATAGATACTCCACTCCCATCCACAACAACAAAATATGCCAACAAAATAGCCAACCACTTTCATAAGTGCAGAACATTAGACTGCATAATGACTAATAGTAGCACACCACTATCATTACCTCTTCGATGTATACCCAAAGACACACCAACAAAATATAAGGATACATGATTAATTACATCAGTACCCATGTCATCCTGTAACATCACTCACCACCCACTAATTGGCATATATGATACACATCCTCTAGAGTCATAGTCATCTCCCTTGTAGGAAGCCAAAAAATAGATGTATTTACATTCCACCTCTTACATAAGGTAGTCATAAAATATCAATCCCACTACACTATACCTAGGTCACACACATGACCCAACCCCACCCTATCCATAACAACTCTCTCATCAGTAGATAATGGTAGTAGCCTCAATGTCTCCATCACTTGGCCCCTAAAAAACTCTCTCATCCATAACTCACCCTGTAAAACACCAAATATAGCACATATATCAATCAACAATATCAAATCAAAAGGAAAAATAGATAAATAGTGAAAAATAAATTAGAATCATTAAAAAATTATGCCTCTATGATAATAGTATTAGATATAGGATAGCAGCATTAGATAGGAGCATTAAAACTTGGATATGAGCACTAAAACATGGACATGAGTGCTAGATACAAGATAGAAGCACCAAAAATAGAAAAAAATCTAAACTACTCTTGAAACCCTCAAAATCACCAAAATAAGCCAAAAAACTGATAAGAACCAAGTGTTTGAGCTACTTACCAGGGTCACATTGCCACTAGCCTAAACTTGGGATGCCAGCTACTCAAACTAGGTCAAGGTAGGTGATCATCTCTTTGGCATTTTTATCACTCTAGAGCTCAAAATATTAACCTATTCAATACACAAATGAATCAAGAATCAATCCAATTTCCTATATTAACCAATTTTTTTTGTTCAAAATAAAATACCATTTTGCCCATAACCCAAACCCCATGACTCTATTTTTCAAACCATTTCTTTCCATAGAATCATGATAATAATACCTTTGACATCACTCATGCTTCGCTCTCTTATTTGCCTACTATAGCATGAGTATATCTATATTTCTCTTGTACCTAGATATACACCTTGGTCATCACCAATCAAAAATGTGTTTCACTCTCAAACAACACAATCTAAGCAATCCAACAACCTTTCAATCTATTCACAACATACCAACCTTGTTTATATAACCATGCCACTAGTCATCACTTTTGGATTGCCCCCCTCTATCATAGATTTCATCCCTCTCCCCAAAAGGGGGGCATCATTCATACTATTCTTAATTATACACTTACCCAGCATACCCATCTACTCTCATAAGTGGATACACCATGGTTCTTACACATCTAATATTTAGATTATCAGATTTAGCTTAGATTTGTCAAGATATATAGTAACTCAGATTATGTGGGTCACTCAGCATTATTTAAGACATTCAAAGGGATATACCTTTAATTTTTAGATATGGTGGCTTAGATTATATGGATTTATAGTTATTTTGATATAAATATACAGACTATTCAGATACAGTGGTTCAAATTATATGGATTTATAGTGATTTTGATATAGATACAAATTCATATACCAGATTTTGGGGCATGTACATACTACACATCTCACACATACAGCTTCATATAACTTGACACAATTATAGAACTAGATAGTAGACTATAGGCATAGTGTAGATCATAGTGCTTTGGTCTCAAATTTTACACATGAGGCATGGCAAGATATCTCATATCACATATGGTTATACAAATTACCAGATTGTACAGATGCATCACTCACATATCAGATTTGGGGGCATGGCATAGATGCTCATGTTCTTCATCACTCAAGATTATATATATATATATATATATATATATATATATATATATATATATATATATATATATAATATTAAGATATGCCATTATCTTCTTAAACATTAACAAAATTATTACATTACACCTAGTTGTACCCAAGTTGTCACCAGGTTAGACCACACGACCATCTGTAGAGGTTGGTTTATTGTATTACTCAAATCCAAACTACACAAGTTTGTACAAGACAGAGGATAGACATTGGTTTTGGGCCTCTTAGCATTTCTTAGTTCGAATTTAGATATTTAGAGGGGGGCATGACATATTTTGCTCTTCATAGCATACAAATTTTTATACACATTTTATATTACATGAGTTTATGTGGGACAAAGGACATACATTGGTTTTGGGCCTCCGAGCATTCCTCATCTTCAGTCAGATTCAACATAGGGGCAAGCATTGCCCTCCTTCTCCATGATACATGGAATCCATATTCAAATTTAGTATAAGAGGCATCCACTAGATTCCTTTTTTCTCCAGGCACTATTTAGCTCTCCATCCACTTCCCTGGATAAGAAGTGAGTTGGATCCATGTAGCACAGTCACCTCCACACAAGTAAGTTTAGGTACACATTTTCTTCTTCTTTCTTTTAATCTAGTATTTCATTTTATTACATCATTAGAATAAAAGGGGTGCAAATGTATACACCCTAAATTGGTCAAGCAACCACACATATCATGTATTTTCATATTCATCTTCATAGGAGACTCTGATTGGAGGATATTAGCCTTGTTTGCACTAACCATGTCATTGTTTTTCCTTATCTTGGTCTTGTGTCTTGCTTTTGTCACCTTTTTGCCCATTACTAGTCATCTAGGGTCTTCTAACCAGTGATTCCACCTCAACCAAACAATATTCTCCATGCCAATCTTGTTCTCCCATATCTTGAGCCTATAAGATAAGAGTGCCAAAATTGGACTATAGCATCAAACATAAAAGTGTCTTGTTTTCGGTCCTCCTATCCATTTGTATTTTGATCCCCAATGGTCATTTATCTTCACTTAATAGGTCCCTAACCCTTCTTAGCCATTCCCTTAAGTTTTGTTTACCTTTTTGATGTCAGATAACATGAATAAGGCTCTCAAATTCAAAATAAAGAGTTTCCTATATAAAGGACTTCACAAGTCATTTTATATCTAGCACTTACTACTTTGGCACACTAAGTAATAAAAAATTAGTCAATAGTATAGCTCAAAATTTTGTATCACACATAGATTTGCATGTTTAATCAAGGAATGGCTTGGGAGAAAGTTCATTCTTACATCTACCATGTGTGTTGATTATATATATTCCCTCCAGAAGAATCACATTTAATCTAAGACCTTAGCTTGAGGGTTAATATAGGTAGTGATCAGGATAACAAGGGTTCTAGATTGTGTGATCATACTTCCCCTAACCCATTTTTTTTCCTTTTGCTTTTGATATGTTTGTTTTTTCATGTGTGTAGATAGACTTAAGGTTTTGAGAATAAAATAGGTTATACAGTGGCACCTACAAATATCACAGAGAAATAAAGACACCTACAAGACCCAAGAACTAGACTACATCAAAATCTAGAACTAGAAATTGATTTAGACAATAGTGTTGGAACTATAATATAGCACCAAACACCAAATTTTCCACTTTTTATTTCTTTATCCTTTCACCAAAAAAAACCTATATTTAATTTTTTGACATCTTCCCAGTCCTGCACAATAGTTTTTAGTTTCTAGATCAATCCTCTCAGCCTATGTTTTTAGATTAGTCATTTCCTTTTCACTTGTAATTGATTTGATCAAATTAATATAAATCTATGTTTTACTACATTTAATTATATTTTACCACTCAATCCATCCCTTTTATTATTTAGGAACTAAACCCTAGTTTCCCAAAAATAATAAAATACCCCTAAATACTCTCGTAATGACTCATCATTAGAAAACTTGTCTATTGCTAAATTTTTTGAACAAGTAGCGTCATCAATTAAATAAAGGTTGACCACTTGGAGCTTGGTTGTAGAGATATTCATACATTCCATTTTGGCCTTTTGGAAACAAATTGTATTGTAAGGGATATGTTTGTGTTTGATAGCTTTATCTGAAAAAACCCAAAGCTTGTCAATTTGTATTATTTATGGGAGAAATAGGCTGAGTTATTCTTTGCTCATTTTTACCTAACCCTTGTCCTTTGTACCCATATATGAGTAAATATCGAGAACAAAAATCATGTTTATAGGATTATGGTGTATTATATACATATGTTTGGACCATTGAACAATATGTCAATGGATTAGTATCCATTAGACATGTATAAATGAATCCTTGATGACTAAATATTAAGTATTCATGCAACATGGATGGAACTACATACATCTCATATATTCAAGGTTGTCTTAAAAAAATGTTATAGTTAAAATCATTCGACATAACCAAGCATAAAGTGGGTGATGTTTGGGGACCTACAATAATATTCAATTTTATTTGTCCCAATACTCATCATAACATATTATCCCTTGATACTCATATTATATGGTTCTAAATTTGATGGTCTAATGCCCATTATGAAGAGAAAAGATATGTTACAAAAGTTCAATCCTGAGCCATTGTGCATGAGAACTCATTTTACCATTTTGTTGTAAACACACACCTGGATAGAGTGATAAACCATTGTTTTAAGGTGTTGAGGTACCAAATCCTCCTTTTCAAAGTATATATTATGTTCAGTATATTTAATGGAATTTAAAACAAAGGCCACATATGGTGATTCAACATTACAAGGGAGTAGGGTCATAATGTGTAATGCATCTAAAAGAACATCGTTGTAATGGGATGAATCATGTAACAAGTCCATAAGTGAGGTTTTGGTAGTACTATGCTTAGATTTGGAAACAACATGTCCTAGGGAGGATGATTATTTAATGCACTCCCTTTGGTTCTTTTAAGTGACAAGTAAAATATCATTATAAACATTAGAATAATAAGGAATATGTAAGAATGTAGGTTTTGAATTCTTTATAGATCAAATGGATTAATCAGGCATGAAATATAACAAGTAATAACCAATATAAACTATTGGACCATGAAATAATTAATAGAGATATCCATGGCAACATGACTACAAAATTATAGCAATCAAAGAGTAACAATAGAAAAATCAAAAAACCCTAAGTGACCTAAGGTTTGGTGTTCAAAGATCGGGTTCACCAAATGTTTAGCCCTAAAATGATCTAGGTGATCTTATTGTTATCCCTAGATTTGATTAAAGAGGTAAATAGAAACAAAATGGCACAAGGGTGATAATCAAATCTATAGTAGGTCAAGTAGATGTTAATCTCAAATATAGGCATATGTTGAATTCATAAACTAAGATAGTCTAAATATGGAAAGTACAACTAAGCTATGTATGAAAATAAAAATGAAGTAATATACTTAGTTGATTCTGATGTTAACATAGTGTTGGATCCAAAATAGATAAGAAGAAGGTTGGCATATAATTCTAGAATAGTCATCAGATTTTAGATTTGATTCTTTTTGAGCTTTGGATACTAATATTAGATTTGGATGGTTATGTTGATGCTACTTTCTAGGTTAGACACAAGTGTCTTGTATAGAATACCTACTGAATAGTGATCAACCACCTAGATGCTTCTAGGTTTGTCTTTGCATTTGTTTAGGTGCATTCAAATTTGGGTCATGGATTATCACTCCTTGTGAAATGGCAAAACCCTAGTTCTTCATCTTTGTAGTGACCTTGGGGGAAATGGGTTAGGGGGCACATGGTGTCTAGCTAACCTCAAAGACCCCACTATCAGTGGATGCTACCTACATATCCAATACACTATAAGAGGGCCTCAGACTCATGTAGTGTTTGCCTACATGTTGTCTTATGTGTGAATCATGTAATATGTGGAAAGCAAGTATAGTAGTGGCCTAGCTTACAAATTAGAAAATCAGGCTCTTAGGTTGTTCTTTTAGTACTTTAGAACTATAGATGTGTTGTACCTATGACTGGTATGTAAATGGGGAAGCTTTGTTTAATTGAATGATTGATATAGTACTTTTGATAAGTTACCTTGGTCTCTTTAGTCTTATGATACATGAGGAATGAATGAGGGTTGATCTTGTATTTATATCAATCCCTTTGGAGTAGTAAATCACATTAAGGCACTTATGTTGGCCATTAAGATTTGTTTTATTTGAAAATTGGATGACTTTAGGTCACTAGACACTTGCATCAGGCTGGGACACTAATGTTGACACTAGTGTCTATCCCAGATGTTAGTGTCAAGGGAGCAAGGAAACAAATACAAGCTTAGAACTTGTAGAGGTGGAAGATAAGCACATTTTAAGCATTATGGGAAAGAGATAAGGTCTGTGTCATTAACATAAGATTAATTATACTGATAAATAAGATAAGGGGAACAAGATAGAGCAAATGTGAATTTTTTGGAAGTGGGAAAGGTCTAAAACTTAGAGGAATAACCAATGTTTGAGTTTTCTAAGTATACAAGATTGAGGTGACATATAATCATAAAATAGTCTTTACACTAGCATCACTTACATGCAAGTGGAATGGGCCCCATTATTATATATTTTCTTGACTTCTTACAAAAATGTGGCCCTAGGGTAGATTATTAGTGTTAGATTAAAGGCACAAATGTTTAGACATGAACAAAGGTCATCAGATGATAATTTTTACAAGATGTCCTATTTATTGTATGTGTTCATTAGGACAATCCATAAAGCTCATAGGGAACTATTGGATCCATCTACAGAATAATTAGGTAATAGGAGATATGAAGATTATTCTTTCTTATTTGTTTATAGATTTAGAAATGAAATTGCCAAAATTTGTGAGGATGTTATCCTCAAGTCTACCAAGATATTTATGGCACTCAGATGCCCATGTTATCTAAGAATTTTAGGAGGATAATCTCCAAAGTGAGAGATTCCTAGTACTATCCAAACTATACCATAATCAAAATTAAGGGAACAAGATGTTATCCTCAAGTCTACCAAAATATTTATGACACTCAGATACCCATGATATCTAAGAATTTTAGGAGGATAATCTCCAAAATGGAAGATTAGTATTACTACCCAAATTGTACCATAATCAAAATTAAGGGAAAAAGAGCATCCCCTTTATTTTTACCATTCCATGTCCTAGACAAGGTGGCAAAACAAGAGATCACCCACTAATTATATAATAGTATATATGAGTAACTCAACCTAAAACACTAGACCTAATGCCACAAGTCCTCCCTAAGCATTGGGTAGCTTCAATTCTCAATGAGGGCATGTCTCAACCAAGTGGGTAAGGTTAAGACCCATTCCAAAAAATAGTGGCCCAATTCATAGAATGGGACCCAAGGGAAAGATCATGAACTATATTCATCTCTTCAAGGAAAAAAAAGGGTTGACTATTAAATATGGTCAGCAATAATATGAACATGATACCATATTTTTGAATGCTTTAGATGCTTCTGAAGTCTAATTCACATGATAAATAATCAGATGTAAATGATCATTGCCCAAGCCATCCAATATGACCCAGAGATCACCAAGGAATAGGAACAAGAAAATGTAAAGGAAGCAAAAAAGGATTGGAGTCATTAGTGGCCTCGGCCATAATCTCAAGACCCCATAGAATAGAACCAACATCCCTTTCCCACAAAATAAGAGACCAATCTATCAGAGGGAGAGCCTAGTAATCAAAGGGAGTAAAATCCCTAGATTAGGAAAGAGATTATTAGAGGCCTCCCTGGTCCTCATCCATCATCCACCCATTCAATTTCCACCACTATGGGCACAACCACTAAAATTATTATGATTTCACATGCTCTAGATGGACAAACAAGTACATTCTATTGGCCACGACTAGCTCTACTTACTTTGATTACACAAGTTATTCTCCCAAAAAAAAATTCAAAGTTATTTTTCATCTCTTCCCTCTACTCCTCCTTCCCCTCAAACACCTCAATTAATTTCATCCTCATCCATCACAACCAATGAGATGACATCTCCTCAAACATTCCCTATTATGTCAATTTCCTATTCATCCATTCATGCCTCCACTGTTGTTGTTCCATTTCCCATCCCTTCACCATTACCTATAGTAGTAGTTATTTCTACTATGGCTCCTTTATGGGTTCCATCTTCCCCTCACTTCCTATTCCCCCCACAATCTCTCACCAAAGGAACTATATAATTCTTCCAACCTCCTTTAAAATCTAGGAAGTGGAGGAAAGACCATCATTAGGTCTTGTTAACCCATGAGGATTCCTTGAGGAGGAAATAGAAAAGGAAGAGAAAGAACATGTAATATCACTAGTTGATTACCCCATAAATGATGAAGAAGAAACATAGAAATAATGAAGGGACAAAATCAGGAGTTAAGTGAAGATAGAGCCCAGTATGGAATAGAGGAAGAGGTATAGATAGAAAGATCCAAATCAATAAGCCTAAGAATCCTGAGTGAAGAAGAAATTCCAACTATGGCACTAGACTAACAGATACTTACAAAGAAAGAAAGACAAAACCATAATAAGGTAGTTATTCTCTTGATTCTTATGTTACTATTGTATATACTCAAGCTATAAATTTTCCACTACTATTTTTAGACCACCATTTTCTAGTTCCATTGATTCTTTTATTCTTTCAACATCAACCTAAATAATTACTCCTAAGAAGAGAGTCTATTTTGAAGATTTAGTTTTAATTTCTACTTAATCCTCAAGGACCATTGGTCCCCCCAAAATCTTTAGCTCAATTAGAGATACCATTGCAGTCTACATCTATACAATCAACCATAATGATAGTTTTGAAAACCCCAAGCCTAACAAAGTATGTGGTAGAGATCACCCTCAAATAGAAATATCACGTTGGAAAAAGATTATTCAACCTCCCCTCTAATTTCCCATTCAAATAATGATCAAATGTCATTTTTAATAATAAATCCACCTCCAATAACTACTCCACATCCTACCTCTGAAGACCCCAACCAATCTGAAGAATAAGGGGAACTCATTATGCCCCGATGGGTTAAAGAGCTACAAGGGTAGAGAGATCACAGGTAGAATTTGATCCTTACAAAGCTGCCTACAATTTCCACCCATTTTGATCAATAAAGTGGCATAATTCAAATGGTGAGAAAAATGAAAGGGGTAAACACAAACATTAGGGAGGAGGTGGTGATGGAACAAAGGGAAAAATTATTTCCCTTGGCTAAAAAGTCCAAAATAAATGCAAGTGATCCTACATAATATATATAGGATTTCTGATCTTTCATGGATTTAGCTATGGAGGCCATGAAATAAATGTACAATATCCAAGAAGAAGCACAACAATGGCTAGTATAGACATAAATCATGCATTCCCCCTAGGAGATTATGGATAATGTCCATAGCGTAACTATAAGGTTATATAACATTTTCAATACTATTAAATCTTCTAGAGGTGAATCTTAGCTTAAGAGGGTGAAGGTGTTGAAATCATGGCACTAATTGAAAGAGTTATAAAATAGGCATAAATTCCTAGTTTAGTGTGCAAGAAATGGTTCATTCAATCATCTTAACTTAATGTCTCCCTGATATGTTTCATGGGCTTTAAGTTACATAATTACTAATAGGTATGGTGCCTTTAATTGGCACATACAAATGAAAGTTTTAATAGGGAATTTCATAGGCCATGAAAATGAGGCCTTACAGATCCTGAGGAATATGAGGGTCACATATGTGATAATCTCTACTAGGCAACTAGTAAATAGGCCTAATTTTGAAACATATACTAAAGCAGTTACAAATAGATTTAAGAAGGAAATTCAAGGAACCATTTATAAAACTAATGATGAGATTCTCTAGCTAATAAATTCTACCAAGGATAGAGTGACTAAAGATAAATCGCTTGGATTGAAATTTAAGAGCTCAGAAGTAGAGCACATAAGGTTGATGACTGAAGCCATCAAAATATTTAAGCCTTCCATGCTTAATTTTGATATTATCAACAAAGAGTTTGAATATATGCATGCATTATTTTAGAAACTCAAAGCCATAGAGGGAGCTTTTATGTCAATATCAAGCACACAGTCAACTACAAGTGGTGCCATGTCATCACAGGGTCCCCAATTTTTTAGATATGCACTAATATATAATCTAATAGTTTTAGTTTTGATTCCTCAAGGGGAAATAGTGGTTGCTTTAGTTTCTACAATTGTCATGAAATTGTTTCCCTCTTTTAGTAGTGTCACATCAGCACCACCTTAAGTATATGTATGTATTTACAGGTTTTAAATTAAGTTAGAACTGGTAGTTCCAAATTTATTAACATATATGTAATATATTTTGGTCAAGGAATATTATTTATGTGCACACTTTCATTCATGCATTTTATGCATGATTTTGTTACATATTTATATAATTAGGGATGTAAATTTAAACTTCACTTCAAGGATGAGGCATCCCCTCCCCAATACTATGTATATTTATATCCTCTCGATCCCAAAGGGAGGAGAATTTTAGCCATTAAGATTAATAGGAAACTCTAAGGATTGTTCTACTATTGGTCTTAATGTGCAAATCTTGTTCTTCTCCAATTTTGTGAGTTTTTTAAGAATTTATATTAATCTAGTATCTTATTCTTTTGATTGTGCATGAATATTCTTCTGATATAGTTATTCATATAGTGTAGTAGCTGATTTGAATGCTTTGGTATAATAATCATAATCTCCCTTTGTAGATGTGTTATTGAAATCTTAAAAATGCAACAAATTTTGATTATGTGCATCAAAGTTCTTTATATTCTTGTTTCCTTAGGCTCTTAATTGTGTTTTATTATCTATGTGTTAATAGTAACTTGTAGCAAGCATTGATTTCTGATTGTTTGTCCAACCCCTAGTTCAAGATCTAGATTACAAGGGTTTCATCTTATTTGATTTACAAACCTTCTTTATTGCCCTAATTTTATTTATTTTTGAGTTTATTTTGATCCTACCCACCTTAAGTTATATTCATCATCAATCCACCCATCTCAAGTAGATCTAGACTCAAGTCATATCTGAACCATATGAAATAAATAATTGATTCATTCATAGTTATTCCACCAAGAAGTTTTTATAAAACCCAATACCCCACAACTCATGCTTTAGAGTGAGTCTCTCTTCATTGATCATAAAATGTTAGAGGTTACCTCATAAGTTTCCCTAGTGTGCAATAAACTCACATCAACATATTGTTTAAATATGTGTCTTGTGTTGTTCTTTGTAGATATGTTATTATTAATTTTAATACATCGTTCTCAATAATCAATCAATACCTATTTTAATGGCATACTATCAAAATACATTTAAATTTCATTTGTTTTTCTTAGGATAAGATTTGTGTTTACTTTTCCATGTATGACCTTTCATCTTCCTTCTTTTTCATTTTTATTTTAGAAGTAGAAAGTAATAAAATCTAATACAAATTTATATCTATAAATATTGTTATTTTTTTTTCAAGTTTGTTTTTTTCAATAACAAGAACCCCCCCGCTTTGAATAGAGGATTAACTTCATCCCCTTCATTATTTCCAAAATTTCATACTTGGTTTTGTGTAAAAAAAATTTCCAATAGTTTTTGGTGCCCATTAAAAGGCACATTTCATGCTACCCAAAATACCTATCACTCCACAATCTACAAAGTTTATCAGATGAAGAGTTTCCCCTACTCACAAAGTATTATAGTTAAATATGTCATCTTGGCTGAAAATAGATTCATAATGTTTAGTAAAAGTAAAAGCACTTCTAACCCATTCTTTGAATTTCAAGAAAGGTTCAGTTTGAAACTTTCCCCATAGAGGATAAGGAGAGTTGGTCCAACATTTTATATAACTCTATCTTTGCCCAATATCCTAATTTCTAGAGACATGGATTTTTAAATCATGGTAGTTGTACTAGTAAATTTGGATCCGCATATTGGACCATTGGCACTACATGCTTAATATCATGAATTATCCAAGGGATCAAAGAAAAATTTCCCTAAGTTCACTAGTGACAATAAACACCACTCATTCGCTTTATTCATAATAACTTACAATAAAAAAATTAAAATCCATGAGAAAAAGTAAATAAATAGGAAATATAAGGTGCATGAAGAACCCAAAGATTATAATCAATAGGGGTATACATTTTCATAATTTGTTCAAAGATAAATCAACCAAGAAAATGGGAACATAACATCTCCTCATATGCCCTTGAATCATGAAGGTTTTAATTTGGGTTGCCATTTTTCAATTGATATCATTGATCACATGATGGGAACCAACTAAAGATGAACATTCACTTTTGGCACCACTGACATAAATAAAAAATGAGCCTCATATTCCTATGAGATAATTCATATCCAAATTCAATAAATTGCTTCGTAAGATTCCCTGAAATTTTTTGCCTGCTTTAGAAAATAAAAATTTTGTCTCTATTAATGAAAAAACACTAGAGGTGATTTTATTCCTACATCATAATTATCCACCAAAAAATTAATGAGCTGAAATTTAATCTATTGAGATAGAAGATGACATTATTATGGCCAAAAATATTTTAAAATGATACATTTAAAGGTAAAAGATAGGCTACACTAGATCTATTATTTCAAAAACTAGAAAATGACCTGCTAGCTTTGAAGAAACAAATTCCTTGTTTCAATTTGGTTCTACCTTATCAATATGTACCTCAAATACTATTTGTTCTATACAACAATGTGCATGCCCATATTCTTGCTACAACTCTAAAACTCGCTATTGAAGCAACCCCTTCATAAATCATTTTTTGATGCAATTTACATGTTATTAATGACCATGATAGTTATAAATTCCAAAATAATTTGATATTTCTATAGTTATGCACCTTGACTGAACCATCAGATGAAGGTATTTTGGGTACCTTTGATCTTAAAATTTAGGAACCCAATGGTGACTCCATTGTGAGTTATTTATAATTTAAACCTAACGAAGATGAGCATGATGAAAGGGTGGAAGATATGATTAGTCACTCATTCACTCTATTCATAATAACATATAATGAAAAATTAAAATCTACAAGAAAAGGTAAATAAAAGGGAAATAGAAGGCACATGAAGATCTCAAGGGAACTCCTCCAAATATTATACTCAATAGGGGTATGAATTTTCATAATTATTTCAAGGATAAATCAACCAAGAAAATGAGAACATAACATCTCCTCATATGGACTCAAATCATAAAGGTCCTAATTTGGGTTGCCATTTTTTAATTGATATCATTGATCACATGAATAGAATAAAGATATAGATCACTCAAGTTAAATATCTTAGGTTGAATATGGATTCACTTGATCGATTGATTAGAATCATTCAAGGATATGGACCCAACATTTCATTTGAAAAAACTTTCACAATAAACATTGGTTGTTGATTTTTCTCCTCAGAATCATACGAATACTTATGCTCAAAGTGGAAAGAAACTAGACCCTTTCTATGTTTCACTTTTTATCAAAGGATTTTGATTCAATAATTACATCATTGATTATGGGGCTTTGGATAATGTAATACTAACTATGGTTGTGAATGCCTTATGTTTAACATGCATAAAGACATTTATATATTTTTATTATATGAAAGCCAAACAAAATCCTCTCATCAAGAAAATCAAATATACTTAGGTGGCCCTAATAGCCTTCCTATAGAAAAGAATCAATGTGACAATCTTGGTTGAAAATAATCCTCCAAGTTATGGGATGTTGCTAAGTAGAAGCATTTGCAAAGATCTTGGTAGTGAAATTTAGATGGACTAGACTCACATTACCATTTTAGTTAAAGTAATTAAATATAAACTCCTTCTAGAGCCTAAAGTCAAACATCTAGTGCAAAATCCAAAGGATCCTAGGGTATATTTATTATATGAAGAAACAGACCCTAGTAAATACATGATGATGTCAAAAAAATATTTAGAGTTCCGTGAGCTCATGAAAGGAAATTTAAATGATGTATGGACCTTGGAATTTGATATAAGTTATGCATATGTAAGATAAGGGCTCAAGATAATTCTAATTTCTCTTTTGAATAGTCTTTTATCATTTTTGTACAAACTTCGATTCAAATGTAATAATAACATAGTTAAATATGAATCATTGTCATTGGGATTATGGGTAGCAAAAGAAATGAGAATCTAGAATCTTGTGGCACAAGGAGTTGTTAAACTAAATTTGAAATAGGTGTGAAATTAATATTAGGTTAAGAACAACATACTAAATCATTGTAAAAATTTGGTTTGGGATTGCATTGAAATATTTGAAGCTTTCAATACGATTATAATTCTAAGAGAATAAAATTCTAAGACTGATGTTTTGGATTTATCTACATCTTTGTTAATTCCTCATCCTGAGATAGATAAAGACAAATATACTATTGAAATAGTATATCACCCAAGTATATCAAACAAATAATAACACTAGAAAGAGTTTAATAATGATGAAAAAATAATTGCATTCGTAGAGCAAGTTGATAATTTTTGAATTTTATATTTCAAAGGAAGTTCATTAGTATACAAAGAATCCTCTTCTAAATAAATCAAAAGTGTGGATAAAAATTAAATAGGAGAATCAACCAACCCCAAAGAGAATGAAGTCAATAAAGATAAAGTCATCTAACTCAAAGGCAATAAAAACTTGAGAGACTGGGTATCACTTGAATAATTATTCGATAAGCATGATTGGTATATAAAGAATAAAATATAATAAAATCTCAAGGGCTTCCCAGACTATGACATGATGAACATAAGAACAAAGGAAGAACCAAGATATGTGAATAATGGTAAGTGTCACTCTAAATAAGAACACAAGAGATTCATACATCTCTTTAAATATGTATATAGTTATATTTACTTAGTGATATGCCAATCTAAAATCCTTCTACCTAAAAGGTATGCAATATAACATTCCTCTGAAATAAGGCATTAATCCATTTAGGCAAAATCCAAGGCACTATAATCCTAAGATTATGAACACTATACATGAGGAGATAAAAAATATGTTGGTTTCGAGAATCATATTCCTAATACAACACATCCCATGGTAGTAAATATAATGCAAATAAGAAATAAGAATGGAGAATTATGGATTTTTGTGGATTTTTAAAATTTGAATCAAACTTCACTTAAAGATAACTATCCTCTACTAATAATCGATCAAATTATGCAAGTAGGAATAGGGCTTGAAATTATGAATATACTAGATGTACTTTCCATTTACAATCAAGTGGAAGTAACTTGTGAACATCAATATGAAATAGTATTCACTACACCATGGGGAACGTTTACTTATCGAAGAATGCCTTCTAGACATATCAATGCTAGAGCCCCTTTCAAAAGAGATATGGATTTATCTTTCATAAATTTGAAGAACAAAATCATAATGATCTATCTAGATGATCTCATTATGTTCTCTAGAAAGAGAGAAGATTGTTATAAACATTTGAATATGGTCTTTGAAATATATAGAGCTTGTGGTATTTCTTTGAACCTTAATAAGTCCATTATCACAGTCATAGAAATAAAACTCCTTGGATATTTGGTGTCTAAGTAAGGTACCAAGATTTATCTTAAGAGGTTCAAGGTAATTCAATAATTATCTTTACCTACCAATAAACCTGGTACACATTCTTTTTTTTTAAGTAAATTTCATGAGAAGATTTGTACCTGATTTTTCCAAATTGATTGGACATATTTCTCACATGATGAAAGGAAAATACATTTTTCAAGTGGAGTAAAGAAGGAAAGACAACCTTTGAGGAGATCAAAAAATTTATTACCAATGCCCCAATACTAGCTTGCCCAGACTTTCAAAAAGACTTCATAACATATTGTTATTCCTCTCAATATACATTGTCAGCCATTTTAGTATAAAAAATGAAGAAGACATTGAGTCTCTAATTATTTTCATGAGTTGTGGACTAAAGGGCCATGAACTCAAATATTCTCTTATGGATAAACATTCATAATTTATTGTCAAGGATATAAAACATTTCATATTTTATGCCTTGAATTCTCATACAATGGTGTTGGTCCTAGATACAATTGTCAAATGTATCTTGAGACATCAAGAATTAGATTCCAAGAGCTAATGATGATAACCAATTTACAATAATATGATTTGGAGATCAAACCTACCAAGTTGGTAATATGACAATGTCTTTGTTAACTAATTATGAAAGGGGATGATTATCAAAGATAATCCAACCACAAGGATCTCAATGAGAATGAAATGAAGAATTTATCGCTTGTGGTATTCATTGATATAGTAGATGAGTGGTATTCAAATATTACCTACTTCTTATCATATAGATAATTACCAACTCAATTAAATCCTAAACAAAAGTGAGAAATCAAGTAAGAGTAGCAAGATACATACTCTAGACAACACTCTAATTAAGGAAGGCATTGATGCAACATTTTTGAGGTGTGTAATTAAAGAAAAACAAAAAAGGCTATTCAAAGCTTTCCATAATCAATCCTGTGGTGATCATTTATTTACACTTGTCACTACATATAAGATTATGTAAGCCCATTACTATTAGTTGATGTTGTTCAGAGATATACAAGAATGGGTTTCAAAATGTGAAGCTTTTCAACATTTTGTTGTAAAACCAAAATTGGTTGCTTTACCTCTATGGGCAATAGTCAATGAATAATATTTTCAACAATGGGGATTAGACTTCATTGGCATGTTGAATCCTCATTCAAGTTTAGGCCACACTCATGTGTTTTTAGCAATATATTATTTCATCAAATGGGTAGAATATATTATGATGATATACACAACCTTAGAGGTTGTTTGTAATATTATCAAAGGAAATATTCTAGTTAGATTTGGTGTTCCTCAAAAGATAGTGACTAATAATGCTTCAAATTTTTGTTCATCTAAACTCATCAACTTTTACTATGGATATGATATTTCTCTGGCTTACTCTTTTAATTATTAGCATCGAGGTAATGGATAGACCAAGTCTAGTAATGAAAACATCGCTACTATTATTCACAAGCTAGTAGATGAAAATTAGATAAATTGTCATAAGAAACTTTATGATGCTCTCTATGCAGACTACATAACTCATAAAATAGAAATTTTATTTTCTCCTTTTTAAATGTATATGTATTAGGCATGAATATTCCCATTTTGATGGAATTACCAATATTCATACTAGCTCAGGTAGTAGAGGACAATCAATTCAAGGATTATTGAGAGAAAAGGATTATGTACTTGACAAAATTGGAGGAATAAAGAGTGATGATATTTTTTTGTATTTCAACTCAACAAGAAAAGGTTAAAAATTTATTTGATCACAATTCAAAATAATGGGATTTAAAAGTTGGTGATTCAGTCCTCTTATGAGACAATAGGAGAGAACCAAGATGGAATCATATAAATGTTGACTCCTTATCGATGGGTCCTTTCAAGATTCACCATTTATGCTAATAAAATAAATTATTTTTGGCCTATCATGATGGAACACATCTTCTATTACCCTATAGTGGGCAATATCTAAAGCTCTAAAAATAGTGAAAGTAGGTTGTCCCATAGTGGGTCCTTAGGTGATTTAAAATTTTGGTGTGTTTCTTTTATGTCAGTGTGTTTCTTTTATGTCAGTGTGTTTCTTTTATGTTGGTGTGTTTCCTTTATGTTAGTGTGTCTTATGTATTTCCATTCATTCATTTGTATGTTATAAGCTAACCCTGTAGCCCAATGGTTAAGGAACTAGTATTAAAATCATGAGATTATAGAATTTGCCCTGTGTCCTTTAGTAAATCTCATGTGCCTAGTCAGAACTACTAGTCATTTTCAAAATATCCATAGTCAAAAGTTTGAGTTAAATGTGAAAAACCCAAATTTGATAAGTTAGTTTAATTCTGAAAGAGAAGGAGATGTAAAATATCTTTAGTCATGTGCCCACATCCCATGTGCCTAGAAGGTTAGGCTTGTCTAAACCTTCTAAGTATACAAGGTAAGGGGACAAGATTTGACATACCTTAGACATGAATTTTCACTCATCACACTAATGTGATGTGGCTCACTTGACCCCATGGGTGAGATAGACATGAATCTGTGACTGTGGTAAGACATAACCATGGTGTCACGTCCCCACGTTCAATGAGTTATATTACGTAGGTGTGTTGAATGCACAAGGGAAGGTTGATGCCTAAGCACACCAAACCATCCCCTATTTTTATTTAAAATACACTTGTAGGTACCAATTTCATTCATTCTTCTATTGAAAATTTTACCTATGCATTATGCAAACTCTAGACTCGCACCATTCATCCCTGTGAAGACAAAAATCCAACCAAAGATAGTCAAAATATTCATTTTTTAAAACTACTTTACATTGATGTAAATTTCAAAGGTTGAAAAATGTATTTATGATATTTTTTACTCCCATGGAAGTTTTCAATACATTGGGTATTGTATGCTTCTAAATTTGAGCTATGGATTCAATATACTAAAAATAGTAACTTAACCCAAAACTTAATAAACATCAAGGGGAGAGAATATATAAGCAATTAGAATTATAAGTGGATTCATACCATCACCTTACTCCTCTTGGCTTCCCTCCAGGATCTTCAAACTAATTCTTCAAGGATTTTGGATTGCTTATTTATTTGCTTGATAATGGTGGCTTCAAGATTTAATATGGATGCAAGAGGGATTGATGGTTTCTTGGATGAAATGGATGCAAGTATGAAGAATAAAAGAGCTTATGTGTATGCTAATTAATTTGTCAATAGAGGGGTGGTAGATTTAAATAGAGGAGAGAGAGAGAATTAAAAGGAATTAAAAATTCGTTGAAAACCTCTAGAATTAGAGGTTTCTAGAGAGGAGGGATAAGATGGAGAGGATTCTAGAATTGAATAATTCTAAAATCCATTAAGGGGTTAAGCAAGATTATTACAAGATTAAATGAGGTGATTATATGGGTGATTAGGGACTAGGGATGTAAGATAGCCTAGGAATAGGCTAGGGTAAGTGGGATTAGAATTTTAAATTTCAATATAATGGTCAAGTGGGTTTAGTTAGTGGATAATAGGGAATTAGGTGAACTAATTGATTTGTGGAGTAGGAATAAGGTTAGCATGATGAATAAGAATGAAGAGGGATGTTAGATAAATGACTATAAGGGGTGATATTAGGATAAAATTAGAAGATATAAATGAGATTAGATGAAATAGGTGAAATTAGTGTTGATTGATACTAATATTAGCAATGATAAATGAAGTGAGCAAATTTAGATGTATACATTTTGCCACTCTTTGAAAGGGAACTGCGAGTGTATGAAGTGGAATGAGTAATGGTCTTTAAAATTTAAAAAAAAATCATGGATGAATGTTAGTAAATTATGTTAAAGGACATGATGCCCTCTTGAGGGGACATGTGGACAAGAATGAGAAGGATGTCCACTCAAAAGAGGAAATAAGGGGTGGGATGTGACGAATAAACAAGGGGATGGGATACAATATGTGATATAGATGATGAAGAGGATGGACTTGACCTAAAAAATGATCTAAAAAGTGATGATGCCCCTAGAAAAAGACATATGATGATGATAAGATAAGAGTCTGTAAGCTTTTGACATATCCCAAGCAAGGATGCATGCCAGGGAGAGTTTCAGACCAAGATGATAAAGGCCACAAACTTTTGACATATCCCAAGCAAGGACACATGCATGGGAGAGCATCAAGCCAAAATAAGACAATGAGTTGATAATATTAATGATGAGTGTAGTTTAAGGTTGAAGTCGAGTGATATGATGATGAATATTAGAGAGAATAAATGATATGATCGAGGGACCAAAGGATGAAGGGGAAGAATTAGACTGTAATGCATCAAATTAATGAGCCATATGTGATTTATAACAATGATGCCCCTAGTAAGGACACATGTAAGGGAGTGAGAGATGATAATAAAGTTATGGTCCTGGTCATGCTCCAATCAATGGAAGAAACTATAAAATTTGAATGATGAATTGACCAAGGTGTGAGAAATTGATGGAAAGATTAGGGAGGTGATTTTAGGGATGGTGATTGATCAATAGAGTGGTTGATTAATTGTTGATATCATAGCTAAAGGATTTTACTAATTCAATATGCGATGATGATGAATGATAAAATATGTGATGATTAATGATGGGGAAAGATGAGAGAGTGGTCGAGCTAACCTCAGGCACATCATGTGACTAAGCATTGCCTACATAGTCTAAAAAACTCAAGCCAATATAGTTTAGACTAGGTGATAAATGACAATATAGACTAGAGAAGGATGATGATGATGGATGTTAGACATGTTAGTTTTTATATAGAGGATGTGACTTAGATGTTAGACATGAAGATAAAATGATTAGGAGAAAGGATTGGATATGAGATGTTAGATGTGTATGACATGTGGTTGAGTTAGATGATTGGTCTTGGATGATCAAATTTATGATGGGATAAATATGATTAGATTATTAGGTAGGTGACAAAGGATAGGATAAATTATGAGAGTGGTCCATTATCAAGCCATAATTATAATCTAAGAAATTCGATGTAAATATAACACTAGGTCATATGTCCCATGGTATAAGTATGACCAAGAGGATATTATGCCAAAGTGAAGGCTTATAAAAGGGTCAAATGATGAATTTTGTATCATTGATGGAAACTAAAAGCATCATTATATATTTTGGTGTCATCATATCATCCTCATTAATTTCCTAATATACAAAAATATAGATGATGCAATACTAAAAAGAAACATAGATAAACAAACAAAACATAAGATAAATAAATATATAATTGATCAAAGGTATGTAAACAAGTTAAACAATAAAGAACACATAAGTAACACACATAAGTACCTACATGAAATGTCATTTGATTAATGTCTTATCTATTATCTTGATGAGATTCAACAAGAGGAGTGATCATGTGATGATTTTTACTAAGTTGGTCATGACAATCATGATGTGAATTTGGATTAAGGATAGGGACTTGGACAAGGTATGAGCATGGAGTAGAATAGGGATTGTGATTAGGGTGAGTATGGAATGGTGATTGTGAATACGGTGTGTTTGAGAAACTTTCAATTAGAACATAGGGGTTAGTCGAGTTGGGGATTGGACCCTATTGTGATCCTAGATGAGAGACTTAATACTTATCAAGTTAAAGTGAGACTAAGTTAATTCTAGTTCAATATAGACTATATATTTTCCATATTTGAAATGGGGGATGAGAGATGAAGGGCATGGAAATGGGTTTTATTAGATAATAAGCATAAGACAATACATCTTGGAATACTTCTAGAATTTTATAGATTTTATGATTTTTAGGGTTTTTGACAATATGTATGTATACTATACAAATGGGGGTTACTAGTAAAGGGAATACCAAGCTTAAAAACCAAGATAGGGGCAGATGGAAGAATGGATGGGATGCAAAAAGGATAAGAGTGATGTTGAAAATGTAATGAGGATCAAGGAATAATGGATTATGGATACCAATGACCACATCTTGAAGGAATCAAATATCTAGTTGCTTGAGTGTCCATTGGAGGATATGCCAATATGATTCTAAAACATTTCTCAAGTCATCTTCCACATCCTTACAAAAGTTAAGACTAGAATAAGGGATAATATGATGCAATATATGATGGCCAATGATGGCTAGGAATAATGGACAAAAGGATATGATATGGATGGGATTGATAAGGGATATTATGTGGATGGACTTACCCCCAAATGTTGAGGTACAATGAGATAATAGATTATTCTATCATGACACTGAAAACTAAATTTCATCATGGTACTTACCCAACATGATACAATATTGGTTTTCACCATTGGATGAATGATTTTTTTACCTTTTTTGACTTTGTAACTTTTGGCATCTCAATTTATTAGAGGTGGGTGAGATGCAAGATGCATATGCTTTCTTGGTCTTTCAACTGACACCCATTTTAAAGAGATGTGATGCTAGGATCATGTTGTTGATGTTGGATGTATTGATGTCCTTAAAACCTTTGTTTATTATTAATTTAATTTCCTTTAGATGTCTCAACTAGGTGTCTTTGCAACCCTTACAAGAGACGATGGTGTTGCCTAGGAACTTAAGGTGTGGTATGGATGAGATTATGTCTTGATTTTTATGGGAGTAATATGATTACAATGAGAAATGTGACTAGAAGGGGGGCATAAATGGAGTTCAATAGTTACATACACCATTGGACATGGTGTAAGGGATATTTTAATTTGGTGTCAAATGTTAAATGAGCTTAAAGTATCCAATACCTTCTAACTTATTTTCTCTTTGATCCAAACATTAGGAGGATTGTCAGCCATATTGTTATTACTTTTGAAGGATTTTTCACTTATTGATATTTGACTTAGATTTTGATTACCCCCTATTGCCTAAATTTGGGCTTCGCTAGGGGTATTCAACTTTGGACTTAGAGGAGGATTATTTTGACTAGGATGATCCCCTAGCACTTCAAAGATATTTATACTAGGGGATGATTCTTTTTAACTTGGTTGATTAAAAAATTCTTCTTTACTTTGATTGAATATTTATAGATCACAACTGACTTGATTATTTTTCTTGATTAATTTATTATTGACTTGGATCCTTGTAGATTCATCACACAAGAGTACATGATGAATGGAGTCCAATGATGTGTGTTTGTGTATGTCCCATTCAAGGAGTGGGATGAAAGGATTGTTAAGAGGATGGGATGATTTGGGATGTGTGGTGGAAGGGGTGGATTAAGGGGATAATGGGAAACATATAACTCATAAGAGCTACTAAGAGACCTAGCCTTGATGTCATAGAAAGTGTCCTCAATAATCTCAAAAGGATAACTAAGACTCTTTATAGAATTAATGTCTAAAGTCGATTCATATCTAGCATTATGATCTTCAACTGATAAAGCATCTAAGAATTATGTTATAACTTCGTCATCCTAAGATAGATCAAAATTCATGCCTTACAATTGGTTGACACCCACTTTAGAGATATGTTCAAAGAGATAGGTATCAACATGAGTTTCATTTTCTGAAAGGGATGATGTTTCTGACATGGATCCTAATTCATATACTAATTTTAGATATGATCCTAACCACTCTGATGTAGATGACCATTTTGATGTTAACTCCAAGAGGGATGTTAAAGAGGTGATGTAGCCCATAGATGATTTTTTGATAGTAGCCATATTATTATTTGTGAGTACCTCTTCCCCTCGGGTTTGTGAAAGGATGTTTTAGGCTTAATAGATTTATGAATATGAGGGATTTGATGTGGAGAGGATGTGGGTATGATTTAATCTAAGATGGTTGTGGTATGGCAAGGATTAGGTTCATGACCTTCATTGAGGAGGGAAAAAGATTGATCATATTTAGGAAGTAATTCTTGGCATACCCATTTTTGTACACTCCTAAGTGTAGACACATTAGATTCTCCCTGAATTTCAATGTCACCATTATCAATTAGGTTTTGAATATAATCTCTAAATGGGTGACATATATTAATAGAATTCCCAAGGACTTTATGGTATAGACAAAATTATTCTACCTGATGCCATGAGGGCATATGTTTAGATAAATCTAAAGGTATAGTTTTTGGGTGGACCATCATGCCTATGGATCTTTGGTTCTAAAATAGGGCTTTCATAGATATTGGGATAGGGGTATATTATTTGTCTATAGTGTTGGATGTGGAAGTGTTGAATTTACGAGTGGAAGAGCATGATGTCATGATATTGGGATATGGTGGTGTGTGATATTATTTAGAAGATGAACCAGATTTAGATGAGGTTGACAATCTAGGCTTCCCTTTACTAGTAGGATGGGGGCTTTGTGATGGACTATGACTAGTAAATGAAGGATTCAAATGGGGATGGGTATCAACTAGAGGTAAGGTTAACTAAATGGGGTTAAGGCCTTTGGGAAGTTGGGCACCCATCTCAAGGAGTTGCAAGAGGATTGCATATTTGTTAGCAACAACATAGTTATTTAACAAGGTAATCTTAGGACTAGGAAGATCATCACCAAGACTAGGACTAGTGGATAGGGGACTAGAATGGGATTGGTTGCCATAATAATCAGATGGGTAGAAAGGTTTATGAGGTAATTTTTTGGTTGGTGACCTTAGGTTTAGGGGCTCAAAATCATTAAGAAAGTAGGCAATGATCTCCAATATCCACAAAAGGCATTCATCCCTATTAGAAAATATATACTTGTGAAATAGGATGACCTCATCATTTGTATATTGAGGGGTGTTATGACTATGGTTATAATGAATGGACAATGGGGTTGATCATGGTGGGATAGCACGTGTGCTAGGTGTATATGGGGATTGTTTATGGGGAAAGACATGGGATATTCATTTAGTCTTGATGAGATCAAGTTTGGAAGGTAGGTGAGCACCCATTTCTAGGGCCCATAAAAGGATCTCATCCTTGTTGGCAAATAGGTATTATTCTACAAGAATTGGGTCCAAATCCATGTGGATATATGATAAATTGGTAATGGATGATGAGGTGGATAAAATGGGGCTTGGGTAAAAATATGATCCTTGGACAACGTAAGTCTGAATGATTAAGCTAGTATGGTAGGTGATGGTAAGGATGAGATAGACTAAATAAATTATAATATAAAACCATGATCAGATTTCAAATTGATAGTATGATAAATGCTAATGATCTATCAACAATGCCTAGTTTTCAATCTAGAAAAAGTATGGGGATTCGACTAGTGCCTAGATTTCAACTAGCAGGACGATGATTAGATGGGTGTTACTTATGAATAGGCAATATGACTATATCAGAGATGACTAGATTAATGATTATTGGATGTTATATTGAAATCAACAAAGTAACAAGTTGTTAATAGGGTATTGACTAAGTATGAAATCTGGTAAAGTGATGGGTGATACAAAAATGATAGTGGTTTAGAGGGATAGGATAATATGTAAGGATGACAAAAGGACTAGCCCAAGTCTTAGACTAATTTTATCAAGGTTATATTGATATAAGAGTATGTGATTAAATAGAGGGATTAAGGAGGATGCGATTGATATTAGGAAAGTGATGAAATAATGATTTAGGGCAAGATTGATGATGTGGGTATGGTTTGGATAAGTATGTGACCTAAAATTCCAACTAGATGTGTTTCAGGATAAAAAGGCAAGACAAAAGTAAGATGGATCTAGGCAAGGTAAGAATAGATGGGATGAAGGATAAGTATGCTCTAGATAGGTTGATAAAGAAAAAGGGGGATGTCAAGGCAAAAACTAGATTATAATATGTTTGAGATGGGATGATAAGATATCTAAGATATACAATATTATACAAGATTAAGATTAGATATGATGAAGGATAGAGTAGAAAAAGGATATACAAGATATGATGATGGGTAAATTGGATAAGGATGTATAAGATTTTTAAGAATGTAAAAAATGGGGATGATGATATAAAATACCTAGATAGCCATGTATAGGATTGGATGAAAGGTTGACTTGGCTCACAAATAACACTAGTCTAGCAAAACACACACCAAATCAATCAAATCACAAACCTAAGATTATTAAACTAATGTAAGAGTGTAACTTGATGATTTCACCATCTAATGGATTCATGGGTGAGGATATAGGTTAGTGACCTATTATGGAATTTCCCAAATCCTCTCAACCCTATTTATACATAATGGTCACTTAAGAGTTGATATTGACTTCAAAAGTAAGTCATTTGCTACGGTCGATAGGTCTTAGGCTAGGTTTATATAAGGTTTCTATAGGCATTCCTAATATACACAAGGTACATGGGGCCTAAATCCTTGTAGGGTGTTATCTAATGCCTAGTTTAGAGAATTAACTCTTCCTTTTCATGGAATACGTGTATGGGGTCAACTACTTAGCCAAATGATAGTTGTCCTTAAGATTCATACGTCACTAGAATACAAAGTGTAGATTTATGCATGGTGGTGAAATCCATAGTCAAAATCCCCCCAAGACTATGTCAAGTGCATGGGAATCACTTTCACATCATGTTACCCCTAAAAAATAAAAATAGAAGGATTTATTAGTGGTTTTTTATCCTCCAAGATTTATTTCTAGGATGCAGGGAGGAGAACATACACCGTTGTAGCCCTCGAGTAACACTCAAGCAAGCAAAATATTTAGTAAATGATAAATTAAGTGTGATATATACAAGATATTTTTCAAAATGCCAAAATATTTGATAAGTTTCCTACAAATCATGTGATTACTAGTTTCAATTGGCAATCCTGAGGGCCAACCTACAAGACAAGATGTTATAAAAAATATATGGCATGAAAGATAAGATGTTAGCAAGCCAAGATTGCCACTAGATTCACCCCTATAAGAAATAAAATATTAGTTCGATAAGCCTTAATAAAAACAATGAAAAAAATCACCATTTTACTCTATAAGTTTTTGGATGAGGGAGCATGATGCAGGGGTCTGGGGGTGATAGCCCTTAGTGGGGTAAAGTGGTAGTGCCCCTTATGGGGTTAAGGGGTAGCACCCCTTATAAGGTCAAGGGGTATCACCCCTTATAGGGTCTACAGGTAGTGTCCCTATTTCATTACAGGGTGGGGTTAAGAGGTAGCACCCCCAATGCCAAATGTAATTTGGGATATGTAGAACCCTTGGAATGACCCAAAATTCACTAAAAATGATCTTAAAAATGCACTCAAAAAGGACAACTTGAAGGCAAAAATGAATTCAAAATCACTACTATAAAAGGCAAAATCACTTATATAGTCATATTTTCAAAAGTGATTCTAGAGAGGCAAAACTACAACTAATAGGTCAATACCATAACTGAGAGATCGACAGTTTTATAGATAGTTAGTTATGATTGTCTAGTTAGGCAAAACCACTTATGGCTAGTGCAAAACTGCCTGTGGAAAATCAAAACCATCGATGTCGAGATGCAATTTTGTAGTGGATGGGGAAAATGATAAATTTTAAGACAAATATAAAGTGTTTAGAGTGGCCAAAAAGGTGATTTTATTTTTTTTAAAGCTATTTTTTTATCAGATACAAGTAGTTATATGTGTTGTTAAACTACTCTGAGTCAAAACCGCATATTGATTTGTAAAACGCCCTTTAGAAATTGATATTTCTTGTATCAATAGGTAGTTTTACACAATTTAAAATTTATGATGTATACAAAATCTGCAAAGGATATATTATTCAACTATTTGTCTATAGATCAGATTATCTACAAAAATGTGTATGACTAAAGATTAAAATTTAAAATTATAGAAACTATCATCTACTATCAAAATTTACTCTAGAACTCACAACATCATGACTGGGATTCAAAATTGCCTCTGTAAATAGGTGATATAGCATAACATGGTTAAAAGGGTTATTTTAGGGGTAATGATTATGTTTGAGAAGGGTATTTCTTCTCTTACAATCAAATTACCACCAAATAGAACCCACAAGATCATCATATATTAAAAACACAAACTTAGTGAACTTATGGCTAAATTAAAATTTCACTTCGTGAAATCAAAACTATAGTTGAATATCAATACTGCAACTGTAGATAGGCAAGTTTGCTTAATAGAAGGAATCTAATTTTTTTAAGGGTACCAAAAACTTTGTTTATATTCCCTGCAACACCACAAGATTAGTTTAGAGTACAAAAACCAACAAGAAGCCAAAATGAACAATGTTTGACCTTTATATAGTATTATGTCAAAAATGTAGCTAGACTTATAAAACTGTAGTTCATTATCAAAAATGCCTTTGTCAAGAGGTATTTTTTCAAAAATATGTAAAAGTACCAAAAAAATCTAATGGATAGTGGTCAATTCTGGGTGGTTAGGAAAAATCATAGCTAGGATATGCAAAATCACCTCTATAAAATTATAGTTATCAGTGTAATACCACACTTTACCTGGGACATGAAAATTTGAATATTTCAAAGATCAATCTTTTTCTAACCAACCTTGCAAGCTAATTTAATAAGCCTTACACACACAAGGTTTAGTTTAAAGGATGGCTCCCACTATGGTCACCAATGTATGCTTGTAAATTTGAGTTATGGATTCAATATACTAAAAATAGTAACTTGATCCAAAACTTATAAAAACATCAAGGGGAGAGAATATATAAGTAATCAGGATTATAAATGGATTCTTACCATGACCTTGCTCCACTTGGCTTCCCTCAAAGATCTCCACATTTATTCTTCAAGGATTTTAGATTGCTTGTTGATTTGCTTGATAATGGTGGCTTCAAGATTTAAGAGGTATGCAAGAGGGATCAATGGATTCTTGGATGTAATGGATGCAAGAGAGTATGAAGGCTAATAGGGCTTATGTGTATGTAATTAATTTGGCAATAGAGGGGTGGTATATTTAAATAGAGGAGAGAGGGAGAATTAAAGGAATTAAAAATTCCTTGGAATCCTCTAGAATTAGAAGTTTCTAGAGATGAGGGCTAAGGTGGAGAAGATTCTAGAATTGGAGAATTATAGAATTCATTAAGGGGATAAGCAAGATTAGTAGATGGTTAAATGAGGTGATTATATGGATGATTAGGGACTAGGGATGTAGGAGAGTCTATGACTATGTTAGGGTAGGTGGGATTGGAATTTTAAATTCCAATATAATGGTTAAGTGTGATTAGTTAATGGATAATAGGGCATTAGGTAAATTAATTGATTTGTGAGGTAGGAATAAATAAGGTTAGCATGATGAAGAAGAATGAATAGAGATGTTAGATAAATGACTAGAAGGGGTGATATTATGATAAAATTAGAAGAGATTAATGAGATTAGATGAAATAGGTGAAATTAGTGTTGAATAATAGTAATATTAGTGACAATTAATAAAGTTAAAAAAATTAGATGTATACGGGTACATCAAAGTTATGGGTAACTACTGAGGTCATCTAGTAAAATATCCAAAAGAACAACTAAGTATTTTATGAAAATAGTGGCTTGTTCTCCAAAACCACACAAGTATTTCCTACCTCCAAATTTATGCAAAAAAATGTGGGATATTGCTGAGGTAAACTTTCAAATACCAAGTCAACAAAGATGAAGCTCAAATACATGGATCATGAAACTATGTCAATGTTATAGAGTGGCATTCTTTAAATCAATGACTCCCAAATTGAGCATGTGGATATGGAATAATTTCATAAAAATATGGATATATAAGCTCCAACTCCTATGGCTACTCTCTTATCTACAAGTAGTTTCCCTAAAGTATTTGGGTTCCCCATCTTTGTGTAGTGTTCAGACCTGAAGTTTGCATGCACTTGACACTATGACCCAAATACTAGGGATATATGGGTAGAAGTAGGTTATTTTATGGCAAAACTAGATAAAAGTACTATGAGCATGGCCTTACAAATCAATGCTAAGGAAATTTATGCACAGATGAGCATAAAAGTTGGATAATGTTTTTGGGATAAAAACCTAGAGAAAAACCTCGATACCATCAACAAAAAGTGGTTAAAACATAAGAGAAGAGGAATCTCAAATCTCTCAAAGAACTTATTTATATCAAACTTCAAAGATGAGATGTTGGATATGGTTACTCTTCTCAACAACATGATAGGCAAAAATAATACCAAGGAATTTCATCAATGGATGTTTATGAATATGAGAATCATATGTGGTGGGAAAAAATACATAGACTAGGGTGATATCATAAATGATTCCCTACCTCGGCAACTAAGTAATGTGGAAGTAACAATAACTTTATTTAGGGCCTATTACTTGGTGTATTCACTAGTAGCTCAAAGAGTCTACCAAGGCCCACTCAATTGGCTAATGTAAGCCCAGCCACCAAAGTCCATGAATTTTATTATTAATTAACCTTAAAATAGAGCAATAAGAATTTTAGATAGGTCAATGATGTTTTCACTATGAGAGTTATGCAAGCATTAGACAAATATCATGGAGTGAGAATTTCAAATGAGATAGGCTAACCTCATCTCATAGTATAGAAGCTACTTCATCCAAATATATAAATTATATTATATAAGATTTGGGGGATTTGAAGGTTGTTCCTCAAGAGTACCAAGGTTGGAAATCAAAAAAAAATTGTTGATTGAACTGAGCAGGTGATTGGTGGAAATGCACAAATGATGTAGATAAAATCATGTGGCATAAATTGTATTTCCTATCACTATGGGCCATTATACCTATAAGAATGACACATATGCTCAAAACATTGAATCTTCAATTCCCCGGTTCACAATAGTCATACGATCAAAGCTTATTTTGACAATAAGGAATATGTGAAAATTTATATCAGAATTAGTTCCTCCTATGTGCACAAACCACATTTGGAGAATTATTAGGTCAATTGCTCATATATGTATGAAGTTTCAAGGTGAGATTAGGTTCAATAAAGTTTGAGCTACATCAAATCCTTCCTTAGGTAGTAGAATAACTGGTAGATGATGGAAGAAAATTGATTCACCCATCTTACACTAAGAGGGTCACAACTTCACCCTTAAATCATTAATAAATTGGTATACATGAGAGGTAATTGATCTCCAACTCTGAACCAAAAGAGTGTTACAAATATCAATGAAGTGATTCAATGAAAATCTTGTAAAATTCACTAGAGAAGGTGGCTCGAAGAGATCCATAACTTTAGATCCACCAAGGCATGCCCCTTCAATAGATCCCAAATAATCTAGTACAAGTGGATTTAGAATCACATCTCATCAAGAAACTACCACTAGGGGGTGGAGATGGTGAGGATCCAAACTAACCTAAGCAATAAAATAAGACATGTGGGGAAGGTTTTTTTATTGTAATAAAGTTGTAGGCCAAAACATATGTACAAATAAAATCATGTTCTTCCTTTGGTGATCCATCTTTATTGATTAACAACACCATGTAGTAGTACCTTACCTCTACTTAAGGATCGAACCAACCAATAACGGTGAGTGTTCTTTTAAGTCCTGCACCTCATGCATTAAGATATCTTCTTCCTTTAGTCTCTTCACAAATTATACCTCTACCATGCCACAAAGATAGCTTTCACCACCATATAATCTAATGAATTCAAGTGCACATATGGTGAGCTTTAGTGACACAAAATTTCTAAGCTATATCCATTATTGGGGAAGAAGAAAAAAGTGGTTGAATATGAAGAATAACTTAGATAAATGCCATGTTTGAGAGCCCACTCAATTATTCTTGCACTACCAAATGCTAAAGCATTATCATAAATTATTGGTGATGGCACTCCAAATCTTGTCACTAGGCCTTCATAGAATTCAAGAACTGAGTTTTCACTAGCCTCTTTGAGAGTTATGGCTTCCACCCACCTTGTGAAATAATCAATGCCTGTAAGTACCTATTTATGGCTAGCACTTGAATATGGATTTATCATGCCAATGAAATCAAGACCCCATTGCATGAATGGTTAGTCTACTTGAATAGGATTGAGAGGAAGGGCTGAAATCCTTTGCTTACCTATAAAAAATGCACACTTTTTACACCTCCTTACCCATGCATAATAGTCTTTAAATAAACTAGGCCAATAATACCCAGTCTTCATTAGTTTTTTTGTTGTTGTCTTAGGTGAAAAGTGCCTCCAGCTGGTCCATCATGGAATTGTTCAAATAATTTATCAATTTGATTAGTTTTAATACATATTAATAACATACCATTAATATCTATCCTAAAAATAACTCCATCCACAAGAATATAAGGTATAGATTGCAATCTTAATTATTTTATCTTTGTTATATCCAAACCTATAGGACACTCACTTGGTTGAAGGATTCTTACCATATCTTGCATCCAACTTGGAAAAAGCAAAGTTATAGCTGTAATATGATCATCTTACAATGATAAAATAACCCTTTTTTCCTTTTTAAGGTATGTTCCCAAGTGTTCACATATCCCTCTTCCTCTTACCAATTTAGTGGCCTTAATCTCCACATCATACTCCATGACTTTGGTTATCCATCCATCCCTCTTTTCATTCAAATCCTTATAGAAAATGAAGTCTCTTATGTTTGGGTGAGTCACCATGACATGAATCCTATTATTAGACACCATATGCCTAAACTTATTGAGGCTCTTTATGATTGACAACACTTGTTTCTCAATGAAGGTGTATCTTCTTTATACACTTCTAGCCCTTGACTAAAAAAGGCAATGGGGTGCTCAAGATTTTCATTATTCTACTACATTAGCATGGATGAAATGGTTTCAAGGTTATTAAATGCATACAAGAATAAATCCTTAGAGAAATTAGGATTAATCAATGTTGGTGCTTGTGTAATGGCTTGCTTAATGGCCTCAAAACTATATTTTCCTTCTTTATTATAAACAAAGGCTTGGTGTTTATTCAACATGGTTGTAATAGACTTCATAAGATTAGAAAAATTAGGTATAAACCTTCTCACAAATTTTATTATCCAAAGAAAACTTTTCAAACCTTTCTTATGTTTGGGCGAATACAAAGCCAATATGGCGCTTACCCTTTCAAGATCTATAGCAAGCCTATCCTTAGAGACAATATGTCCTAATAACTTACCCTCATGAACTTAAAAAACACATTTCTTGGGGTTTAGAGAGATTCCATATTGCCTACACCTTTAAAAAATCAATCTAAGATGAGCTAGGTGATCAAAAGCATTATTAGATAAAACCATTATGTCATCAAGATAGATTAGCACCATTTGATTGATCAAACCTTAGAAAGCCATATCCATGGATATTTTAAATGTATCCCCTACATTACACATCCCAAGTGACATTATCTTATAGGCATATGTTCCCCATTTAGTAGTCAAATTTTTCTTATATTGATTTTTTTATTTCACCAAGACTTGGTTGTACCCTGAATAGCCATCCAAGAGAGAGAAGCATTGAGAACCTAGAACCACTTAAAGGATTTTCTTGATAGAAGCTAAGGGATAATAATCCTTTAATGACACCATGTTAAATTCTCTAAAATCCACACATAATATTATCTCTCCACTCTTATTTCTCACATGAACTAGGTTGGAAACCCATGAAGAGTGCTTGATAGGGAAAATGATTCTTGATTCTATCAACTCGATTAGCTCTTTTCTCATTAGCATCTCAATATTAGGATTAATGGACCTTTGTCTTTTCCTTATGGGCTTATAATTTGGATCAATTTCTATAGTGTTTTGGGATAATGTGGGATCAAACCCCTTAATATCACTATATTCCATGGCAAAGACATTAGAAAACTCTCTACATAACTAAACAAATGTAGCTCTCTCAGCTGAAGTACATACCTTTCCAAGATTAAGAAGCTTGTCTTTTAAGATGTACACCCTCTCATGATGTTATTATTTGGTATACATTCTTAATTTATCCCTTATCATTTGATCACTTTCATTGAATACGTTCTCAAGAATAACCAACCCTATAGGAAGCTTATTAGACCTCAATTATAAAATATGTTCTCCATATTGGTGCTATAATTTGGCCTAGTTTTTACAATAAAACTCAACTTATTACTGGATAAAACATGTTATTTTTGTATCACACTCAAACACTTGCCAATTGACATCATTATCTGGTATTGATGGACTTACTAACACCATGATATATGGCTAAGTTTTTGAGTTCTTGACATCACTAGGGATGTCAAATTGAGCTCCAACTGAAGCTAGCCTATCAACATGTTGATTATCTTCCCTTTCAAATGATTAGATGTTGAAGGCCTCAAAATATTCAATAAATTCCCATACTCTATGCTTGTAGGACTTTAATAATGTGTTTTTGGTAGAACTCTTACCTTTTACTTGGTAGACAACTAGTTCACTATCTGCAAAATCTTGCACTTGCTTCACTCATTTATTTATTGCCCATTGAATCCCATGTAAAAGAGACCCATACTTATCTACATTACAAGTACAACTAAATTTAAATCTAATTACATAATAGTACCTTTCATTTTATGGAGAAACAAGCATAGTACCTATGCCTACTTCATTCTTACTTCTTGAGCTAGCAAAGAATAATTTCCACAAGCCGTCATTATCATAACTTGGCTTAGTGAGAAGGCATGGTTTTACCTTATTCATGCAAATAATAGACACCAAGACTAGCTTCTTCAACACCTCTATATGGATCATACTCATGATTTTTTGCCTCCCACTCATCAAGTAACAGATTTGATATATCTTTGAGGGGAATGATTGGTTGTTGATAATTAGGATGATCCTCATCATCAATAATCATGCAATTGATATTATAAATGTTTGGCTTGTATGGCTCAAGATGAAAATTATACATAGGTTCAGATCTGATTGTAACCTTGGTGCCATATCTAGTTTTAAAAGCCATGTATGACTAATCAGATGATAAGTAACCTCCAATGTTGATGGTGTAATATCTTGATAAGAAAAGAGAAAAGTATGGTGGAAAATACACTACAACCACATCTATAGAAATATAGAAATTAAGACAAGCATGAAGACAAAGGCTCAAACCTTTGATTACACCCACAGTCTTAGTAGTTGAACCATCTAGTTGCAATACACCTTTGGTATTAGGCTCATACTTTAGGCCTAACTTATTAGCTATTTGTTTGAGCATCATTGAGATACCTTCCCCACTATCTATCATAAAATTATTTACTATTCAATCTTTAATGATCACTAAAACATAAAAAGAAGGTGGCTTACCATCTTTGCTTGGTTGCTCACTAGTAGATGTAGAATTGTTTATGACAACTACCTTTCTCTTCTTGATGATGTCTTTGCAAGGATGATCATTGACAATTCCTCTTGAAGTATCTCTATTTGGCAAGGAGGAGCCCATGTAACCCATATAGGAATGGTTACATTCACCTTCTTTATTTGGTCCACAATATTGATGCTAGAGCTACTAACTCTTGGTTATCCTCTAGGAGTTGTCATATTATTTTGGGGCTACATAGTTTAGAGAATGAAATTACCCTTCACATTCTAATTTCTATAAGTTTCTTGGAATTTTTTAGCTACATTAACATCCCTTGTTCCTTGAGACATAAAAGTAATAGTGGCTACACATTTACCCATCTATTGAGCATCATCAATTTCCCTCCTTTTAGATCTTGTATTAGCTACAATAGGAGTATCACCAGCCTTACTTGTACCTCCCACTTCATTGATTTCATAACACTCTCCCTCTTTCAAATTGACCAATATAGCATTGGATTAAATTTGATCTCCATTTGTCATAACCTGATTTAGAACTTCAACTTATGTCATAGATGGAATGGTTCTATTTTATGCCATACAAGCTTGATTAAACACTTCACTTTGACTAGAGGGTTGATTACAAGGTTGATCCCATTGAGAAGACCAATCATCCTCTTAAACGAAGTTGTTTTGAGTAAGTACCAAGGCTCTAGAAGTGGAGGCAACATTAGCATTGTAGCTACTATATGGTCCCACATTGGTAATTTGCCCTTACCCTTGAAAATTGCCTTGGAAAGGTGGCCTATTATGTTGATATGATTCATTGGATTAGTATGGAGCTTGATAAGGTCTATGAAATTGTTTTTGTTTCCTTTTTTCCATTTTTATAACCTTATTTTTAAGGGTTTAAAGCAATCTTTCAACATCATTTAATTTGTTTGGTTGACTACGAACAACCAACTTATCATTGATCAATGTAGGAATGGGAGTAAGAGTGGGAGTAGGTGGTTGTATATCATGAAACAATGTCATGGGAGGCCTTGGAGATATCTTTTTAGCATGTATGATATTATTTCAGTGATGGCAAGGTCATAGGCTTTCATTAACATCTTTCCTACCATGGATCGTATCATAACAGCTATGTCATTATTCAATGACTTGAGATAGTAGAGGAATACAAAATTTAGAGTGGGTCTCACAAGAATTGGGATCCTATCCCATGTTTTTTGGAACCTAGATTTAAAGTCTTGCATGAATTCTTGTGGGGCTCTCTTGATAGTAGTTAATTATTTAGCTAGTGACAAATGATCACTCTTATCTTCAAACCTATCTCCTAATTCATCCCTTGATTTAATTGAATCAAGAGCCAAAGTCCTATACCAATCCAATGTTTTGACCTTGATGAATATTTCCAACATCCTAATGGCTACATTCTCTTCGGTGACATTAAGGATATTGAAAAAGTTAGCCTTATCTCTTATATGCTCAATGGGTGTAATAGTGCTCTCTCTACTAAAATATGAGACACTCTTGAGGGACGCCATAAAGATTTCATAATATTATGCAATTTTTAGGAGAGACCCACTATTAAAGGGCACAAAATTTAGATTTCTAGCCATATTACTAACCTTGGGAGAGATTGGAGTATATGAGAAATGAAGCTTTATTCTAGGTGTCTTGGTATAAGGAAGATTATGCAGAAATCTCTTTCTCTTGACTAAAAATAATGTTAATTCAACAAACTCAAGAGGAATACCTTTGTCCCTTGACCTTGTTGTCATCTTTGTCATGAAAAATAGCTTGTTGTTTTATAACTAAGAGCTAAAAACTTGCTAAAGTCACTAGATGTTACATAAAAGAGGCTATTATAGCTATAAATTTACTAAGACCAACATCAATCTTTGACAAACTTGTTCAAATTTAGTCCCATCAGGCATGCCATAACTATTATCTATCTAAGTTTCACCCCTAAGAAGTTTGGTTGAGCCTTCCTAACTAGATGATAGCATGGGAACAATCCTAGGTTGTGGGTGACCTACTAAGTGGATTGAACCTCTAGGTTGGGCTAGCTCCCTTGATGCTTCACCCAAAACTTCCAACAAACCTATCACACTTGCAAAGAAAAGGGTATAAATGAACAAAAACTAGTAAGCAAACATGGAACTGATGTACCAAATATAAAGTCCTCAACTTGATATAGTTTTCACTATGAAAAAATAAGTTACAATTTGATTTCACAATTTCAAAACAACACCTACCACACTAGTGTTTCTAAATGAAGGCTATGGATATTACAATAGATAATATGATCAGTTAATAATCCTAAGAGTAGACACTACTAATGTTTAAATACTTAAACTCAGTAAACCATGTATTACACATCATATGACTTGTGTAAAGGAAACTAATTTACGTAGAGGAATGAAAAAGAAGGACAAATGCATCTAAGTACTCTCACTATCACAAAACATTCATCAACAACTCACTCAAGATCATGATATGCAAGATGAAAATGATAAAACCTAGCTTGAATTAATTTTAAAAGTATGTACATGTCTTAAAATTGGTAGGGATTCACCATAACTAGCTTGAGGATACATTCAATGCCTCTTAAAGATTAATTTATAGATGAATTGGAAGAAGAGAGAAGAACAAGATAAGAACATAAACTCATGAGATTCCCATCATGATTATATCATTTACAAAATAGAGAAAGAGTGAGACCAAGCTTGCAAATAATGTCTTGTCATCTTCCTTCTTAGCATCCTAGGACATGTGTTGGAGTGGCTCTTCATAAAGGTGGCATAGGAGGTCTTCTTTACAGTTTCGATGCTTTCTTGATCATAACTCCTCAAAGAGATACACATCTACCTCTTGATGGTATTTATAAGTCACCTAATTGAAATTTTTCATGGTTGGGAACTTTCTACGCCAGCTTCCCCCTTGCAATTTTTCTTCATCACATGAGACTTGCACTTGAACTCCATGACTCATTTTCACACTCTCTCTTGCTACCAAGGCTTGATTATGCAAGTAAGTTATGATTTTGTGTTTTAGATAATTCCATCATAGTTTGTTGTTTCTTATAGGTCCTTCATCAGGCCAAGAACCTTTGTTCAAGCACTAGAAGCCACCTTGCAGTTGTAGTGTTCATACTTGTTTAGCAAGGGAATAACAAGAGGCATTCATGTCTTAAAGATTTAAGTGACTTTGAGGATTGAGAGTGGTTCCTATCTCTATTTCATGACTCACAAGACCTTGCATGTATTACAATATATGCTCAACATCATGTTTTGAAAGTCTTTTGTCTCTGAGGTCTTGAAACAAGCCTGCAACTCTTCCTCTTTAGTGCAAGATTGGTCACATTTCTTCACTTAAGCCTAGTTATCAACTTTTAAAATATACTATGAATCTTGAATATTCTTGAATGGGTTGAACATGATTATAATCTCTATTTTTCCTCATATATTCTCCTTAATTGACTAGAAAGGTTTGTCTAGTTCAAAACCCTACACATAAGCTTAAAAAAGAGCTTTTCAACCTTTTCCATACAACAACATCCCACACATGCCAAAATTATTCTTGTCCATATATTAGGAGAGGAATGAAGTTCATCCAAGTGATTTCTAGGCCACTTAAATCCATCTTGAGTGTTTAAAAGTCTTATTTGTTCCATTGGGTCACATTTAAGGTTTAAAGAGGGTTTTAGAGCACTTGGAATCTTAAGGAAGATTCATAAAGTTGAGGGACCTAACCCAAGAAAAAATTCCAAGAATATTCAGTATAAAACCCCCTCCTTCTTTCATTATATGGTCAAGATCCTATGCATCTCCTTATGTGAGTTCACACGTACTAGAAATTATCTTTCTTAGCCACACCAGCATGACTGTGTATTTAAAGGACATTTGGTAAGAAAATCCTTCAAATAATTTAGGTTGGATTTGAATATCCATTTTAGGGTCTATGAAACATCCTATGAAGTATCCCAATGGTTATATCAATGAATTTACCCTTTAATCCACTGGAATTTGCCTTCGGCCCTAAGCAAGGGTTTGTACACAATCCTACTCAGTTGACCCTAACAAGCCTTTTGCCACACTTTAATTCATTCTTAGTGGTTCAAAACTTCATGGATTTTTCTTAAAACATATAACCCATTCCTTTTCACTCATAAATTTACCAAACACCCAAGAACATGTAATTTTTTCCAATTCTTCACACATAAGCCTGCATGTGAATTTTTTGGCCTTTTAGGCCTAATTAGCCCTTTTTAAATCTTCACTACTTTAAATAACTTTGTAAAAAATTATATCCTCATTACAATTTAATATTAAAATTAATATACCTATTTCACTCTCACTCACCTCATGGTTTCAAGCAGTGATCAACACACTTTCATCAATTCACCTAAAACTTGCCTATAGGTGCTTTACTAGGTTTGTCCTAACTATCGTATGAGTATTATCTTTCTCATTAGAACTTTGGTTTTTTTAAATGATTATAAAATAAATATCATGATTATATTTAGCCTTTATATACCTTTCAAACTTTTCTTCTACTCACACATATCCCCTTTCTCCATTTTTTTGTGATAGGCATGTATGTGATGTTTTAGGTCTGTCTTGACTGTCAATGTTTAGGAATCCACTTTGGATGGTTTTTTACTTATTTCACACCTGTAAAACTCTTTTAACATCTACTCTTTTAATTTTTCACAACTCAACTAACCTCTAAGTCTCCAAAATGCACCCTTATATAGGCAAGCCTATAGGAGTTGATTAGGGTTGTCTAATTGTAGGTCATTAAATTAGGTTTCTTTCTCTAGTTTAGATTTCTTTATATGTTTTATCTTCTTTAACATATCACTAAAATTTTATTTTAACCTATTTATATCTTACCAAACCTTAAAACAACCATTACTAACATTTTTTTTGACCTTACTGCCTGTTGCAGGCCTATAGGTGACCATTTGGGCAAAAAATATTCTCATATATCTTGTTCGGTCCCCTTTGGGTTCAAGTAACCACTTATGAAACTATGTGTAAATATGAATCATTTTTTTTAAGTCCCTTTATACATTTCATTGGGTTAAAATCACCTAGATCAATTCTTTAAACTCTCATTGTCTTCCTCTTAGGCTCACGTAGCCATCTTGACTTACACAGTCCTCTTTGCTCATACAATACCTTTGAATACAAGGTGAATTCAGAGCTGATATTTCATAGTCAAAATATGGTAATCTAATAAACTTCACATGACCTTATCAAATTTATTTTGAGGATCACCAAAGTGTTATGGGTGTCAATATCTTGTAGAAGCATGATTGTACTTGCTAGTATTGCTTGGTGTTATCGTGAGCCTCAGCTACTCATCATGGACTTGAAAAGGTTGAATCAAAAAGATTATAGAGACCATTAAAAATAATGTTAATTCATTATCATGTTTTATAGATACCATAATCACTCTCATAAACAAGTATTTAACACTAATGGTGACCTACAGGTTTACAGACTTGAAGGTTCACAAACTCTCTTTGGATTGGGCCTGAAGAAGAACTATTGAATCTTGATCTCTAGGGTTTTTCACCCATGAGAATTGTATTAAAGGATATTTTAATATGAAATTTTCCATTCAATAATTTTAGATAATGTAAATAAATCTCTATTTTACAAGGTCTCTCTTAGCCATGCCTGCAAATTCACATAGTCCAGATGTGTATGCAAAAATATCTATCTTTATTGAATATCATGCCTCCCATGGTACATAAATATACCTAATATATATTTATGGGATTATATAAACTATTAATCATCTCATTTCATCCATTTAATGCACCCAAAACACATCACAGCTCCTGTAACTTGATTATTTTGATCAAACTAGAAAACCCAGACTATTGGGCAACACACCAAACTTGAACATGAAGAAACATGAAATAACATGGTATTTAAATGGTAAAGTGTTAAAGAGACCCTTAAAAATAATTCTAATGCATTCATCTATCTTTATAACTATGCACTTAAAAAAAACCAACCCTAGTGGGGTTTTGAGTCCCTTTTTTGCACCTTAACTTCTTAACAATTGTTCATAAATTTAAGGAGCCTAACCAGACAAAAAATGCCATAAAATGGAATGGTATTAGGTTCCCATACTATGTACAATATATTAGGTCTCAATTTTCTCTCTCCTCATAGTATAAAGTGAAAACTTATTGACTATCCTGAGCCACCAAGAAGCTCGATGGAGAAATGGAGCAGGTTTTTGCATTATTTAATTTTATAGCTCCACTTTTTATTGAATTTGTATCTAAGAAGACAATATAGACCCATATAAGAGTTTTTACATTATATGAAACTGACTATTCTACTTTTTGGAACTATTGGAGATGGTGAACTAGGTACTCTTTAGCTTCTCCTGACTGTACAGAGGTAGAAGAGTGTGTCAAAATGATTCCCACCTCTTTTTTCCTGCAACTCTTATAATAATTCCTCATTTATCCATTGTAAATGATGAATGGTAGTTATAGAAAAAACTTCCAACATTATGAATTAGTTATATAGACCTTGGGAAAGATGTACAGGCACATATAAGCATGATGTCATCATTTGATGTTACATGACTTAAAGAATACCTCTATCCATGAGCCAAACCCTCACATTTGTTATTTGCTAGTAAGTTCCATCTCAACATTGGAATGCATAATGAGACTAAAGTAATAAAATACCTTAATCTTGTCAAAATCACCTCAAACTCTCCAAATTGCTTGAAAAATAAAGTGATCAACTTATTAGTTTTACTTTTTTGACTAATTTGATCAGCTTTAGACTGTATTTGTTCCTTGAAGGTTTACCACCTTGTCTCCTTGAGCATGCTTCCTCATGGAATTGATTTCCAGTTAACCTTAACTTTTTAAAACTTACCTTAAACAATGCTAAACACATAGTGAAGGCTTAAAAAGAATTACTCTTTGACGACAAGACCAAGTGACTTATATTCAATACTCATTATACCATACTAAATGACCTTCTAAGCTACTAAAGAAGAAAAACTACCTAGCATCCTAGATCATTAATGACCAATACAAAACCTTCATAATGGCTATCAACAAAGTTAAGGTCAAATACATCAAAGTTTTAAATTAATCCCATTCATGGTGGCTAAATTGTGGCTAACAATACCCTCTCTAAAACATGGTTATCTACTCTCAACAACATGTTGGGTTATATGGGTATAGATAGGGACTTTAAGGAGTCCACTATGTATCTTTGATGAGACGACCTCTCAAATATCAATCAGATAAGAAATTGAATTTCTTTTTGCTTAACCTTTTCAAGCATAATTAACCTTAATAGGTTGTATACTTAATTGTCTTAGAATAAAATTCTCTTGTTGTAGTGGATACTCATACTCAGTCCCTAAAACTATGATTAACACATTAGCATGAATATACTTAAGACATATATGCATTGTGGAGGGCATTGCATGGAGATTATGAATTCAAGATTGTCCCCATATCAAATCAAAGACTCTCATATGTGGTATAACTAAAAAGGTGGTGGTCTCATGTGTTGGACCAACTTGTAAAGGTAAATCAATCTCACCAAAAAAAAAAAAAATCCCATCGAGTACCTTGATCGACTTGGTATAAGGATATAAATCATCACGTGTATATCCTAAATGTGTGAGTAATGTCATGATACATACATTCTCACCAGAACCATTATCAACCATTATAATATGTGAATGTCGATGATTTGTAAATGCTCTAATAAATCAGGAATGAAGATCTGAGTCATCATCTATGATTTCACTATCATCAAATGTAATATAAGGCCTCAAAACCACATGAGGTTTTTCATTTGTAATCATGTCAATAATCCTATCTAATGGGTGCCCATAATGTGGTGGAGGAGGATGCACATTATATATGACTTGCACTTCTCGTGCTTCCTTATAATGATCCTATAAAGGATTATTGAACATATTTTGGTTTTGGTGGTCACCATGTTGTGACCGTGAATCTTGTAGAGAATCATCAAATGTAAGTTGTTTGTTATCAATGAAATCTTGTATCATGTTCTTTAATTTCAAACATTGGTTCATGGAATACCAAACACATTGGTGATAGTCATAATAAACATCTTTTTCATATCCTTTTGGTAGAGGTTGAATAATATCAAATTCAAATGAAGAAGGGCTCTAGCTTCTTAAAGAATGAGGCTAAAGACTTAGATAATCATGTAAATTATCTCTTAGGTGCATTGGATAAGATAATTCGATTAGGTTGTTGTGACATCGTATTAATCATTGTTTTTGCTTCCTTTTTAGCCTCTGAAGGTTTTACCTTATAGTTTGTCTTGATATTAGATGTAGTTGGTGTGTTGGCTACATACTTAAGCTTGTTTAATGTAATAAGTTTCATTTCTTGATCTTGAAAAATATGGCATAAGTCATCAAAAGATTTAAACTTCTTAAAGATCATAGACTCATGTAATGAGGAAAGCAAACTTTACTTGAATATATCTTTAAGTTTTTTATCTGGCATTGGATTTATTATTTTGGCCTACATTGTCTTATACCTCAAAACATATTCATTGATGGGCTCAGTGGTTCTTTGATTGATCTTTGCAATTTGAACATATGATATCTTTTCATTAATGTTGATTGATAAATGTGCTAAAAATTAATCTACTAAAGGCTTGAATAATTTTATTGATTATATTGGTAGATCATATAATCATCTCAAAGCATAGCCCTTTAAGATTATTGGAAATAATATGGTCAAAATTTTATCATTTGAAACATAATCTAGACATGATTCATAGAAAGATCAAAAAATTTATTCGTGATCACCCTTGCCATCATAAAGTGTTATTAGTAAAGGTTCCTAAAAATACTCCAAAACATGATAATTATAGGGATAAATTGCACAGTGGAGAGTAAATTAAAACACAAAAGAGACTACAATATTACATACCATATATGATATACAAAGATGCACCTAAAGAGCAAGAATAGCTCAGTTGCTAACAAAAGGTAGAACATAAATGACATAACATTCGATAAACAAATTAAAGTAAACAAAATACTTGTTATCCATTAACCATATATAAAAGAAGATTAAGAAAACCCAGATCAAAATGATTTTATAAATATCTATCAACACCTTAGAACCATATTCTATTGCAACAAAGTGTTATATATAGCCTTTTATAACCTGAGGTCTCTTCACATTTCAGCCTTTCAAGATATAAAAGGAAAGACTCTTCACATTCTTCTATTGCCTAATTAGGCTTACAAGGTTGAATACATACAAAATTTATACAAGAAACAAAATCATATACTTTACATGTGTCCTTATATTATACTTTGCAATTTTACCATGCTCAATTCTACATCTAACACTTTCTCAGAATTAAATAGTTGTCTCATCCCAAGACAAATTCTTAACCTAATCTAAAATAAGCTAAAAAGATGAGATATAAACAAAAGTTGTAGTTATCACTCTAGTGCCATTTACCTATTTTCACCCTTTGTGCACTATTTAATTGTACTTTCAAGTTTTCAACTAAGTAGCATACTAATCTACCACCCTTTTAGGTTTTTAATAGGCTAGTATAACCAGATGGTCACCCTTACAAGTTTGTAATCAATCTATCCCCGCTCTTAATGTTTGGGCTATCTTACTAAAAAACTACAATATTTATGAAGTCATAAAAAGTGAACTGTGCATTACTTACTACTATGGCAGAGGAGGAGTTTGACTGGGCTATTGTAGAGGTTGTTGTGTTTTCCCAACTGTTGGCCCACTAGATTCTAATGCACCCAATGGTGGATGTGGTTATTCAAATTGCGCCTTGGTATCCAAATTCCTCTTCTGAATGATTTTTCATGGCTATTATGGAATAATTAATTGAGGCTCATCTATTATCTAGGAAATAGCTGGATCAACTTGAGATAGATCTTGTCTGAACATTTTCCAACCTATGAGCACTTCATGTAACATGCCAAGTAGAATGCATAGTGGTACCTATATCATCATCATGTTTTATAGATCATCATATTATACAAATGTGAGCAACACCTTGGAATTAGATAACTTGAGATAAATATCTAAGATGATTTCATCCAATCTATCTATTGTCCTTTAGGCTTGTATGACTACAAAAAGTGTAAGTTGTTTGAGTGCACTACTCATCTTTTCTAAAGTTATCATTTGATCCTTAAATATAGCTTTAACTTTATCTTTAGTGACAAATTTAGGTTTCATAATAGTCAAGGATTGATTAATATATTGTCTCCAATTCAACATATCTTGGGCTATTTATTTGGCGTATTACACAGTGGTGTTTAAGACCTGCTCATACTCCTCAATGAGTTCACATATGACTTCTATTTCATTCCTAAGATCTTTCCCTTATGCATCAAATATGAGAACTTTATGTGTAACCCACCAATTCCTTATAAGCTCCATCAATAGATCAATGAATTACTTTTCCTCTGACATGACTTTATCACCTAGTACTTGTGTAACTAAGGTGTGATAAGCATTATTTATCAATTGCCATGAATTTTCCATCTACTCTTCTACTTCAGCCTTTTCCTCACATATATTAAGAACTTCCTGCTCCAAATCTGAGGCCTTCTATGGAATTGACTCTTGAAATTCATCTGTTTCATTAATTTGTTTCGATAGCAGTAACTGGGTCACATTCAAAGATGTTTCCATTACAGTGGTAGCAAGTGCCATAGAGGTGGTCGCAAGTATCATAGGGGTAAGTGTGAATTCATCCAATGGAAGTAATAAATTAATTTTCCATGTTTATGTAGCAAGGACATCCCATAGCCATTGGCTAGAGATATGTGATACTTCTTCTGTGGTATTTATCTAAGCTATGCTTTCTAATTTTGCCTATTCTTTGGCTTCTTTGTACTTCTTGGCTTGGGTTTCTACTTTAGCTTTGGCCTTAACATTAAATTTAGCTTTCACTTTAGCTTCCTCTTTGGCCTTAGTCTTATCATTAACTTGAGCTTCGGATTTAGCATCCTCCTCAGCCTTAGCTTTAGTTTCAACTTCAGCCTTAGCTTTGTCTTGGGTTACTTGTGCTTTTGTTGTGGATCTAAGTTGTTCTTTAGTATCATTGGCTTGAGATTCTTATTATATTTTATTTTTTTTTGCATATTTCACCTCTTTTTGTCATCATTGGGCTTCTTATTGCTCTTTTTTCTTTGCCTCCACTTCTTCAGCCTACTTTTTCACAACTTCTACTTCCTTGGATTTCTTATTTATAGCTTCATCTTCTTCAGCTTGCTTTTATGCAACCTTTACTTCTTCAGCATTCTACTATGTTTCAATGCATATGTCTTGTTTATTTTGTTGTTAACATGGTGTAACTTCTTATTGAATGCATTATGTCTCTTACGACACTACTTGTTGTGTTGGTTCTTATTCTTTCTTCCTCCTTCACCTCCTCAAGGTCTCGTGTGTATTATGCAATTTGTTATTCATATACTATCTTAAGCACATTTATATCCATGGGTTCCTCATCAACTTTAAGGTCTATGAGTTTAGTGTCTGATTCAATATGTTTGGGTGACTTTGATTCATGAAATTGGACTTTACGTACCAATCTTTTTCTTAGATTTAGTTGGAAGAGTGGGAGTCTATTTTCACTTCTTTAGAACCTAAGGTTGGGCATGTTGGTGTACTAATTGAGACTATTATGCACCACTTTATTCTATAAGTTCACTAAAATACACCATCCTTTCTTACACAGTTTTTGATGGTTTGGTAGAAGGGTGTGTGCACAATTGTCAAAATAAGACTGGTATAAGACTATCTTCTTCAGGTAAATACACCATTTGTGAAATTGATGATATTATAGCTAATTATAATGAAAATATCTTGGGCCCCAACTTACATTGAGTTGTTTATTTCCCTACAGTATCAACAAGAATAGAAGGAGGTGGTTGAGTAATATCAACCTAAAGGTATTTTCTTACCTAATTTACCACTTGAAAAGTGCACACTGCTTTTTAAAAGAAGAAATTCTTCTCCTCTTATTTATTATAAACCTCTTTTTTTATATCTCCCAAAATTTATTATAAAATTTCATGTTCTTCTACACCCAGCTCTGGTAGATCACACTCATCATCTATCTTTAGAACTATGGGATTATCCAGCTAAGACTTTGTTTGATTGTTATTCTCTTTGATAGTGGTGGTGAGGCCTTGTACATAGGTGCCTTTGTCTTCCCTTTATCTTGTTGTAGTGGAGCTTGTGACTATGTTAGTTATGAGCATGTGGTTGCACTGGTTATTGTGATGGTGCTTGCTCTACTTCTGCTTGTTGCACCTATGGAGGAATAACTTATAAAGGTGGAACCAACCTCACAACTAAGGTTTTTTGACTATATACTTTAAGCTTTCACTTTTACCATGGAAATGAAAAATGACATCAAGGTCATAATTGGAGTGGCCAACTCATGGACCTTGATTTGAATACCATTATGTAATTTGGTGACTGAAGCATGTTATCCCAAATATTGTTTTACATCTTATGCGATCTTAGGGTGTGTTCTGATCAAATCTAGAACTTCAATCCACCATTTGTTAAACTACCCCAATTGCTCGTAAGATTGCCCTATTTTGGTCCATGTGATATTTATGAGGGCATTAACATGCCAAAAGTTTATAGTTACATTGACTGGTCCAAGTGGAGATTTCCACTGCATAAAACACAATAATAACCAAAAATTAGTACTAAAATGTTTGTGTACTTCTTTCAAGTACCTCTTTTATATTAGTGGTGATATTGGTAGCCAAAAACTTAGGCCAATAAAATTCCTCCCATAGCCTTGTCATACGATAGGAAATATTAATTACACCTTTTATTGCTTGTTTCACTTGCTTAGTAGTTTGCTGAAATCTTTTCATGATGCATTCTACCAAAATGTGTAGTGAAGCATCCTCAATTGAGTTAATGGGTGTTTCTAATCCTGACCTTATAGTATATTTTTCCCTCACATCTAAATGGATTAGTGGTATTATAGACTTATAAGGGAAGAGAAATTTATCATGATTAATAAATTCAGTGGCTTGTGCTATGGTGTGCAAAATGATCTAAATTATAACATCTTGACCCAAATGGGTAGCCCCTTGATTATGGTGGCTTAACAAAGTCATCATGACCTCATCTAGTTACCCAAATGTAGGTATCTTAATCAATCTTTCTACATCAGTACTTCGTAGTGGTTGTTGAACTATGAGGGCTTTTACTTGTGTTGCTCTTTGAGTATCCTATGCAAAAATAGTACTTGTTATTGCATCTATAAAATCAAAAGGATCTAGATCATTGTACTTAGTTTGGTGAATACATATCCCAATCCCCATTTACTCTTTTTATGTATCTGATAGTGGAATAAATAACTGACCTCTCTCTATGACTCAATAGATGGTCTGGAATAAGTGATTGCTTTGCTTAGTCATGATCTGGTTCAAAATTTATTTGCAAATAGGTATTATGAAAGTAGATTGTAGAAGCCTCTTATTAGTTGAAGTCTATAATGTTTTGGTGTTATCCATACCCTACTCTTATATAGCTATCAGCACCCAATTTTGTCTTGTTGACTTCTTTGAATGCATTGACTACTTGTGCATGAGTGTTCCTTTTTCAAATAATACTACTTACTAGAAGTTGCCTTGATAGGGATGTTTTATGCTTAGAATAATTGATTTACTTCTTTGGTAGTTATTATCTGTGAGCAGTTGTCCTTTCAACTATTCAATTTTTCTTATGAATCCACTTGTCCATTTACTACTAAATTTACTTTGAAAAAGATGTAATATTTTTAAAATTTTGCATCATTGATGATCTAGCATGATCATTGTCCTTTCATTCACTATATCTATCTTGTTGTTACCTTCCTCGACTTAATTAATATGCTCGATGGCCAGCTATCTTCTATGATTTGTCTCTAGAATGTGATTGCACCTTGCAATGATAACTGCTACTTGGTGGTTGTGATGTGTTGAACTACAATGAACATACTATACATACATTCTAACCCAAGAAAATAAAACATAAGCAAACAACACTAAATAAAATCATAACTAAATGGTATTACTCAACACCTACTCAAATTTTAGAGTTGAATGATAGAAATTAAAGATGATATGGTTTAAGCCTACAACCATTTATATGTCTTGATAATATGGTTATTTGTAAATCTTTCAACACTATGGTACCCTATGTTGATACTTCATAAATAATATAGGGTCCTTTCAAACTAATGTGCAGCTTTCTTCAAAATGTTTTAAATCTACTTTCATAAAGCAATACTATTTATTTCAGGTATAATTGTTTAGATCACAAGTTGTGATCATGCCATGTGATATAAAACTTAAAATTTTTGATTGACAGATATTTCAAGAACAAAAAAATAACACAGTAATAATGAATTCTCTAAGAAGAGATGTTTTATTACTCAAGATCACAATACAACTATATGCTTATCTCTAGGAAGAGATGTCTAATTTCCATTACGAGCTACATCTTCATTTATATACATTTTAAAAGTAGGAGGATGTGGAAGGTCACCAATATTGAGGGATAGTAATTGGTTTGACTTCCACAATTTAAAACAATATAGAATTTTAGGAATTACTATTTTCAAAAACTTACTATTTTTAGACTGCACTACTAAAATTGAAATTTAGGGCACTTCCATTAAGTTTTTTGAGGTTAAAAAACATTAACCAAAGCTCATTCTATCTCACTGCATTCTCCTCATTCTTATCTTTCCAACGGTTCAAATGGGGAGTCAATTAGAGCTGCAGTCCAAAATTTATGGCTCCCAAAAATTTCATCATTAATTGGGGTAGAATTGTCACCCAAATTATCGCCTGAATTATTACCCAGATCATTCCTCCCTCTTTGAGAATCAATGGTCCCCATTGCATCAATATTCCTCATCAAGTGTGGCAGTTGTGTCTTAATTTGATTCTCTATGAGCCACTCACCTTGGTGGCTAAATTGGCCCCTTTTGACCACCAGATAAAGCAGAATAGAGCGTCCTCTTGTTGTCTTCATCCAAGTGTCCACAATCTGATCCTCTTCCACTAGATCAAAACTTTGTGGATCAAGCTCATCAATGTCTAGTTATTTTGATATGACTGAAGTGTCCAACAGAGGTGGATAATATGGTTTGAGGAGCTCCATATTGAATATTGGATGCAAACTAAGGTAGGCTAGTAGGTTCAACTCAAAAGCATTTTCTCCAACTTTTTTGGTGATGGTGTAGGGACCATATCATAGAGGCCAAATTTTTTTGTGTGGGCCTGCAAGTCATTCCTTTTGAAGCCGCAACCAAACCTTGTCACCCACAACAAAATGGTGTGCAATCTTATGTTTATCATGGCATTGCTTATACTTCTATTTCATCTTGTCCAAGATGTCAAGAACTTACTACTAGATGTGTTGAATTTGTTCAATAAACCTTGTTTCTTGTGCTACCTCAGATCTCCCATGATGTGTTATTCTATGGTGGAGAATGAAATAGTTATATCAATTGGTGCCATGGGTTGGAACCCAAAGCATACTTGGAATGGATTATGATTGGTCAAGCTGTGCAAGGCCCGATTATATCTATGTTGTATGAAAAGAAGCCCCTCATCCCATATGCATGGATATTTGGAGTGATACATCTAAATCATGTGAATAATTAAGTGGTTCACCACTTTTATCTGACAATCAGTCTATGGATGGAAGGTTGTGGAATTCATCAGCTTGGTATCCATCATCTTCCATAGAGTGGACCAAAAGACGCTCGGGAACCTACTATCTCAATTTGAGACAATGGACTTGGGGAAACCAAAATGGAGCCATACATGACTAAAATATAGTTGAACAGTTTCTTCAAGAGATATATTTTTATTATAAGTAATCATGATAGACATTTTTGAAAAATGATCAACTACAACATAAATATAGTCTTTGCCATATTTTGAAGTGGGAAAACATGAGAGAAAATCCATTGAGACAGATTCCCAAGGCTTGGTTGGTTCTAGAAATGGCATGTACAATCCTTGCTTCTTATTTTTTGGCTTGGCTATCACACATGGGGTGTAAGATTTGAGGTACCTTTCCACATCTTTTCACATATGGGGCTAGTAGAAGTGTTAATGAATAACTACTAATGTCTTTTCTACACCAAAGTGTCCAATTGTCCTCCTGAAATATGATTCCCATATCATCTACTATTGCTCTACAGTTGGAACATAGATATGCCCTATATGACAGAGGAAATTATCTTGCAAATAGAAATCAAAAACATTTTTACCTTCTTAAAGCACCTAATATGTATCATCAAAGGCAGGATCTACTTCATACAGAGCACCCCAAGTGGTAGTCTCATACCCACACAGGTCAAGAACTGTTGTGAGTGCAGTAATTGATGGGTGGCTTAGATAATCTATAGATGTATTTGAGCTCCCCTTTTTGTGTTTGATTATCAGATGGAATTTCAATAGATATGTGGCCCACTTTTGGTGCCTCTCATTTCATAGTTTTCTCTATGTCTAGATGAATTCCAATGGTCTGTGGTCAGTGTGGATGACCGTCTCTTTCCCCAAGATGTAGTGTTTCCATTGTTTGTAGTCTTACATAAGGGCATAGAGCTCCTTGTCATATGTTAGGTATTTATTGACTGTATCAATGAAATTTTCACTATGATATGCAATAAGATGGCCATGTTGCATGATGACAGCTCCCATGGCATATTTAGATGCATCTATCATCAACTCAAAAGGTTGATGCAAATATGGCAAGGCAAGAATAGGGGCTAAGCAAAGTCTAATCTTCAAATTCTCAAATACCCTTTGTTGTATTTTTCTCTACTAAAATTTAGCTTTAGTTCCTCCTTTAGTCACTTGGGTTAGTGGCCAAGCAACATGTGAGAATCCAAGAATAAACCTGTGATAGAAATTTTCAAGACCCAAAAAGCTATGAAGTTCTATGAGGGTCCTTGGTGTAGGCCATTCTTGAATAACATAAATCTTCTCTAGATCGACATGGACCCCTTCCTCATTCATAATGTACCCTAGGTACTGAATTTTTTCATCCCAAATGTGCATTTGTAGAGATTTTCATACAACTTGTGCTCCCAAAGAGTTTGAAGCACCTTACGAACATGTTGTAGATGTTCCTCCCATGTTCTATTGTACATGAGTATGTCATCCAAGTAAACAACCATGAATGAGTTGGTGAAGGGTCACAGGATGTCATCCATCATCCTCATGAAGCTTGTAAGTGCATTAGTTAAGCCAAAAGGCATAACTAACCATTCAAAGAGCCCCTCCTTAGCTTTGAATGCAGTCTTACAGACATTAGTGGGATTAATGGGAATTTGATGATAGCCAAATTTGAGATCAATTTTGGTGAAGAACTTCGCACCATGAAGTTAGTCCATTATGTCATCAATCTTGGGGAGGGGTAATGATTCTTCACAATGATTTTATTTAGGGCTTGATAGTCAATGAAAATCCTCCATGTTCCATCTTTCTTTGGTGTTAGGACAATTAGGCTGCCACAGGGTGAAGAGCTTGGCCTAATGTGACCCTTTTGAATCAATTCATGAATCTATCTTTTTATCTCATCATTCTCTAAAATTGATCTATGATACACAGGACTGTTAGGCAAAGGTGATCTTGGGATCAAATTGATAGAATGTTTTACTTAGTAATGCAGTGGAACTCCCATGGGTGACTTGAATAAAGTCATCATATTCTCTTATGATTTGTCCCATCTACTTTTATTATTGTGTTGATTGTGTAGTCAGGACTACAATATCAGCCTTCTTAGATTTATGTGGTTTGACCACCATGAGAACAAATTGCTTTGTCTTCTCTACCAATCTCTTACATTGATTGGCACTAATTAGGGACACAAATGTGGGAGGTAGTACCTCTGGTACCCTATAGCATCACATTCTAAGAGTGAGGGTGATTCTTTGGTTTCATGATTCATAGATGCCATGTCGATCATACATGAATGACTGACCAAGCAGTACATCACAAACATCTAGATTGAACACATCACACAATACTTCATCTTGGAAGGGTTTTAATGCATATGAAAGAAGACATTGATGGGTAACACAGAGGTCTCTCCCTGGGCTCAACCATCTAATACTATATGACTTTGGGTGAGACTTCATGGATAGATTTAGACTTTTCACAACTTTAGCAGAGATTAAATTCTTTTGACTCCCACTATCAAGAATAAAATGCAGAGGCTTACCTTCTACCCATAGTTTAGAGTGAAATAATCTTTCCTTTTCATCTAGCCTTTTCTCATGGGTCTATGATGAAGCAAGGATGGTATTGGGCTCAACATTTACAATCTCTTCTTCATCCTCTTCGACTGTAGGTTATGTATGAGACAGAGCAATAGATGTTGAGTATTATGACTCAGAAAGTAGTGACTTGATGGCTCGACATTCTTCTTTAGAATGAGTTCTAATTTTATGGTAATCATACCATTTTCCAATATTCCCCTTCTAGGGTTTCTTATCTTGAAACTCCTTTTGCTTCTAATTTTGGCCTCATGTTTAACCTTCCTTGTCACTTTTCCATTTCAAAGGTAGACTCTTCATATTCTTTCTTCCATGCTTTTGCTCAATCTTCACTATGAACTTGTATACCTCACCGAGGGTTTCCAAATTGAAGAGTTATATTTCCCCCCGTATATACCATTATAGTCCACAATGATATTTGAGTCTTATGTTTCTCACTTTCTTGGATCCCTAATCTTGCAAATAGAGAGTGAAAAATGTTTCTATAATCTTGAGCAGATTGGTCTTTACCTTGACGAAGTTATTGCCATTGTATGTACATATCATCATATGCTCCAATGGGATAGTATTCTTCCTTTATCACTTCCATGAAATCATCCTAGGTAGGTTCCACCTTAAGGCCAATCTCATATGTACTAAACCTCTTTTTGTACACTTCCCACCAATTTTTCACGGGAAATGATGCCTTCAAAAGAGCAAAAGTGATCTTTTCTCCATCAGTGAATTTATTTACAAAGAAGTAGGAAGACAATTGATCCAACCAATTTTCTATTACATCAACATTAATTTTGCCTTCAAATGTAGGGATATCAAAATTCACATGAACCTTAAAGGGTGTTGGGGCAATAAAAGGATGTTCCATAGATGAAGAGTCAGAACATGTAGATGAGGAGCTGAGAAGTGCAGATGAGGAGCCATAATTTGCCATCGAGAGTTATTAGAGAATTCAGGTGAATTATTGTAGCATCTATGCTTTTTTTCATTAGAGGGATCCATTCACCATTTCCTTGAATGGATCAGATGTCTTGATGTCATCTACCATTTGAAGTCATTTAGAGTGAATTGGTGGATAGTTAGAAGCTCTGTGTTTTCCACCCAAGCTTCTTATAGCTTGACCTCTCCTTCGGATCATACACTCTAAAGATAAACTGATCCGATACCATTGATTCAAAAGTTATAAGTTTTTATTGATAGATATTTTAAGAACATGAAAATAACATAGTAATAATGAATTCTCTGAGAAGAGATGTTTTATTACTCAAGATCACAATACAACTATGTGCTTATCTCTAGGAAGAGATGTTTGAATTCCATTTTGGGTTACATATTAATTTATACATATTTTGAAATTATGAGGACGTGGAAGGTCACCAATCTCAAGGGAGATTAAGTGGTTTGACTTATATGATTTAAAATAATGTAGAATTCAAGGAATTACTATTTTTAAAAACTTACTATTTTTAGACTACACTACTAAAATTGAAATTTAGGGCACTTATATTGGATTTTCTAGAGCTAAAAACCATCAACTAAAGTTCATGTAATATCACCATGTTCTCCTCGTTCTTATATTTCTAACGGTTCAAGTGGGGAGTCAATTGGAGCTATGGTGCAAAAGTTATGGCTCCCAAAAGTTCTATCATCAATTAGGGTAGAACCATCACCCAAATTATCGCTTAAATTGTTGCCTAGATCATTCCTCCCTCCTTGAGAAGTAATGCTTCCCATTTCATTAATATTCCTAATCAAGTGTGGTAGTTGTGTCTTAATTTAATTCTCTGTGAGCCACTCACCTTTGTGGCTAAGCTGGCCCCTTTTGACCACCTGATAAAGCAGAATAGAGCATCTTCTTGTTGTCTTCATCCAAGTGTCCACAATTTGATCCTCTTCCATTGGAGAAAAACTCTATAGATCAAGCTCATCAATGTCTAGTTTTTTAGCTATGACTGAAGCTTCCAACAGAGGTGGATGATATGGTTTGAGGAGCTCCACATTGAATATTGGATGCAGACCAAGGTAGGCTATTGGATTCAACTCAAAAGCATTTTCTCTAACTTTTATGGTGATGGTGTAGGGACCATATCGCAGAGGCCAAAATTTTTTGTGTGCACCTACAAGTCATTCTTTTTGAATCCACAACCAAACCTTGTCACCCATAACAAAATGGTGTGCAATCATATGTTTGTCATGGCATTGCTTATAATTTTGATCCATCTTCTTCAAGATGTCATGAACTTGTTACTAGATGTGTTGCCTTTATTCAATGAACTTTTTTGCTTTTGTTGCCTTAGATCTCCCATGAGGTGTGTATTCCATGGTGGAAAATGGAATGGCTATATCAATTGGTGCCATGGGTTGAAAACCAAAGCATACATGGAATGGATTGTGCTTGGTCGAGCTATGTAGGGCTCGATTGTATCCATTTTGTATGAAAATAAGCCCCTCATCCTATGTGCATGGATGCTTGGAGTGATACATTTGAAACATGTAAATAATCAAGTGGTTCACCACCCTATTTGACCATTAATATTTGGATGGAAGGCTATGGACTTCATCATCTTAGTATCCATCATCTTCTATAGAGTGGACCAAAAGATGCTCAAGAATCTGCTATCTCGATCTGAGATAATGGACTTGGGGAGACCAAAATAGAGCCATAAATGACTAAAATATAGTTGAGCAATTTATTTAGTAGATATATTCTTCTTATAAGTAATCATTATAGCCATTTTTGAAAAATGATCAACTGCAACAAAAATATAGTCCTTGCCATGTTTTGAAGTGGGCAAACCTGAGAGAAAATCCATTGAGATAGATTCCCAAGGCCTGGTTGGTTCTAGCAATGGCATGTACAATCCTTGCTTCTTATTTTTTGGCTTGGATATCACACATGGGGTGAAATATTTGAGGTAATTTTCCATATCCTTTCATATATGGGGCCAGTAGAAGTGGTTTTGAATAACTACCAATGTCTTTTATACACCAAATTGTCCAGTTGTTTTACTAAAATATGCTTCCCATATCATCTTCTGTTGCTCTGCATCTGAAACACAAATATGCCCCGTATGACAAAAGACATTATCTTAAAAATAGAAATTAGAAACATGTTTACCTTCTTGAAGCACCAGATATGTATCAACAAAGGTAGGATCTGCTTCATACAGAGCACCCCAAGTGGCAGTCTCATGTCCACACAGATCAAGAACTGTTGTGAGTGTAATAATTGGTGGGTGGCTTAGATAATCTATAGCTATATTTGAGCTCCCCTTTTTGTGTTTGATTATTAGATGGAATTGCTACATATATTTGGAACACATTTGGTGCCTCTCATTTCATACTTTGATATTTTTTGTCTAGATGAATTATAATGGTCTGTGGTCAATGTGGATGACCATCTCTTTCCCCAAGATGTAGTGTTTCCATTGTTTGTAGTCTTGCACAATGGCATAGAGATCCTTGAAATATGTTAGGTATTTCCTAACTATATCAGTAAAACTTTCATTATGATATATAACAAGATGGCCATGTTGCATGATGATATCTCCCAAGGCATATTCAGATGCATCTATCATCAACTCAAAAAGTTGATCCAAATCTAGCAAGGCAAGAACAAGGGTTGAGCAAAGTTTGTTCTTCAAATTATAAAATGCCCTTTGTTGTATTTCACCCCACTAAAATGTATCTTTAGATCCTCCTTTAGTCACTTAGGTTAGTGGTCAAGCAACATGTGAGAATCCAAGAACAAACCTGTGATAGAAATTTACAAGACCTGAGAAGCTACAAAGTTTTGTGAGGGTCCTTGGTGTAGCCATTCTTGAATAACCCAAATCTTCTCTGGACTGACATGGACCCCTTCCTTGTTTACAACATACCCTAGGTATTGAATTTTTTTCATCTCAAATGTGAATTTGTTGAGATTTGCATACAACTTGTGCTCCTAAAGAGTTTGAAGCACCTTACGAACATGTTGTAAATGTTCCTCCCATGTTCTATTTTAGATGAGTATGTCATCTAAGTAGACAACCATGAAAGATTTGGTGAAGGGTCGCAAGATGTCATCCATCATCCTAATAAAGGTTGTAGGTGTGTTAGTAAAGCCAAAAGGCATAACCAACCATTTGAATATCCCCTCCTTAGATTTGAATGCAGTCTTATAGACATCGGTGGGATTGATGGGAATTTGGTGATAGCACATTTGAGATCAATTTTGGTGAAGAACTTCACACCATGGAGTTGGTCTAATAGGTCATCAATCCTAGGGAGGGGGTAGTGATTCTTCATAGTGATTTTATTCAAGACTCGATAGTCAATGCAAAGCCTCCATGTTCCATCTTTCTTTAGTGCTAGGATAATCAAGTAGCCATAGGGTGAAGAGCTTGGCCTGATGTGACCTTTTTGGATCAATTCCTAAATTTATCTTTTTATCTCATCATTCTCTAAAACTGACCTATGATACATAATATTGCTAGGCAAAGATGATCCTAAGATCAAATTGATAGAATGTTTTACCTGGTAATGTAGTGGAACTCCCATGGGTGATTTGAATAAGTCATCATATTCTCCTATGATTTGTCCCATTTGCTTCTATTGTTGTGTTGATTATGTAGTCAAGACTGCAACATCAGCCTTCTTGGATTTTTGTGGTTTGACCACCATGAGAATGAATTGCTTTGTCTTCACCACCAATCTCTTACATTGTTTGGTACTAATCAGAGAGACAGATGTGGGAGTTGTACCTCTAGTACCCTATAGCACCACATTCCAAGAGTGAGGGTGATTCTTTGAGTTTATGATTCATAGATGCCATGTTGATCATACATGAATGACTGGCCAAGGATTATATCACAAATATTTAGATTGACTACATCACACACGACTTTATCTTTAAAGAGTTTTATTGCATATGAAAGAAGACACTGATGGGTGACATGGAGATCTCTCCCTGGGCTCAACCATCCAATATTGTATGGATTTGGGTGAGGCTTCATGGATAGATTTAGACTTTTCACAACTTTAGTAGAGATTAAATTCTTTTGACTCCTGCTATCAAGAATGAAATGTAGAGGCTTACCATTTACCCATAGTTTGGAGTGAAACAATCTTTCCTTGTCATCTGGCCTTTCCTCATGGGTATGTGATGAAGCAACAATGGTATCAAGCTCAGCATCTACAATCTCTTCTTCATCCTCTTTGACTGTAGTTGTGTATGAGATAGAGCAGTACATGTCAAGTATTGTGACTCAAAAAGTAGTGACATTCTTCTTTGGAGTGAGTTCCAGATTTGTGGTAATCACACCATTTTTTAGTTTTCCCCTTTTGGGGTTTCTTATCTTGAAAATCCTTTTCTTTCCAATTTTTACCTCATGTTTGACCTTCCTTGTCATGTTTCCATTTCAAAGGCTGACTCTTCATATTCTTTCTTCCATGCTTATGCTCAATCTTCACTACAAACTTGTATGCCTCACCGAGGGTTTCTAAATTGAAGATTTATATTCCCCCCCGTATGTACCATTATCTTCCACCATGATATTTGAGAGTCTTATGTTTCTCACTTTCTTGGATTCCCAATTTTATAAATAGAGAATGAAAAATTTATGTGTAATCTTAAACAGATTGGTCCTTACCTTGGCGAAGTTGTTTCCACTATATGTATAGATCGTCATATGCTCTAATGGGATAGTATTCTTCCTTTTCCACTTCCATGAAATCATCCTAGGTAGGTTCCACCTCAAGGCCAATGTCATCTATACTAAACCTCTTTTTGTACACTTCTCACTATTTTCATGGGCAATGATGCTTTTAAAAGAGCAAAAGTGATATTTCCTCCATCGATGAATTTATTTACAGAGAAGTAGGAAGAGAATTGATCGAACTAATTTTCTACTACATTAGCATTGATTTTACCTTCAAATGTAGGAATATCAAAATTCACCTAAACTTTGAAGGGTGTTGGGGAACTGAAAGGACATTCTATGGATGAGGAACCAAGAAGTGCAAATGAAGAGCTAGAATTTCCCATCGAGAGTTGTTAGAGAATTTGGGCAAATTGTTGTAGCATATATGATTGTTTCCATTAGAGGGATTCATTCACCATTTACTTGAATGGATTAGATGTCTTGGTGTCATCTACCATTTGAATAAGTGGATAGTTTGGAAGCTTTGTTGTTTTCCACCCAAGCTTCTTATAGCCTGACCTCATCCTTGGGATCATACACTTTCAATATAAACCACTCTGATACCATTGATCCAAAACTCAAAAGTTTTGATTGATAGATATTTCAATAATATAAAAATAACATAATAACAATGAATTCTTTGAGAAGAGATGTTTTATTACTCAAGATCGCAATACAACTATATGCTTATCTCTGGGAAGAGATGTATGATTTCCATTTCATGTTACATCTTTATTTATACATATTTTGAAAGTAGGAAAAGAATGTTTAATGTCACAAATATCAAGGGAGATTAATTTGTTTGACTTCCATGATATAAAACAATACAAAATTTTAGGAATTACTATTTTTAGAAACTTATTATTTTTAGACTACACTACTAAAATTGAAATTTGGATCACTTATATTGGGTTATTAGGAATAAAAAAACATTCAAAAAAGCTCATGACATCTCACCACATTATCCTTGTTCTTATCTTTCCAATGGTTCAAACAGGGAGTCAATGGTTCAAACGGGGAGTCAATTGAAGCTACAGTGCAAAAGTTATGGCTCTCGAAAGTTCTATCATCAATTGGGGTAGAACCGTCACCTGAATTTTCACCTAAATTGTTGCTTGGATCACCATGCTTTATGACTCTACTTGTTAATTTGTTGTATCCATTATTATATTTATATATTTTCCTCTATCTTTTTTAAGTCCATCAATCGTGCCTTTAATGAATCTTTATCCCCTAATCTCATAACCATCGTAATGCACAAACTAGGAATAATATACTCTATAGGCATTACTGCCTCGAGGCCATATACCAATTGAAATAGAGTGAACCCTATAGATATATTTTAATGTGTTCTATAATATCAAATAATCTAAGGAATTCAATATTCCCAATCATCTCTTTGAACATTACAAATTTTTGTTAACATTTTCCCTAATACTTTATTGGACACTTTTGCCTGTATGTTTGCCTATGGATGGCAAGTCATATTTTTATGGTGCGATATCAAGAAATCTTTAGTGAGAGTCTTGGTATTAATATTTAGTAAATGTTGCCTCTATCACTTACCATATTAAGTAGACATATAAACCTTATAATGATGTTTTCATATAAAAATTTGGTAGCATCTTTCATACCATAGCTTAGAGTGGCAGTAACTTCCACCCATTAAGTGAAATAATCTATCACAATAATAATATATTAGGAGTGAATCCACTTTCTTGGAGGAGTTATAGGTCTAATGAATTCAATTCCCCATTATTCAAAGGGTTATTATGTAAGCATGGGTACCAAAGGTATTTCATCGTGTAGGTTTGGCTTGCCTATTCCTTGATGGACATCACAGTATTTAACAACTCTATGTGCATCCTAAAATAATGTAAGCCATCAAAGACCACTCTATAATATTTTATTTGTAGTGGCTTTCACTACAAAATAACCCCATACAATTCCTTTATGAGGCTCTCAAAGAAGTTTTGGTCGCTCGTGCTCTAGAGCTACTCTATGCAATACATCATATTTATCAAGCTTGTACAAGAATCCATTAAAAAGGCTATATGATATGGCTTGAGTGACCATTTGATTCTTATCCCGCTCAATATAGCATGTAGGAAAATTTCCTTGCTCCAATTGCAATGACTTCCATGTTATTAGGAACTACATAAGTTCTAAATAAATGTGCATCTAGGGATTCATCTTCAAGTTCATCTAGTTCCTTCCCATTGTGAAGTCTACTGAGGTGATTTGGACACATATTCTCTCAACTTGGCTAACATTAATCCAAAACTAAAGTTCCTAAAATAGAATTAACCATTTTAATATATGTTGTCTCATCATTGGCTTATTAACTAGGTATCGTAATGCTTGGTGATTCGTGAAGAAATCAAATGGTGTAGCTAATAAGTAATGCCAAAACTTTTAAAATGTGAATACCATGGCTAGTGTTTCTATCTCTATGGTCATATAATTATTTTCTATATTTGATAGTTTCCTACTATCAAAATGTATCAGGTGATCCAACCCACTTTAGCCTAGTTATGCTAAGATAGCTCATACCGTGGTGCTAGAGGCATCCACATGTACATGGAAGGGCTTCTTCTAATTAAGAAACACTAAGATCAATGTTGTTCCCAATTTTTGATTTAACTCAATGAATGTTGTTTGATATTATGGTTTCTATTTGAATTTAGTATCCTTGCACAGTAATTTCTACATGGATGCATATATAGTCATGTACTTTTTGATAAACTTCCTATAATATCTTGTATGACCAAGGAATGTGCACACTTTAGTTGAGATAGTAGGAGGTGCCATCCCTAATATAACAAAAAAATTAGCTGGGTTGACCGAAATACCCTCACTACATACAACATGGCCCATTAAGACACTGAAAGGTGTAAAGAATAGACACTTCTTTAAATTAAAAGTGATGCACAAAATATGACATCATTTCAGCATTAATCTTAGTTTTAACAAGTGCTCTTTAAATAAAGAGAAGATAACCCAGTTATCCAAATAGACTTCTAAAAAATCATGAATGAAATCTTTGAGTGTGTTTACCATATCTCTAAAAAAAACATCAAGTACATTCTTTAAACCAAAAGGCAATACCTTGTATGCGAATAACCCCCAATCAATAGCAAAGGTAGTTTTAGCCTGATCCTCCGTTTCAATTAGAATCTAGTGATATCCATTAAATCCATCCATAAATGAATATACTTCATGCCCTATAATGGATTCAATTACTTCATCTATAAAAGGAATTGGAAATGGATCATTAATGCAAGAATCATTGAGTGTGCAATAGTCCTCACACACCCAAATTTCTCCTATTTTCTTAGGTTGAACAACCATGGGACTCACCCACTCTACCTTTTCAACTGGATAAATGATTCCAACTTCTTGTATTTGATCAAGTTTGGCCTTTACTTTGATTTTTATATTAGGATTGAGCTTGTAAGGTCACTTTTTGATAGGGCACACATACTCTTTTATTTATATGTGCATCTCTCTTAGAGATGGATCTACACCTTTTACCTCTAAGAATTTACTAGGAAACACATATTGATAGTCCCTTAACAGTTGCAAGGTTGTAGAAATTTGCTCTTATCCCCAATAATCTCCTACTATTGTAAGTTTAGGATTTGACTCTATTCTAATATTCCCTTCAATATTTCATAAGGTTTCCTGATATATCTTATATGATCTACTAAGAAGAGCATATTATAGAATGTGATTGCCTTCACATTGTGGAATGTTGATATTACATAGTTTTCCTTCTTCCATTGATTTCTGCTTTGTACTAGTTTGGGTTCATCTTTGTGTTGTGGTTCAAAGAAACATTCTAGATCAAGATATCCATCATTTTCACTGTCACTTGACTCTATCAGATCATTGATTATTTTATTACATGGTTGAATAAGAACTTGTTCTTTTTGGTTGGATTTGTAATTGCATAGTGTGATATCCATGTCTTGTGCCACCTCTTGATGAGATGATGATTCAGTTATGATTGTTAAATATTCTACTCATCCATGACATAGAAAAAAATAATTTTCTACAATACATTATATACTAATGAATAATCATCTTAAAACATAGAGATTTCAATAAAATCTTACTGAAGTTACACCCAATGTCTGGTTTCCCTTTTGCACTCTTGATGCATATATCAAACTATTGGTAGAGGTGTTAGGGAATGGCTAAATATGTGCACCCAATATCATGGTTTTACTCCTTATGCAGACCATATATCCACACATTGATCGATGTGTAGTTATAGGCATTAACATTATTAGAAGAAAGGCCATTTTGATTTTACACTATCTAGTAGTTGAAACTTTACATGCAAGACTTTGCATGCTTCTTCCCATTATATTTTTGAGTTTTAGTACACTAACCATCATGTCACATCAGTTCCTTTCAATGCATAATTGAGTGCATTGACTCATTGATCCACCTATAGTACATGGTGTTTAAGACTAAATATAAATGTATTAATATCCTCTATCATGAAATATTGAGGCATATGGCATTCTACAGTGAACACCATACACAGAGGTCACAATTCATGATCTTTGCAAGCCCGATTCAAGATGTGCACATCTAAGTTACCACTTATGGATGATGTGGATTCCTAAGGTAGAATACCTTCTAGGGTTGGTTCAGTATAGTTCATCATAGTTGCATTAGTATTATATAGTAATTCTACTTTAGATCTTATAAAAGAGTGCACTAAAGGAGAAACACATTCTTTGATGTGAACCTACCTAGCTGGAGACTTTGTTATAATAGGTTTGAATACTAGTCATTATTTTTACTATGCAATATATGGTTTCTAATCTTGACACTCTACAGACCACACTCCATTTTTCCTTTCATTTGTACCCAATTTAAACCAACTATTGTCCCTATAGGCATAAGGATATTTTGGCTCTTTTAGGATGATATATAGATTTTGATCAAACTTATTTAGGGGTATCAACATTATTTTATCTTTATGATGCACTTATAATTGATTATGGCCCATTTTTTACCGATTAAGGTTGAGCAATGAGTCTTTGTTGACTTCATGTTGATGACCTCAAAGTCTCCTTGCAGGTTGAGTTTAGCCACTTTAATTTCAACATCTTATAACCTACCAATGGGTTTGACTCTACCATAATCTACCAAACTCAACATAACTGGATTGTAGCTCAGAGTTGATTGACCAATGGCTTCCCAAGTTGATAGCGAAATCATATTAACTATGCTTTTAAAATCAAATACAATATTTAGAATTTCATACGCAGCCAACTAAATATCTATTTGTGAATCCACATCCTAAGGCTTCTTGGTCTTGACATACCAAACTACTTTATCGACCCTTTTTTCCTCATTAAGCATACTCTAGGAGATTGTGTAGTAGATTAGTGACGTTCTAGGATATATCCTCATTATGTAATATGTTGAGTAGTTTCATCAAATATATTAAAGTGGTCACAACACCCTCTTGCCTCATTATCATAATAAATTTCCCATACATTTGGGCATCAATAATTGTGTTTTCAACCTTGGAAGCTAGTTTATGTTGTATTTACTGTAATACTTATGTAGCTTGATACATTAAACTATTCTCTATAGTGGGATTAGGATATTTATTCCATTAAAATTTTCTAATGTCATGATCCCAAGGCATTTCTAAAGGTGTTAATCTTTATTTAGCTCTCAATTGCCTTATGATAGTTTTCATAAATGCATTTTCCTTTGGTTGTACATTAATCATAATTACATTGTGCACTGGCTTCTCCTTTCTTTATTGCTCTAAAACTAGGCAATCTTATGGTTGATGTTGACCTTTACCCTAAAGTATACATAATAGACTTGTCTCTGAGGGTTGGTGGGGTAGTTTATTGCATAATGATTATATACACCACATAGATAACATTGCATAGGGGTTGAGCTTGTCAATTATTATTATTGTGATCTCTTTGATATCTACCATAGTATTTGCCCCTATATACCCCTATATAACCACCTCTATTTCATTGATAGCCCCATCCTTGTGATTGTTATCTAGCACATCCTCTTTATTGATTCATCTATGCATAATATCCCCCATATTGGTGTTAATAGGAATTTGGAGTCCAAATTGCTTGTTATTGCTAAAGATTTATATTGTTTCAGGGTTACACATACTAACCAGAATATTGGATGACATATTTTTCCATCTTGTTAGGCCCTATGGTCGATATTGTGGGGATGAAAGCATCTAATATTGAGGTGATGAAGGCATCCATCCTAGACTACATTGAGTCACATTTATCATCTCCACGTCTGGTCTTGGAATTAGTTACTTTGCAGATGGTATTTGTTAAGCTACAACTACAAAGATGTACTTATATTTTATTTTAATTCTTTTAGATCTTGATAGCTTGTCTCATCATGATTTGTTGATTTGAAAAATTATAGTACATATTATGTGATTTTTGGATATATTTCTGAAGAAGATGGCACTTCGATGTAGGATGTCCAACTACCCTGCAGATTTCACAAAATTTTGTTTTGATTTTTAGGCAGTCATTTCTATGATGTCCTTCTCAGCCACACTCTATGCACCATAAGCTTAACTTAGGCTTGTCATTTTCTATCTCATCCATAATCCTCATAAAATCATCTATTTTAGCTTCTACTTTTGATCCCATTAATGGAAGGTCTACATAATATTCTATCTGCTCTACCCATATGGTAGTAGATCGAGCATCAACCTTGGTGGAGAACAGGGATTGCATAATATCTAACCTCATTCTTTGTCATAGACCCTATATGAACTAAGTAACCTTGTCTTTATCTTCTAAAATGAAATCAATTTTATTCATCACATTAGAAAACTTATGATTGTATTCTCCAACCATTTCTCTAAATTTTTGCCAAATTTCCTTAAGGTCTTAAATGAATTAAATTTTTTTACCTTAAATTCTACTACTACCAAATCTTTAACTTGTTTGAGATTAAGGGAATTTACATTTATGTTGCAAATGAACTCCAAGGCTCATCCTGCCAAAGCCCTTATGAGTTTGCACTTATTCACATCATCTGATGTTACCCCTTTTACAATCTATTTCATTTTTTAGGTTATCAAGTATTGTTCATGATTTGTAGACCCATAATATGGCATTAAAGACACAAACATACATGTATTAAGTGTCATAGTTGGTAAGCTAGTAGTTGTTACTATAAATGTCTGAATACTAGCAACTATGACTGGTGGTAACTGTGCACTTGTTATTATGATGTGAGATAACTACGTAGTTTTAATTGTGACTACAAGTTATTGTGCATTAATATTTTTAAGATTAAAAATATTTTTGCTTTTAATTTCTTTCTTTTTAATCCCTGCTTGATTTTTGCAATGTGCTTTCCAGACTTGTTAATAAAGGAATCAAAACAACCTGAATCTGCTTATATTTCTATACTTTTTCTTCCTTCAATAAATAAAGTGGACTTGGAGGATTCATACCCTTGAAATAAATGAATTTTATCTCTAACTTCTTCTAACTTTGAACTTGAACCTATGATATTACTACCTTCAAGTTTAACATTTTTTGATCCCAGATAAAAACCCTTCCCTTACCTACGATCTACCTCTAGTTATTAATTATTCTACCTATACATTATTGCTTCTAACATATTCATCCTCATCATTTCCTTCCTCATATTCCATGTACCCTTCTCTTCCAATAATTTCCACATCTTCTCTTAGAAACCTTTCTTATCTAACATCTTTTTCTTGCATTTATCTAACTCTAGCACTTTCTTCTTTACTCATGGTCCTATTCATAGTTACTCCAGGGTATTTTTCCTTATTCCACCTTCTTTGTTATTGTATTTCCCTTTCTAGTCCCATAATTTTCTTCTCACTCTGAGTCTTTTCACCTTTCATTTCATGGGATCAGGTTCAAGTTCCTTTTACTTAGCTCTTCATCATTTGCTTCCTCTTGCACACACCCCCATGGTGCCCAAAGAGAATAATCCATGTTCGTTGGAGTAAGTACCATGGCCTTTTCCATAACCAATATCTTTATCAACAAAGTTAGTTCTTGTAAAAATTTCCCTTTGATTCCTTGGATAAATTTATCTTGTGTAGTCTCAAAAGTTACATATCCTTGTACTGTGAACTTGGTAATATAACCATTGATTGTAGTCTTCATCCAATAATCTACTACTCGAGACCAATTGGTGTCTAGGTTTCATGGCCTTTCTATTTTTTCCATGGTCTAGACTATAAATTATGTTCTCCTTAGACTAAAGTAATAGTTTTCTAATCTAGCTAGCCACGCAACTAACAATCCATGCAACTTGTACCAAAAAAAAATCATAAATTTTTCCATATATGTGCTCTTGGATAATCCTCTATGTAGTTTTTTTTACTCTCCATTCTCATTCTTTTACAAAGTTACAAATTCTTTAATCTAACCATATTTCTACATCTCTCTGCCTGGCAACCATGTCAACATATTTCAATCAAATGGATGCCATGCTCATCATACCATTCTTAGTAGAGGTTCCTAGAAATACTCTTAAACATGCTAATTATATGGATATCTTGTGTAGCAGAGAGTAAAATAAGACACAAAAGAGACTACAATATTACATACCATCTATGATATACAAAGATGCACCTAACGAGCAAGAATAACTCAGCTACTAATAAAAGGTAGATTATAATTGGCATAACATTTGATAAATAGATTAAAGTAAACAAAGTACTCACTGCACATTAACCATATATAAAATAAGATTAAGAAAAACCATATTAGAATAATTATATTAATATCTAAAACACCTCAGAACCATATTTTATTACAACAAAGTGCTATAAATAGCCTTTTATAATCCATTGTCTATTCATATTCTAGCTTTTTGAGATATGAAAGGAATGATTCTTTGCATTCTTCTATTGCCCGATTAGGCTTACAAAGTCGAATACATACAAAATTTATACAAGAGACAAAATCATATACTTTGTACGTGTGTCTTTATATTATACTTTATGATTTTACCATGCTCTATTCTACGTCCAACAAGTGTGAACTTGGGTGCTAAAAAACTAGTTGGAAAAGGGTGCAAAGTTATCTCATGTGCAAAGGGATTATGCAATACATCTTCTGAATCAATAGCACGAGTATACTTTGAAGCATTTTACTCAATATTTATAACCTTAGCTTCCAAATCTTGAATAACTTATAGAAGGGTTTGCACAGTAGATCCATTGGGATTAAGATTTGATATTTGGGAAATCACCAAAGGGGATTAAAAAAACCACTTATTTTGATGTAGGCATTGAAACTGATAATCGAGTTGATGTAATGATTGTTCCCATGGAGGATGTAATAGTATTTGTTTGATATTTGGAGGAAAATGTTTTGAATATATATCCCATGCTCCCACTAGATGTAGAAATCAATGGTATGTTCAAGGGAAGGGATATTAGAAGTGATGTATGATAGGCATATCTAGTAGCCCTAATATTTATATCAATAGAGAGTAATGGTTGTTCACTAACACCTTTGGATTTTTTAGTTTCTAATATAGTATAAAGGATATTTTGGAGATCTTCAATATTTTCATGAATGCACTCTTGAAACATTGTAATAAATTTAACTCACTCTTGATCCTCATATTCATGTTCATTTTTCTCATGTGTTTCATTATCCTAATGATCAAATTTATCCTCTATAAATTTTTTTAGAATTTTACTCATTGTCATTATTTGCACTTCATTATTGGCAAAATTTGACATGGTATTAGATTGATACATTTTATGTGGTAGAAGAGGAAGCTCAAGATCCTCATTGTATGCAATGATCTAAGATGGATCTGTAACTTGTCTTAGTTAGTGGATTCCAAGCTTAGAGAAGGTAATCTTACCAAAATAATTCATTGCATGGCTACTTATATCAAGACATGACCAATTTAGATCTATTAAACTTAACTAAGGGATATCTTATCACACAACACCAAAGAAGAGGGTTCTAAAGCCTTTAGGCAAATGAATTTATGCAATAACCCTAGCTAGGCCTAAAATACATAAAATAGATATAATCTAGTGATCCCTAAATCTTGTGGCACAAAGGGGGTTGGTTAATGACAAATAAAATAAAATATGCAAATATAACTCTACTCAAGTTAATGTAGAGGTAAACTAAATAAGGAGTACAACATTAATCCTACTACTTTGTGCAATTTCTAATCTACTAAAAAAAAGATTAAAATATAGGAATACTTACCTTGAATTGAACATATAATGCCTCAATCTCTCCCATATTCAATGGTGATTTTTAAGAGGTTATTATGGCTTTGTAAAGATCACACTATAGAAATCAACTCTAGGCTGAAAGACTCGTACTGTACATCTAAGACTTTCCCTCCAAGGCAAAACCCTAAGTAATGACTCCCCAAGCATAGAAAGAGAAAAATTATGATCTGTATCAAATGCAAAAATTAATATTCCTTTCTTTATAAATGAAGTGAAGGGGGTATTTATAGCCAAGGATTAACCCTAAACCCTTTTGATAATTTAGCCAATAATGTTATCTAGGTCAATCTTGTTTTGTGGGAAATATAATCGTTAGGCCTCGAACTAGGTCTGTTGGGCCAATGAAGTGTTAGTGGGAAAATATTTGAATATATATGTGTCATATGTTCAAATATATTACTATTTAGCATGACTAAACATATCTTTCATGCATAGTAATGATTTCCATTTCCAGCCATGCAATCTTGTTAACTAGCTAGTCAAATTAGAATGCAGTTGGCCTATTTTGAGTTAGTAACAACAGAGGAAGTTACAAGTGACCTGACACAGTTGGCTACCTAGAATAGATAGGAAGTTGCAATTACAACATATTTGAGCTATATTATGGATGAAACTATATGGAAAAGGGTTGATTTCTATCATAATTATTATCACTGTAATTCCTTTGTTATGAGATTAATGCAGTCCTTGTTCACTGAGCTTGTATTGTAAGATTCTACAAGTTAATTTCTGTGATAGTATGTAATGAAGTATTTTGATTAATGTAAGAAGAATTCCTCTATTATTTTCCTAAATTTTTCCATGTTTCTTATATAAAATACATAAAATCTAAATATACTTAGTCACACTATGAAATACTCCATATTTTGTATTTGTCAATTTTGAGTTTTATTTTTATGTATTAATGTTCTTGCCACCATGAATCTCTATGATATAGCCTTAAATAATGATAAAACCCTATAATTTATCTATATAAACCTTTAATAGGTCTATAAAATGTTCCTTAATAGGTTATTTATTAATGTCATAGCTGACTATCCCCATAATTAGTAAGTTTTGGTGATCTAGGAACCTTTGCTACCAATGGTGCAGCGAGCATGGATCTCACTATTAAAAGATATGTTACATTGGTTGCCAAGTTAGATAGATATATAAGAATGTTTAGATATAAAAATTAATGATTTCACAAAAGGGAAGGGTAGGAGGATAGGACGTACTACTAAATCAATTTTTTAGGATCGCTTGTATGCAAATGTCTATGAGATCATTTGGTGCAAATTCTCATGTTTACTAGCTATGTGGGTGGCAATATTGGAAAATTTATGCTACTAACTGAGAATTCCACACAATATATCATGGATTGCATAAAAGATCAAAACTTTACAAATCTTAGACACATGAGATTGACTATTGGGTGGACACAACTATAAATAGCTATATAAGTGAATTCATAGTACAGGGTTGTAATACCTTTGAAGCTACAAAGGATTAATTTGTGAGGGAAATCCAAGGTAAATTTTTACAATGACTTCCTTTTATCATTAAAATTATGAATATAGAAAAATCCATGGTGCCCACTCCACCTAACAAGGAGTAGTCACATGGGGATGTGTGCGACAAAATGGTGAATGGAGAATAGATGATGAGGAAGGCTTGAACCTGGACTCAAGATGTCAAAGGGAACAAAACAAGAGTTTAAAAAGACTCAAAAAATGGAGGAAGCACTATGATAATAGAGAAAGAATACCTTAGATTTAGACTGAGCACTGTGATAATAGAAAATGTAGAACCAAAGTATAGATACCCAATTGACTGTGAACCCAAGAGGTAGTAGTAGAGTAGGAGCAAAGAGTGAGTGAGAATAGGAGAAAGTGAAGACAAGTGTGAATCAAGAGAGTGAGAATCCTAGGTTGGAAAGAGATGATGGAAAGAAAGTAATTTAGAGTATGAGGAAAGAGAAGAGATGGATGAGATTAGTGTGTTAGAATAGTTAGGAGAACGTTCATAGCCTTAGACAAGGTTACTGATAGGGAAAAGAAGTAGAATGTCATATAGTCACAGTATCAATATAGGTTCAAGTGATGAATAAATAGTTAAAGAAGTTCATACCATTCACCTAGGTAGCATGCATCCCCTAGCCATTTTTTTATAAATAGTTATACTTTAGTTTCTAGGGTAAAAGACCAATATTGGCCTAATCCAGGACAAAGAAAATCACATGAGAAAACCCTAAAGATATTGAAGAGAGCCCATAGAGAGAACAAACAAAAAATTTCAAGAGAATAACATCAATACATCAGATCAACTTTGTTGATAAAAATCAACCCAGTTATCCTAGATCAGGCCATAGCAATATTGGAAGCAAACTAAGATAGTGATTTTGAAGCTTCAACTTAATTAGAATCACGTAGCCCAACTTTGGGATCATGTCTCCAAGCATTCCATCCTTTCACACAAGGATCACAGACACATTCACCACATATTTTTGTGAAGAATCACACAACAATAATAGGTTCATGTGACTACACAAGCACCAAGTACAATGCTTCAACCTAAAGATTTTATCAATTTAGCACCCTATGATAGCTCCTCAGACACTGAATAATATCTTCTTACCTATTTAATGAAATAGTAAGTTAAAGGAATTATAGATGAAAATATAATTAAGTATGAATTAATTGGTGCTCTAGATGGAAGACCCTTAGAATTCATATATCACAAAGATACCAATGTAATAAATTTGAATAAGATAAATAAATTATTGGTCATAGAGTTAAAGGTAAAAAAAGCACAAGCCAGACTATACAAGATCTAAAGAGACCATTGAAGACTATGATCACAAATTCTTAGATGTCATGAATAAGGTGGAATTTATTATGGAAGAAGAGGACAAGGTCACCTAGTTTGTCAAAGGTATGTGACCTTATATCAGGTTTTCTATATCTAAGACATAATTTAGTGTTAAATTAGATGCTCACACAACTACGAACAGATTAAAATAGATCGATAATTATGGTAATGTGACACTTGTTTCATCTAAGGTAAAAGATACACTAAAGATCCTTCTCCAAAATCTTGAACAGTATCAAGATAGGACTAACAGATAAAAGTTAGACACCTGGTGCATAAAATGTAATCAATATGGACATCACAAAAATGAGTGCCCAAGACTTAAAAATCAATTTTGAAAAATCAACTAACTGGTAGGTCACTCTACTATAAATTATCATTTAATACAACATTACATTAAGAAGCCATAAATTTTGCATAGTATATTCTACAAATATGTGAATCATGAAGACAAAGATTATCGAGCTTTACAGGAACTCAAGGAAGACATTACTAAAAATGTCTTTATAGTCACATGCAATAGGCAAATGTTATGACACGGGCTACATCTCGATTGGAGGAAACTCCTATTGATGCTTTGTAGACTACTATAGTGTGGGATCCTAAAATATAGTTTTATCAGACACAAGGATCAACTTCTAAACTATTCACTACACAATAATGAAACATTGTTGCACAGTCATTCACACCTCAATATTAAGCTCCTTGGAACCCTATAATTCAATAATCACAGTAGTCTATTTGGGATCCAAACCTACCATAGATCTAATATGTTAGGTATGATAGCTACCAATATCAACAAGGTTGGAATGCACCCCAAAACATAGCTAATTTTAGGCCACAACAAGAAGGTGGTTGGGATTTCTAAGGTACTAGAAGAGGAGGTAATTGAGGTAGATAAAGAGGAGGTTCATAAGGAAGAGGGAGACAACCTATGAGGTGTTATATATGTGTTAAATTGAACCATGTACAATGGAACTATCCTTAGTATCCCCAATGGCAATCATATTGTGCCTATTATAGGACTTCAGATCAACATGACATAGAGGACTGCCCAGTGCTAGAGGGTTAATGTAGATACAAAATCATTCATAATGTTAATATGGTCTGAGTGCATCTAAGAGACAATGCATTAGCATAGGCCCTCACACTCCAATAAAACATAACATAAGGACTTCCTCCATTAGAGATGCCTACCTATAACGGGATAAAGAAAGTGCAACTTAATACGTATCTAGAGCCTAGTGTCAAGAAAAGCTTGATGTGGGAAGCTACATACATTATCAAAAATTTCAAATAAAAAGGGAATACTGAAGGATACTATGTAGCCATGGATGCTCAGATGTATGGCTAGATTGTATGAATATAGCAACAAGAAAGAGTTGTCACTACACTAATCGACTTGATGAAGCTCCTTAATACCTTACACAATGAAGATATATCACAAAATATAATGAATATCTTCCATAATTTATTAAAATATACACAAAAAGTCTAAAAACTAACTAATAAGATGGTTTGGTATGTGAAAATCAAGAAACCATGGGATATCGATGTAATAATGGACATCAAAATAATTAGATATGAAATACCAAATATTGTATTTGATTTTGGTATCACAGTCAACATGATTCTTGGATCCAATTGGGAGGTCATTAGATGACATGCGCTAAGTTATAGTATTATGACACTTGGCCTTGCAAATTATGGGAAGGTATAATGCATCAAATGATTGGAAGACATGTAGATTAAATTATAGAACTCAACTTGTGAGGTGACTTTAAAGTTATCAACATGAAGACTATCAAGACTCACTATCCTACTCTTATTAGGAAGAAGTGGGCCCATGATGCATAGATGACTATAAATATAGTCATGAATCAACTTAAATCACATATATATGTAAAGATCATCATTATTCCCTTGAATAAAGTAGATGTGAAGCCACATATCATCCCCAAGGAGCCAGATTCTCCCTATGCAATTACAGGAACCAACTAGATGAAGGTGACAACATATGACATGCAATAGGCTCTGTGAGCTATAAACTATAATTTTCTTTATAACCACCCTAGTCCATAAACATAGGTCTTAGAATATGCAAATTTACCTAGTATACCTTTGTGAAGTACTACACAAAACCATCAGTTAAAGAATTAGGAAGCATGTTCGATATTTATCGGGTCACCAACATAGTTTGAGGTTGATTTCATCTATAATTTAGACTACACCAATAAGGATTACAAAGAGACAACACCTGATGGTATGCTACCTTGGAATAGTGTATCTTCAATAAGTGGAGATTTAGATACCCATGTCTTGAATTGGGCTAAGGCTGACCATGGACTGTGACCTCTGTGTACGGTATACATACTAGAAAAAAGGATACCTCAGTAGTTCACAACTAAAGATGCAGGTGAATTATTTATGCGATTTTAGCTACATATCCTTGATACAAATCAAAAGGTTAGTGTTTTCAATTATGCACTCAAAGGGGTTGATGCGAATTGGTGGTCAGTGCACAAAGAAGGCCACATGACATGGGACCAAGCCTTCAAATTTTTAATCATAAGGTTTTAGATGTCCATAAAAGTGAGATAGGAGTGGCCAATTTTTTAGGAAGGAAAACCTCCCAAATTGCATATCTGCAAGTGTATTGAGGTTTGGATGGGAAAAGGAATAGCTATGAAATAATGGCCTCACAATTTTATGTATACTCTTGGGGTCATTCATAAAGTATGGTACATTCAACAAGAGCACAAAAAAGAAATGAAGCATTAGGAATAAATATAAATAGATTTCATACAGACCTTTGTATTTGAGAGTGATCATCCCACAGTCCATCGATCTCTATAGAAAATGGAGACTTTCCTATGCCAAGGACGATTTAAGGATTTGCCAACTTTGATGGATTCTACTCTAAAATAGAATCTAGTATATGACGTAGAAGAAACATCAAAAGTTTATACCCTACTTCAAGATAAGGAATAGAGGGCAGTCCAACCATGTAACCAGATCCAAGACCACTCAGAAGAGTATTCTGACCAAATAAGTGAAGGTGATGTGGATCTTCAAGATCTATTTATACCATAAACAGACCTATAACCACTACTAAAGGAAGTCACAGAACAAACATAAGAATTCAAGCTATAACAAATTCATTTTCTAGAATGAGAGGTTAAAAGATAAATCTACAACACCATTTTTAAAGGAGAGCACAAGATTTACCAAGAGCCTCTCAAAGAACATATAGGGAACATTTATATAGAGGAGGTACCTAATTTGGCTCATATGGGTGATTACTGGACACAGGTCGACATCTGAAAAGTGTTACAGCTTTTAAGAGATTATCAGGACATCTTGTCAACCACATTTATAAAAGTCAAAGGTATCGATCCCTCTCTTAGAGAAATACGCATTGAACTTAAAGAATGTGTAAGGCTAATCAAAAATCAGCCCTACAGGCTACAACATGAAAATGAAGGTTAGGGAAGAATTGGATCATATGCTCATAGAAGGAATATTTTTTCCAGTGGAAAATATGATTGGGTAAGCCCTATGGTGGTACAACTAAAAAATATGGGAAAGATCAAGATTTGTAGTGATTATCACATCTTAAATGATGTTTTTGTCAATGATGCCTTCCTAATTCCATTCACTGATAAGGTACTAGAGTTGGTCAAATATCATAAGGTTTATTCATTCACAGATGGATTTAGTGGCTACCACCAGATACCTATCTGAGAGGAAGACTAGACAAAGACTACCTTTGCAATAGAGGAGGGATCATTCACCTATAAGGTAATGTCATTCATCTTGAAAAACACACCAACATTGTTCTCTAGAGTTTTCATTGTTGTGTTTAGATATTTTATTCATGACTTTTTAGAGGTTTACCTAGATGATTGGGTAGTGATCTCATTATTTAAATAGCATTTGTCTAAGTTGTGATTGATGTTAGAAAGGTGTAGAGATTTGAAGATAACTCTGAATTTATATAAATATTTGTTTTTCACACCATTTGGTGTTTTACTTGGTCATGTAGTTTGTAATAGAGGCGTATTAATCAATCAGGCAAAGATCATAGTGATATTTTGTATGCCACCATAAACTACTTCATTTGAAATGCAAGCCTTCTTAGAGTATATGGGGTACTATCACAAATTTATCAAAGGATATGTTGTGATCTCAACACCATTAGATAAGTAGTTATAGCTTTTAAGAGATTATCAGGACATCTCAAAAGTGTTACAACTTTTAAGAGATTATCAGGACATCTTGCCAACCACATTTGTAGAAGTCAAAGGTATTGATCCCTCTCTTAGATAAATATGCATTGAACTTAAATAATGTGCAAGGCCAATCAAATATCAGCCCTATAGGCTAAACCCCAACATGAAAATGAAGGTTAGAGAAGAATTCGATTGTATGCTCATAGAAGGAATAATTTTTCTAGTGGAAAAATATGATTGGGTAATCCCTATGGTGGTTCAACTAAAAAAGATGGGAAAGATCAAGATTTGTAGTGATTATCACATCTTAAATGATGTTTGTGTCAATGATGCCTTCCTAATTCCATTCACTGATAAGGTACTAGAGCTGGTCACATATCATGAGGTCTATTCATTCACAGATGGATTTAGTGGCTACCACCAGATACCTATCTGAGAGGAGGACTAGACAAAGACTACCTTTGCAACAGAGTAGGGATCATTCACCTATAAGGTAATGTCATTCATCTTGAAAAACACACCAACAATGTTCACTAGAGTTGTCATTGTTGTGTTTAGATATTTTATTCATGACTTTTTGGAGGTTTACCTAGATGATTGGGTAGTGATCTCATTATTTAAATAGCATTTGTCTAAGTTGTGATTGATGTTAGAAAGGTGCAAAGATTTGAAGATAACTCTAAATTTAAATAAATGTTTGTATTTCACACCATTTGGTGTTTTACTTGGTCATGTAGTTTGTAATAGTGGCATATTAATCAATCAAGCAAAGATCATAGTGATTTTTGTATGCCACCATAAACTACTTCATTTGAAATGTGAGCCTTCTTAGAGTATATGGGGTACTATCACAAAGTTATCAAAGGATATGTTGTGATCTCAACACCATTAGATAAGTAGTTGCAGAAAGGAGTATACTTTTTATGGAGTCTTGAATGTTAGACAATATTTATATACCTCAGGCATAAATTGGTCACTTCACCAATTTTAATATTTCTTGATTGAAATAAACCATTTCATGTCCATGTAGATGCTTCCAAAATTGCATTGGAAGCAGTTCTCGCACAACCATGAGAGGGAGGATTGGACCATCCAATCCATTTTTCAAGTAGAAAATTATCTATTACTAAAAACAATTACACAATAACTGAGCGAGAAACATCGGCCATCATGTTTTCACTATAGAAGTTTTGACATTACCTCTTAGTGACACCCTTTGAGATCTTTATATATCACCAGGCTCTGTGATACATGATAAAAAGCCCCTACTCAGAGGATGCACTTATAGATGGTTGATGTTATTTTAAGAGTTCTATTTTCACATCAATGTAAAGCTGGGGCATGAAAATGTAGGCCCAAACCATCTAAGTAGGCTAATCAATGGTGAAGAACCTAAATAAATCCTAGATGAATCCCTTGATAGCCATCTATTTTAGGTTACTATGATAACTGAACAATTATAAGATATCACATAATTTATGGAATAGGGGACCTTTCCTAAATATTATACAGAGAGGGAGAAGAAATAATTGATTATGAAAGCACTCCCTTATAGTATAATTGATGGATCTCTCTGTTATTTAGGGAAAGATGAGGTCTTGTGTAGAACTATCTTAGAATATAAGAGACCACAGATCCTTTAGGAGGCATATCAAGTGGTTACAAGAGACCACTTTAGAGCGGATGCCACTATGAAAAAGGTGTTACAAAGTGGATTATGGTAGCCTTACTTGTTTTAAAATGCATAGTGGGTCACACAATAGTGTGATGTCTACCAAAGAATGGGCAAGTTGAATTAGAGGGATGAAATGCCCTTACAACCAATTTCCACACAGCAGCCATTTGAGCAATGGGTCATTAGATTCATAAGCCCCATCAACCCACCAAGCAAACATAGTATATATATATATATAATCACTATGACATACTACTTTACAAAATGGGTAGAAGCTACTATGACACTAAGCTATGGAGCTAGCAATACTATGAAGTTTTTGTATGAGAACATCATTACCCTTTTTGGCTACCTAATAAAACTAGTAAGTGATCGAGGCACTCATTTTTTAAACAAAATAGTTAAAACTTTGATAGATGAGTTTTTTATTTCATAACATAAAAGCACAACATGAACATATCATCCATAAGTGAATGATTAGGCAGAAGTTGTGAACAAGATCATCTGCAAGATGTTGACCAAAATCTACGATGTCTAGAAAGATGATTGGGAAGATAGACTTCCTATAGTGTTATGGGCTTATCTCACACATTAAAAATGTACGATGGGTTTCACACCATTTTAGTTGGTGTATGGGCTAGAAGTTGTGATGCCCATTGAAATATATTGTGCGCAATCTATGAATTATTTAGATTATATATATGAGAGATGAAGAATCCCTCACACATAGGTTGTTGGTGCTCAATCACGTGGATGAAGACATATGTAGAACCATCAAGACATAAGAAATTCAAAAGTGTAAACAAAAGTCTTAGCATGACAAAAAATTCTGAATGAAGGAATTCAAGTTGAACTAGCTAATTCTCTTGTATGACAATAGATTCTAGAATTTTCTAAGAAAATTGAACATCAAGTGGAAGGGTCCATACATCATCCATGAGATATCACATCCAAGTACTATAGTTCTACATGATTTATAAGGAAACATCTTACTGGGTTAAGTTAATGAACGTAGATTAAAAGTCTATAGGCAATAAAAATCAGACCACAATAATAACAAGTACAAGATTGCACCAGGTTAGCTTAGGCTTTCTTTTTCAGTTGTTTTGTGTTATGCATGATTTGATTTTTTAATTAGTTTAGAGGTGTGTCAACAAAGATCATAGATAAGGATTTGTAGAGTAGTATGTCAATCTCAATGGTAAGATGACATTCGCAAATTAGTAAAGAAATGGTAGGAAACAACAATTTAAGTATAAGAAATGATAGGTGCAATCAGCTGGAAGTCTGATAACTATTAATAGTGGTTAGCTATGACCCTTAATCTTAATGTAGGTGATCAATGGTTGAGGTCTTGTTAAGGAAATTACAACTTACTATAAAATAAAGGAATATCGATAAATGGTGTCAAATTGGTTAGAGGGCATATCACATCAGGATCATTATCAAATATTAAAGTGGATGCCAGCTAAGCAAACTGATAATAATTCCACTCAATAATATTGTGTGTAGTTAAAGCACATGAGTGCAGCTCGACTGACACCAAAATATATTTAAAGTGATGTGATCTGTAACTCCTACACCACAAGTTATAAAATCAAGACGTCTAACTTGCCATCACAATTATGCTAAGTTTTAAATTGAGATCAATTTTTCTTTGATAAGTTGTGTATCTGAAAATGAGCCAAGAGTTGAACTAAATTTTCAAAATAATCCAGCACAACAACATACACCATGACAACCATTGATGTAGCTCACTTGATCATGCCATTGAATGATTCATAGAAAGAAGATATGAGCATCGGATTAGCACTACATCAAATGAAGTTTTTTGACCTTGAAGCATTTGACTTCATTTGAGTGTATGAACAATTATTATTTGGTCCTCAATAAGTCCAACATGCATAACCCCTAGTATTGGTGCAGTTGAATCCTTTTCACAATATTGATGTGGAATGATTGATTCCGTTGCCCACATTCGATGATTTAGGTGAAATCATGTAGACTTTACTCAGCCATTATAATAATAGAAATATTTATCTTTCCTAGGGCATTACAGTGTACATCAACATGGCTATGATGGCATGTGCAACAAGCCTCCCAATGAGAGGGAAATTTGTGGATGCATACAAGTCCAAGGTACCACCTATTTTTCTAAAAGGGCATGAAGTTTATGCAAGAAGCTTTAGAAGGTTTGAGATTTCAAGAATCCAAGATGAACTAATCCACATATTAGCAAACTCCATTACCAAATGGTATTGGTAGACCACCAAAAATGTTAAACAAGCAACCAAGGGAATAATTGGCATTGCCCATCGCATGGTCCACTATCAGGAAGAGTTTGATTGGCTTGAGATTTTAGTATATAAACTCATCACAAATATTGAGAAGGTTATTTAGGCTATAAACCTCACTTTTTAGTACTAGTTCTTGGTCTTGCCTTTGGTTTTTACATAATAGAAGTCTCCTAAATGTGAGTTACACCCAAATATAGACTACTATCTTGATGCACAATTTGCCAACCTAGTATGGACAAGGGAACGTGGGTATATTTCCCAATAGGAAAAATTAAAAGTATGGTGGGAATAATTGGTTGAACTCATTATGATAAACCCATGCATTCTTATAGAAATGATGCAATAATTGGGTCAACATACAGTTGTCACAAATCTGCCTAAGGGCATTGCCATTCACATACATGAATTTCCCAAAGTCCTTGACACCTTAATTTCTTCATTGAGATACAAATTGCACAATAAGATACCACCAAGCAGAAGGCTATGGTTGCCACATGAGTGACACCTCTTCAAGTTATTCTTCCACAACTAATAGCTTCAGGATCTTTGACTACACCACCCTCAGCTTTTATCTCATAACCCAGAGATACTGATAAGCACAAAGTACTAAGACTATTATTATTGTGGAGAGGTAAAAAATTTGTTACCTATCTCATATTTTTAAACATAATGCAAAAATTAATGGTGATCTAGGATGGAGATTTTCTACTAAAATGGGATAATATGGATCATAGATGGTTTTTCTCTCTTAATGCTACTCATCAGATGAAAGAATTACTATTAAGATCTGAAATAAAGACAAGTGATATGATTTGTGTCAAAGTTATAAAAGTATTTGAGGATTTTAGAATAGTTAAAAGATGATGAGGAAAAATAAGTATATTATAAGAGCAGGAATCTAGCTAAAGGCCATGAAGAATAGTGAAGTGTTTCAAGTAGAAGAAACTAAAGCTCTAGCATGTGGTCATGGAGAGTAAAGTAGAAGTAATTTAGTTCCTTAAATGCATTTGTAATATCATAAACTTACAAAATTAGATTTATTTTACATCTTTTTGTGCCTCGAGAAGAGACACTAGTTTAGGTTCGGGTGAGTGTTAGCATGGGATAGGGAGTAAGATTTGGTTATGAGTATGATTTATTAATTGTAGCTAAATATGTTGTTATATGTGAATAAGAATATAATACATAAATAACATATTAGATCCTAAGAATTAAGGGGAGTTAGATCCCAAGAATCAAGGGAATTATTGAACGAAAAATGGAAAAGTCTATAAAGCTATGTAGAAGGAAAAGAAGGAGAGACCATTAACTTTAATAAAAGAATATCATTTGGGTCTCATTTTACTAATTTTCTTCTACATTATTAGTTATTATTTTAATTTTTTATGGTTTTGTTATGTAAATACATTATTTTATTCTTCCATTAAACTATAGTTAACATGAATTTTTGTAATGTACACTGAATTCCCAAAAAGATTGATTGGGATGACATAGTTAAAAAATGAAAAAAGGGTTTTATGCTTAGTTAAGGGTTATTTTTAGAAGATTATTTACTTAGAGGTGTGTATAGGGGGTTTTAAATGCTTAAGGAGTTGGATAAAAGTAACTTATAGTGGTTTTAAGTAATGGTATAGGGACCAATAATCTTGCAAAGCACATTTTCCCACCCCTTTCCCAATGCACCCTTTAAGGCATGCACTTAGAGAGATTGAATCCAGGAAAATAGAATAATTTGTACGTTGACTAGCTCGATCTGGTCGATCTAGTTGGAAAAATAGGTAAATAGAATAGTTTGTAAACTAACTAGGTTGAGTTGGTTAATTTAATTTTGAAAGTAAGAAAACAAGAATTTAAATTTGAAACACACATCACAAAACTTGTATCAATATTGGCTAATATGTTCAAGAGTTATCAGTGATGTCATGAAGGTATCCTGGTGAGTAGATGAAGTGATTTGATACTCTATGTGACAATGACAAAGTCTGTAATGTGTTTGTCCTAGTGTGCTTGAAGTTGGCTTGGTTGATATTCTATTTTGGCACGGTTAGATATGTTCATGGATGAGTATGGAGTATTGAGCATGTCTAAGAGTTCCTTAAGATGTTTTATATGCTTTGAGAGCTTGTTTGCATGAGTGGAATTCATCTGGTAGTCTATAGTTTTCATCTAGATAGTTTGGGTCCAATGGTAAAAAATTTGAGTAGGCAATTTGCTGACACACCATTGCCATGTGTGGATTAGTCAGGGGGAGTTGGTCATATGGTTGTGATCACATTAGTCCCTAGTTTCTATATGCTAAATCATAGGTCATGCACTTAAGTGCAATCAAAGATATGTGGGTGCACTGTTGGGCTCCCAAACATTTTGACAGTGGTTTCCCATACTTAACCAAATTTGTAATATGGCAAGAAGAGCCAAGTAAGAATTTTTATGATGACATATCTTGCACATGTTGAATTTTCTGAAAAGGATGATCACATGGATTTTTCAATTTTGAGCCTAGTTGATTTTCACTAAATTTTAGGTCATGCATTGAAGCACAACAAAAGATATGCATGTGTAAAGTTGAGCTTCTAGGCAAGTTTTGACATAGATGGATTTGTGGTAGAAAAGTTTGAATGAGAAGATTAATGGCATTACATCTCGCACGTGTAAAGGTTCCAGCAGTAGTTTGTTATACAGATGGATTCTCTTATGTGAGGAAATCATAGGGTCCAAATTTGAGATCATGCATCTAAGTGCAGTAAACATTTTAAGGTTCAAAGATGGATACTCAAAAGATTGCAACGATCCCCATAATTAGTCAAATTTTCACAAGGTAATGTTCAAACAACTCTCAAAGAGATAGATGATGCACATTTGCTCTAAGATGTCAAAAAGCAGCGAGATGGTGCCAAGTGTTCTATGTTTAATGTTTAGTAGAGATAAAGATCAAGCTTCTTCCAAGGATCAATGGTGAGTAAGAGATCATACAGATAGAAATTAATAGTGTGTATTAAACTCCAGAGGTCAAAGTGATAACTATTTAGCTTTGTTAAAGATTGAGATACATACAAAAGATCGATAGAGTGCATTGAGTTAAAGTTTTTAGATTACAGGAGATGAGGTCAACTATCATATGTTTAATGTTTCAGCATTGGCACACTATGCATTAAAGATCAAACAAGATCAACGGTGTGTGTTTAATCTCAGCAACAAGGACATGAGATGCGAGCATGGTGTTCAAGGTTTAACTGTGAGTATTTGCATTTAAATATTTGAATTTGAAAAGGAAAAATTAGTGCTCTATTTTTTGTCTACATCTTTCGATCCAAAATGAATTTGACCATACCAAAAAAATAAAAGTGGTAGAGGACAACAAGGCACATATGGAAATATGAATTTGAAGGTCTAATTATATATACAAACAAAGATATTGAGCTCCAAAGTTGATTGTGTATTCATGCATGTTGAGAAGGGTAATTGAGCTCATTTTGAAGTTGTTTCAATATCTCTTGATGAATTATTTATTAAATCATGTTGTAGACTCCATAAGGATGCTCTATGTTCATTATGAAGGACTTTTAAATCATATGCATTATAAACAAAGGATTAAAAGGTGACTGTGTGTATAGAGAGTTATTTGCATAAATTATGCTTAAGCAAGAGGGTACTATGATGGTTATTGGCACTTAAGGAGGATCTATAGATCATGTTCAATGGGTCCATGCTTTTGAAAAAAATTAATGTGTTTTATTTTGCTTGAAGAAGAGTCAAAGCGCTAAATGGGTCTCTATAGGACCTACAAGTGACTTGGGCCTATTGGAAAGTGGATTGTGCTTAAGTGTGACCCATGAGAGATGCCTTAAGGGTGAACACAAGTGTTGTGGCCAAAAATAAATATTTTGATCTTATTAATTCATGATTTATTTATATATAGTGAAATAAAATGTGTTGGTTTGTAGACTTTGAATGCAAGATTAAGGAAAGAGACTTGTGCAAGGTGGATGTGAGAGTTATGGAGCAAAGGAGAGTTAGAGTGCGCAGTTGGATGAGTTGATAATTAGAGTAGAGTGATGATTGTGTGTATGACTTTTAGGTCATATTTATGATGTTAAAAAAGTTATCTTATAGTTTGAGGATATGTGAATAGGTCCAAGTGTGCATATGAGGAAAGTTTGAATGAAGAAGGAGAGAGATTGTGGCATGCCTATGTGAGAGGCCTGTTTGAGATAGAGAAAGTTTATGTAGGGGTTAAAAAATAGAGATCTATCATCAAGTGTTGAAGACATAATTTCTAAGGTGGAGATGTTCAAAGGAGGGTCTAAAGGACTTGGTCTTCCTTAGGGGTAGTTGCTCTTTGTGAAATAGGTGTTTCACTAAATACCTTTTGTCAGGAGGACATGATCAAGGTTTGTTGGTCCAAAAGAGTTGATCAATTTCTCATTTGTAATTTATTTTATGACATTGGTCCATGTATTGTATACTTGAGAGTGAATTTTATTCCCCATGAGGGTTTCCCATATGAACTATGTGTTATGTGTTTGATCTTGTGTATGCATTGAATGAATGAGCTCTCTTGTTAATATTGCTTGATTAAGTTGATATATGTTGATTATTTTATAGTTTAAAAGGACTATAATTATAATTGAAATATCTATACTCACTTATTCACCCCCCCTCATTGATTGTACCTCTAATAATTGGTATCAGAGCAGGTCCTTTAATAAAGGCTTAATAGCTTGAAGGTGATCTAAGGTACAATAGGGGTAGTCATCAAGGAGGTTTCTCTACTAAGCAATCGCTGATGTTCAAAGGATCCAATTATGAATTTTAGAGTGCTAGGATGAGGATAAACATTATGTCTCTAGGGTTTGATGTTTGGCAATATATTGTAGATGGATATGTTGCTTCTACTATTCCTCTATCTAGTGTTGCAAATAAGAAGTTGTTTGAGAACAATTTCAAGGTAATGAATGTTATCACGTGTGGTCTTTCAGAGACTGAATACACCAAGGTCATCCATTATAAATATACTAAAGAGATATGGGACAAAATGTAGATCATTTATGAAATAGATTCAAAGGTCAATCTTGTTAAGTTACAGACTCATAGAAGGCAATTTGAAAGTCTCAAGATGAACAAATAACATATTGTGACATCCTTTTTATAGAGAGTTAATGAGATTGTGAACATCATCAGATGTCTTGGAGAGAACCTTGAATAAACTAATATGGTTCAAAAGGTATTAAGGTCCTTATCCCTAAACTTTGATCTGAAAGTATCTCCTATAGAGGAAAGTCATGATCTTACTTAGTTGAAGATGGATCAACTGCATGGCACCCTTACTGCCTATGAGATGAGGAAGAATGATGATATACCAGCAAAGAAGGAAGAAGATTTAAAGACTAAAATGAATACAAAGAAGAAGTTCCAAGGTAAAAAACTCAAGGAGGGTGATATTATTGATATAGATGAGGATGAACTAATTACTTTGATTTCAAGGAAATTGAGAACAAGTTCAAGCAAGTATGAAGGTAAACTACCCCTCAAATGCTTCAATTGTGGTGAGATAGGACATTTTGCTAGTAATTTCCCTCATAAGTATAAGAAGGATGATGATGAAGAGCATGATCAAGGTCACGATGATGGAAAAAGAACATTCAGGGCTGATAAAAGCAAAAAGGGATTCAGAAGGTTTGATAACAAGAAGTACTTCAAGGACAAGAAGAGTCTCTACACCAAAGAAGATTGTAGCTCATCAAATGAGAGTGAAGTCAGTGACTCAGAGTATGATCATGAAGATGATGGTCTTATTGAAGATGAAGAGTTGTTCATGGCTAAGGAAGGTAGTTACTCTCATCAAAAGGGGTCTCCTTAGAGTGATTCAGATGATGATGAAGATGAGGTGGACTATGAGACTACATTGACTAATGCTCATGAAGAACTGAAGATTGAGAAGAAGATAAATAAAAAGATGAAATCTAAACTCAAGAACTATGAGGATCAATTCAGTGTGTTTGAGGTAAGAATGGATGAAGATGCCAAGGAGCATGAAGATATGGTCAAGCATCTTAGTTGTTAATTAGAAATCATGTCTACAAGCCTAAAAGTTAAATAAGATGAATGTGCAAGGTATGTAATTAAAAATGAGTCATTAAAATTTGAGTTAGAGAAGATATATATTAAGGTAATGTCATTTGTGAGATTTGAAAAAAGCTGAAGTGATCTAAACGACATTTTGAATGATCAAAAGCATGCAAGTGATAAGACTAGTCTTGGATACAAAGAAGAACCAGAGACTGCAACTCAAGACAAGATGAAGACTAATGTGAACAAGGACAATCAGTCTTTGAAGATAATTCATCAGAAAAGGAATGAATGTGCTGATAGAATGAATACAAAATAGATCAGATAACCAAATGCCATGAGGTATGTAAATTTCAATGGTTACTACTATACTTGTAATCAATTTGGGCATAGAGCTAGAGAATGTAGAAGACCTATTAAAAATGAATTTGCATGGAACTATGATGGGGGTCATCAATAAAAAAGAGTGAGAAACATTGAGTGCTTCAACTATCATGATATAGGACACTTTGTAAAACATTATCCATTTAAGGTAAGGCAAGTTGAGTTTCCTTCAAAAGATATTAAGTGCTACAGTTGTTATGAACTAGGACACATTGTGAGATTTTGTCCAAATATCGTAAGATAGAATAATTTTTTTGCAAAAGGTATGATGTGCTTCAACTATCAAAAGAGAGGTCACATTGCTAGATTCTATAAGTAGAGGACTACAAGTCAAAATAGATTCAATCAGGGTCCTAGAGTACAAGGAAGAAAGCAAGTCAACTCATGGAAGCCAAAGGTGGTAAGTATGAGTCATAATGAGACTACTATTCCAAGTAACCTATTTGATATGGTGGAAAATACTTCAGAAGGTGAAGAGTGCCAAGAGCTATCATTGATTGTTCATGTTGTAAATAAAGAGACCAAGCTCAAATAGAAGACCAATGTACTAGTTGAGGCTTGTCTAGAGATGTGTATGGATCCAAGTGAACATCTTATTATTGAGAAAGCTTCATACAAAGAACATCAATTGACAGTATCTAGTGATGAGGTTCTAATCTGTAAGGTCTGTTGGGTGAATATTTTGTCACCAGCTAACTAATGAGCAAAATAGGTCTCTTTAACCACAGCATAGGGAGATTGATCATCCAGATGTGTGGGTTTACCACATCAAAAGGGGACAAATCTCTCCTCTCATCAAGGAGAGGTTCCCTTATAACTATGAGGAGCTATATATTATATATATATGAAGAAAATAACACTCAGGGGTAGGATAGCACCATCCATCTCTCTTTTTTCAAAGATGATGTTCACAAACAAAGGAGAAAATCTTGGTGAAGACACTAAAGGCACTTCTCTTCTTTCAGAAGTGATCTTGCAGGAGATAGCAAGAGTTCTTTCAGGTAGTGACAAGTAACTGGTAACCAAAGGCGTAATAACCAACATACTGAGATGTAGCACAAAGTCTCCACCTCGACTGCCCAAGAGTGAAATACGAAGGATAATGAGGCCACAAAGTCATCCCAAGATCTTTTACATAGGAATAAAATATGAAGGATAATGAGGGCACAAAGTTGTCCCAAGATCTTTTACACAAGAACAGAAAGAAAACACACTAAAGGCAATTATGGGGGCACAAAGTCTCTCCACAGTTGGCTTCAAGACACCTTCTTGATTACTTCCACTAGTTCTAATTGTTAAATTGAATAAACAAGAATACATTTAGGAAATAGACATAAGAACAATCTCCTAGAATGACACAAGCTATAACAACACAAAGTCTGAAAGTAACTTGCTTTTTGATTCAAACAAAGAAATATGATTAACAATCTGAGTGTCGAGTGTCCCCCGCGAGGGTACCTACCCTTCGGGATCTTCTGGGTGGCCTTCGGGCTTTAATTCCTTTGCTTTGTCTTTTTTCACCTTGGCCATTTTCCCATGGGCTTTTCTCTTCAATCGAGTTTATGCCTTTGGACAAATGTCTGAAGGAATTCTTTCAGACATTTTATCTGAAGGAATTGCCTTAACAACTTTGCCGTAGAAAACCTTTTCGAAGGAATTCCTTTATTCGCTCGGACTTTGAAATGGTCCAACTCGCTCATTGCCTAAGTGTTGAGAGCTTGTTTCTTTAAGAGAATTTACCTGCTAAAGCCGTTGAACCTGTTTCTTTCCTACAAAGTCTATATAAACTAACCTGCAAAGTCCATAGATTCAAGTTCGTAGAACTGGGGGAGTCCATAGAAATGAGTTCATAGAATCTCTACCCGCAGAGTCTGTAGTTTTGAGGCCTTGAAGAATCGATAATTTGAATGCATAAAACAAATTTTTGAAAAGGAAAGAGAGGAATTTGATCTGTAGGACCAAAATAGTTCAAATGTTGTCCCAAAAATGAGTGACATTTTTTGGGGACAACAAGGTTGATTCTTCAAATGAAAAGACTAAAGAGAAGATGAACAAAATCAAGAAATGTTGTAGCTATAAGAGGATTTTAGTGTTTATTAAGGAGATGTGGGCCGGTCCTGGATTCACTTTGTTTTAGAGCATTGTGGTGCAAAGGATGTCTCTATATATGCTTCTTAATGAGACTCCTTGTAGTGGAGAATCAAGTGTTGTGGTATTATTTAGATTGTCTTAGAAGACAAGATTTGAGTGTTAGGTATGTCCAGGTGGAAAATATGTTGAAGTGATGTCATGATGTTAATAATTGTATATGGAGTAGTCTACATGGTCAGATTGAAGGTTCCTAAATGCCAAATTAGGATTTGTGATTTTTCAAGATGATCTTTTTGCATAGAAAGGTCTATTGACCTTATTTTATCATGTTATAGGTGGTTTTGTGATCTGAAGGTATGTTGAAGTCAATTTGGAGATTTTTATTAACTTTTGGGTTTCCCAGTTTATGCTTAAAAGCTTGCAGGTCCTAAAATGGGTTATAGGAAGTCAAGGTTCCCAATGGTGTGGAAGCTCAAATCTTGGTCCAAAAATGTGAAGTGATTGTCTCCAGGTGTACAAGAAATTTTAGAGGTGGACGTTGACTAGAGGTGTGGTGTTGACCTAATTTGCTTTGAGATTCTAGTGTTTTAGGCTTTACTAGAAAAGTGTTTTGTATTATGAGTTGAGGTCTGAGGCTTCTTAATAGGTTAAATGGGCCAACTGTTTGTCAAATCAAGCTTCATAAAGATTTGAAGGTTTTTGGTTTTTCAATCTATTCTTGTTTTAGTCAAGAAGAGGCCTAATTGGCTAGTAGGTTTTTGAAGGAAGTATGCTGCAGAGAATGAGCTAGGTGTTAAAACTTGGTGTGCTTAAATGGGCATAAGAGAGTGCTCTAGATATGAATTTTTAGGTCTTGAATCTTATCTACTAAAAGGTGTGGGCTCTACACGTTCTAGGTAGGGCTATAAGGAGTCTAGACACGCTTAGTGTGAAGAAGACTCATTTTTGCTTAGTTTCTCTAAAAGAGCAAGGTATGTTTGTTTCATGGAGAGTTCTTAGGTTGGTTGAGGGCATTTTTTTTCCTATTTGGTGAGTGGCATGAAGTTATGTTGATGGTCCTTGTGATAGCTTGAGAGAGAAGGCTAGTAAGTATGTGTGATGGTTCTTTATGGTGTGTAGAGATATGAAGTTGCTCATAAGGTGAAATGGATCAAAAATCTTAGATGTAGTCCTTCTCAGATGTTTCTTGGTGAGTTCCATCAATTTTTAGTATTTTTATATGTTCTTTCTTCATTGGTTAAAATGATTGGTTGAAGAAGAGTGTTGGCATGGAGCAAGAGGGAGTTATCAAGGCAAGAAAAGGTTGGCTCAAGGTAAGGGGGAGTTTGTATCATATTTCTAAAATGGTCCTCTCTTATTGATAGTCTTTTTAGGTCCTTAGGATCATTTGGTGGCAGCTTTATCGTTGTGTCAAAGGGGGAGAAAGTTCATATTATGAGAGTGCTTGAAGAGAGAAAAGGAAAGTGAGTTGTATATTACTATATATAATGGTTATTGACATCAATGACAAAGGGGGATATTGTTGGAGAGTTTTAAATGATGTCATAGTGATGTCATGAATGTGTCTTGGTGAGTGGATGAAGCGCTTTGATAGTCTATGTGACAATGACAAAATGTGCAATGTGCTTGTCCTAGTGTGCTTGAAGTTGTATTGGTTGATCTTCTATTTTGGCATGATTAGAGATGTTCAAGGATGATTATGGACTATTTAGAATATTAAATAGGTCCCTAAGATGTTTTCTATACTTTTATAACTTATGTGCATGATTGGAATTCATCTGGTAGTCCATAGTTTTCATCTAGATAGTTTAGGTCTAGTGGCAGAAAATCTGAGTAGGCAGTTTGTTGACATCACCATTGCCACATGTGGATAAATCAGTGGGAATTGGTCATATGGTTGTGATAAAATTAGTCCCTAGTTATTATAATCTAAATCTTAGGTTATGCACCCAAGCACAGTCAAATATATGTGGGCGTAAAGTTGGGCTTCCAGGCATTTTGATAGTGTTTTCCATACTTAGCCAAATTTACAATATGGCAAGAAGAGCCGAGTAAAATTTTTGATGATGACATATCTCACACATGTGGATGTTTTAGAATAAGATTATCATATGAGTTTGTTCAATTTTGAGCCTAGTTGATTTGTGCTAAATTTTAGGTCATGCACTGAACCGCAACAAAAGATATGCATGTAGAAAGTTGACCTTCCAAGTAGGTTTTAACATAGTTGGCTCTGTGGAGGAAAAATCTAAGTTAGTAGATTAATGGTGTTATATCTCACATGCATGAAAATTTTAAGATAAAATTGTTATATGGATGGATTTTCCTAATGCAAGGAGATCATATAGTCCAAATTTGAGATCATGCATCTAAGCGTAGTCAACATTATCAATGTTCAAGATTGGCTATTCAGATAAATTGCAATGGTCCCCATACTTAGTCAATTTTACACAAGGTAATGTTTAAGCAAATCTCAAAGAGATCGACAATGTGAGTTTGCTCCAAGATGTCAGGAAAAAATGAGATAGTTCTAAGTGTTTTATGTTTAATGTTGAGTAGAGATAAAGATCGAGCTTTTTCTAAGGATCAACAATGAGAAAAAGATCATACAGATAGAGATCAACAGTGTGTAATAAATTCAAGAGGTCAAAGTGATAATTGTTTAGCTTTGTTAAATACTGAGCTACGTATAGAAGATCAATGGAGCATGTTGAGACAAAGTTTCTAGATTATGCGAGATGAGGTCAACTGTCAGATGTTTAATGTTTGGGCATTAGCACACTATGCATTAAAGATCAAACAAGATCAATGGTGTGTGTTTAATCTGAGTAGCAAGGACATGAGATGTGATCATGGTGTTTTAGGTTTAACTGTGACCGTTTGCATTCGAATAATTGAATTTGCAAAAAAAAACCTAGTGTTATGTTTTTTGGCTATATCTTTTGATCCAAAACAAATTTGATAATGTAGTAAAAAGAAAAGTGGTAGATAACTCCAAGGCACATCTGGTAATATGAATTTTTAGGTCTAATTGTATATATAAATGAATATATTGAGCTCCAAAGTTGATTGTGTGTTCGTGCATGCTCCACAAGTATCCCAAGAAGGGTAATTGAGCTCATTTTGATGTTGTTTTGATATGTCTTGATATATTACTTATTAGAGCATGTTGTAAACTCCATAAGAATGATATGTGTGCATTATGAAGGATTGTTCAATCATATGCAGTATGAATAAAGGCTTAGAAGGTGATTGTGTGTATAGAGAGTTATTTGAGCAAATTATGCTTAAGCAAGAGGGTACTATGATGTTTGTTGGCACTTAACGAGGATCTCTAGATCATGTTGAATGGATCCATGCATTTGAAAAGTGTTTCTATGTTTTGGTTTCCTCGGATAAGTCTCAAAGAGTTGCATGGGTCTCCATAGGACCTAAAAGTGACTTAGGCCTATTTGAAAGTGGATCGTACTTAAGTGTGACCCATGAGAAATGCCTTAAGGGTGAATCCATGTGGATGACAAGAAATATTTTGATCTTATTAATTCATGATTTCTCTATAGATAGTGAAATAAAATGTGTTGGTTCCTAGACTTTGATTGCAAGACTAAGGAAAGAGACTTGTGCAAGGTGGATGTGAGAGTTATGGAGTAAAAGAGAGGTAGAGTGCCCAGTTGGATGAGTTGATAAGCATTGCATATTGATGACTATGTGTATGACATGTAGGTAATCTATTAGATGTCAAAAAACTGATCTTACAGTTTGAGGATATGCGAAGAGGTCCGAGTGGGCATATGAGGACAGTTTGAGTGAAGTAGAGAGATTGTGGCATGCCTATGTGAGAGGCCTATTTGAGATAGAGAGAGTTTATGCAGGGGTTAGAAAATAGAGATCCATCACCAAGTGTTGAAGACATAATTTCTAAGGTGGAGGTGTTCAAAGGAGGGTCTAAAGGATTTGGTCTTCTTTAGGGGCAGTTGCTCCTTGTGAAACATGTGTTTCACTAAATACCTTTGGTCAGGGGGACATGATCAAGGTTTATTGGTCTAAAAGAGTTGATCAGTCTATTGTTTGTAATTTCTTATAGGATAGTAGTCCATGTGTTGCAAACTTGAGAGTGGGTTTTATTCTTCATGAGGGTTTTCCATAGCAACTATGAGTTATATGTTTGATCTGGTGTATGCATTGCATGAATGAGCTCTCTTGTTAATGTTGCTTGATCAAGTTGATATATGTTGATTGCTTGATAGTTTAAAAGGACTATAATTCTAATTGAAATATCTAGACTCATTGATTCACCTCTTACCTCTCAGTGATTGTACCTCTAACATAATACAGTCCATAATACAACAAAGAATGTTAAACAATAAGTAACAAGAATGTAATTTAGATGATAAGTGATTATTTGAAAAGAAAATTAGGAAGTTTGTATTAAATATTGTGATTGATAGTGTAGACTTCTAAAGATACTTGCTTGTCCATTGGATAGTGTCGGTCCAATGTTTTATAATACTAACTATGGAGGAAATGGCATTCCCATAAATCACTAAACCTAGTTTCAATGGTAAGCTTAAAGTAACTTATTGGTGCTAATCACTAACCAATGCACCACACAATCAAATAGATGATTGGATTTTTAAGGTTCAATACAAAGGGAAATTTTAAGCATTTATGAAATACCATGAAGTACATGGAAGCTAAAGATTGTGTTTAGCTCTATACTATGGCTATGAGTATTAGGGCAAGCCCCTTGCAATACGATATATGTAAATGATAGACAAAGACTATAAATAGAATATAGTGTAGCCCTTCACAACAGTAGCCAAGTAGTTTTAAAATTATTGGTATATAATTTCTAGGGAAAACCAAACAAAGTGAAAATAAAGGCAAAAATTAATGTTGTCAAAAACTAAGTTGCAATGTTTGAAAACAAATAAGCAACTAAAAAGTAAAAGTTATTGTAATTAATATGAAACAAAGGTTAATTTGTTTTACCTATGCTAGAAAATTTAACTATACAAAATAAGATTGAGCAAGTCGATCTAGTTGGGAAAATAATACAAAACAAAGTCGAGTTGATCAACACCATCTATTATAAAACAAGCTAAAACAAATAAAGTCGACCCAAACGACTTAGTTTGATGGTAGAAAATAGGCACATAACTAGATTGAGCTGGTCGATCTAGATGATTGTGTGGGTACAATTTTACAGAATTGAAAAACTGAGAAAAATAATACATAATTTGAATTTTAGCTAAAAGGTGGGAAAAGAAATTTACTTTAAATTTTGATAAAATAGAAATACTAAGTTGTCTAGAATGAACTTGGAAGATAGAACAAGATTGACTACTTTGTTTCAGTAGTTTTTCCTAAAAATGTTGAGTTTTTGTTTGACCATGTCATCCAAGTGAGTTTTTGTTCCTGTAAAGGCAGAAAATAGTGTTATTGAATGTAATTGAGTTAGTCAATCTATGCGAAATAAGTCTGATACAAAATAGGAAAATAAAACTAGATCAATCGTATCCATTTAGTTAGTTAAAATTGAAATAGAAAAGGAATGAAATTGAGCAAGTCAATTTAATTAGGCACACAAGATAGAATAAATGATTGGATCGATCAGTGTGATCTAGTTGGTTGAAACTAGAAACTTTACGTATATAAAATAGAACTAGATCGTTAAGGTTGACTGAGTTAGAAACCTGCACATAGGATACAAAACTAGGTAAAAAAGCTTGAACTAGTTAAAAACCTGCACATAAAATATAAAACTAGATTGACAGGCTCGATCTAGTTGATTGTAAATGAAAATTAAAAATTTGAAGGTTTAGATTCATATTGAGTTCACCAAAATATATGTAATGAATTAAGATGAATTTGTAACTTGTTATACTTAGTGAATTCCAATATCTAATAAGGTAATCTTACCAAAACAATTCATTACATAGTTATTTACATTAGGACATGACCAATTCAGATCCATTAAACCTAACTAAGGGATCTCTTATCACACAACACCAAAAGAGAGGGTTTTAAAGCCTCTAAGTAAATAACATTGTTGACAATGTGGATTGCACCCTTGAAAGAAGGCTGGGCTTCTCTCTTCCACGTGGCACAATGGAGACTCCCCTCTTGCTGTAGGTCTAGCAAAACTAAGGGGAGAATCTCTAGATAAGGTCTAGCTCCCTTTGATGCATCTCTATTATCTTTTACTACTGTTGCTAATACTAGGGGGGAAAGGGAGAAGGAATAACCAGAACAAAAAACTACTCTAAGTGGTGATGCACTAAATGATGTTGATCTACTCAGCTATTCACACTTAAAACCAAAAAGGGGGTGAACATACAATTTATCTAGCAAAGACCAGACTATAGGGAAATTTAAAAGGGATACTTAATGAAGACACACAAGAAAAAAAACTTACCACAAGCGCTATAGAAAACACACTGTCTGATAGCTACTCTTTTGTCTCTGTGCTCCAGGTGAAGCACTTCTAGTTAACCTGCAAAAATGGCTTTGGCTACAGTAGGTGTGTTGATGTCAATTTGTGGAAGCATCAAGCTAAAATGACAGAGCACAAAATTGATATACAGACACAATCAAAAGCATAGCTAGTCAGATAGAGGTAAAATATATTCTTATTGATCAAAGGTGAAATTTGGCAGGGCTTCGCCTTATAAAATGAGAGATATCTTCCTCTCTTGAGAGGTTAAAATATATAGTATAAAGAGGAGTTCTGACACCTTCCAAAACAAGCATCCCATGCTACGTTAAATTCCTTAGAAAGAGGAAACTTGCTCATGTTGGTGTCATCCTTCTAGAAATGGCCTGGAAGAACCATGTTGTAGATGTCACAAGTCTTGACTTTATAGCTTAAACTGTCTTAAATGTTCTTGAAAAATCATGGGTCACTTTATCTCATAAGTAGCAATAACTTCATGTGATGATGCTTCTTTTATCACCTGGGCTATTCTATTCTTTTTCTATGCTTGACATATGTGTGCATGGACGTGCTTTCATTATTTTCTATTTCTTTCCTGGCAACTCGGCTCTTGGGCTATCTTTTTGTCTTTTGCTGGCTCTTCAGGATCCTTTCTCAGGAGGTCACTGAGTTTGTCTCAGGTCTTATGCCCCTTTGAATTCCATTGGGGCTATGTTATTCGAGCTCTTTCGGGCCACTTGTTATGAAGGTGTTAGTCTTTTGGCTAGTCCTCAACGACTGATGCATCTTGTCAAAATTGACGTTTGCAAGCATGTCACTATTCAAAAACCAAATGGCTATTTCATCACCATAAATTTAACATCCATAGGCCCATCTCCATTTGAAATCCAATGGCTAGTTTGTTGCCTTGAATTTGACGTGCTCAGGCTAGTCACCCCTTTGGCAATTCCTTCGGCCTTTTATATTCATTTGACCTTTTGTAATTTGAACCTTCCCAAAGGGAAGGTGTTCCTTCGGCCTTGGAAAAGGTCCCCTTTTGGGTTGTTGGGAGCCCCCCACAAGGGCACTTTCCCTTCGGGCTCCTTCAGGCTCCCTTGTCTTCTGAATTCCTTCGAACAAAATGTTCGAAGGAATTTCTTCATACATTTTGTCTAAAGGAAATCCTGCCTTCATGCCTTAGTCTTTTTCTTTTACAAATTCATTTGAATTCCTTCAGACATTTTGCCCAAAGGAAATGTGTCTTCAATACCTTGTGTCTTGGCCTTCCTTTGTGAATTTCTTTAGACAAAATGTCTGAAGTAATTCCTTTAGACATTTTGTCTGAAGGAATTCACCTTTGGTTCCACATGGATTTTCTTTGGACAAAAGTCTGAAGAAGTCCTTTGAATTTTTTATTTTCAATTTCTTTCGAAGGAAGACCTACCTTTTGGCCTTCTGCCTTGGCATTTTTCCAAAGGTGCTCTCTACCCTCTGCAAGGGCACTTTTGGGTTCATAATTGCCCTCTGCAGCCTGCTGAAATGGTCCAGTTTGTAACTCGACTGCCCATCATAAGGGCACTTTATCCTTGGAGCTTCATAAAAGGTTTGCATTCTTTGAAGTTGGCCCATTCCTTTGCTAAAAGTCTTGTGAAAACTAACTACCCATAGTGAAATAAACCTCTAGATCAACCTGAAACATCTATAAATATCAAGTCACTTGGCTCTTTACAGAACAGGTCTACTACAAAGAGAAATGGCATAATTTCAGTAGGGGAATACATCCAAGATTAATGGCTCAGGACATCAGGGAAAGGAGATTGATTTTTGGCCTGCAAGACCAAAATGGCCAACAAATTTGGTGATTCTCAGGGGAAGCATGCCTTCTATGCTAAAAAAGACTGGTAGCCTCAAAGTCATTGGGCATGGAGTCAAGATACAGCTTGAAAAGTTGGAAACAGCCTTCTAAAGACCTATGAACCAACAAATATTTACCTCAAGCAATGAGGAAAAACAACACACAACAAGACTAAAAAACACTACACCTGTCCAAACAACACTTAGGGAAAACAAAGATAATTGAAAGCAAACTACTATGTACAACTAACTAGATATATTTGCCTCCCTCCTGGATCAAAGGGAAAACTTCTTAAGTCTCCTTCATGGCAAGAAAACTTAGGGTGTCAGACAAGTGGTTGAATGGAATGGAGACTTGGTGACTTGCTCTTCTTGTCTGCCACCTTGATTGGCTTGTATCCAAAAGAATCAGGGTCAAACATGCTTACAACATATATGCATTCAACTTGATCTTGGAAGCTTGCCTCATGTTGGTCCTTCATGCTATTGTATCTCATCAAGAAGTCAATGGTTGCTATTTCATCACCATAGGGACCATCTAGCTCATAACCCCTTGGTATGCAACATGGATTGACTTGTTCCCTTTTGCCTCATTAAAGAGACTGTCAAACTTATCTTCTCCTTCATCATGGCTTTCTTGAAGAAGGGTGAGTGTTGTGATGTCTAAAATGAGATCACAAATTGCTTGCTCATCCCACAGAACATCACCTTCTTGCTTAATGCTCCTTCTTCAAAGATTTCATCAAGATGGACAGGCCTCTCATTTTTTTGCTCAAAAACCAGAGTCTTTAGTTGTTCAAAGACATCCTCCTGATCCTCCTCCAACTCAGGTTCCATGGCATAGTCATTCCCCTCATCAAATCAACAAGTAAGTTCATCAAACAATGGGGGAGAGAGCTCACCATGCTTACTTTCCTCATCATCCATTGTTAACAGAGAAAGTTTGTCTACCTCTTCTTCATATTGTTGGAACATCTGCATGTATGCATGACCTGTGTCTTCTCCTTTGTTGATGATGTCTTCAAAAGGGGCATCCATGATGGTTTCATCCTCATTGGCATCCATGAGAGCTTCTTGATCAGCCACGATTTGGATCCTTTCTTCTTCACTTGCCTCTTTCAAAAAAGGTTCCTCCTTGAGAAGGGATGAAGTGGAAGGCTGATGGTTAAACTTATGTGGAAGAGGAGCCAAAACTTGAGCTAGAATCAAATGATTCTCCTCCTTCCATTTAGCCAACACTTCCTCTATATCAGATGTGGCTTGATAGTTGTCTTGAAGGAGTGTAGATGGGGTGTGTTCAAACATGGAATCTATTATTTAGCCTAAACCATCCATCACATCCTGGCTAAGGAATCTCATTCTGGACTCCAACTCTGCATTTTGCCTAGCTATATTCTCTTTGAAGAGACTTTCTTGGAGGTCACAAGCATCATCATGATGAGTAAGAGTAACTTCATCTTCTTCAAGGCTTCTATCAAAATGAATAGGCCTCTCCTCTTTTTTCCTACCGCATGATTCCATTATTTACTTCCAACTCATGACCTTAGGATTAGAACTTTTCTCTTGTGAATAGGCAGCGATTTTATCCTCTTTAAGGCCCTGAGTTGGTTCATGATAGGCACTCCTATGTTGAAATATTTGAGGAGGTTGAGGGAGACTGGAAAGGGTCTACTCATGCACAGGAAGAGCTACTTTAAGAGAGATGTGTTGTTTTCCAGAAGATATAAGGTGACTTCCATCAAAAGAAGGTCCACATTCTAAAGAATTGAGAAGGTTAGTATCCTTGAGAGGTTTCTCTAATGCCCTTTGATGTTAGAAAGCTAGGTGTAAGGGATTAAGAACAGGAGTGGTTATTGCATCAGATGAGCTAGAGTGAGCAAGTGTTATTTAGTAGAAAGGATTTGGTGCACAAGAGGAGGCTTTCTTTAGAATAAGAGGGGGCTATTTTGGAATGGGAGAAGTTTCATAGGGATAATTGCCTTGAATGGATGGACTCTTCCATTTTGCTACTTCTTCTTTCATGGATTGCAAGGCCTGAGCTTGCCTCAACAAGCACTCCTCTTTGTACATAAGCTCTTGTTGATATCTATTCTACTCCTCCAATCTATTTATCTCCATCACTTGCTTCTCAAATTCTAGAGTTACTTCCTTTACACTAGGTGAAGGGCAACTAGGAGAGTTGCTTGAGGTGATGCCATGAACAACCTGAGCTTGATCAAAGTTATATGAAGGAAAACAAGGTCCATGCTACTGAGTAATGGAATTATACATACCAAAAATATGATTTCTTGATGGCATCAGGACTACTTAACCAGTTGATTCAACTCGGAGTCACCATTGGTGTTGGTTGAAATGCCTCTAAAGGCTGATTGGTTGAAGAACACACCAAAAAATCCTTCAACTCCTTACACAAACTATCCCACAATCACCTGATTAAAAGTCAGATGCTGGATTAGTGGTTCATTCGTACTGTAACAGGACCAACACCAATCTTGGAACTTTTTAGAGCATTAAAATGAGTCCCACCAGGCATGCTAAAAACTATTGACGTTGTGGATTGCACCCTTGAAAGAAGGATGAGCTTCTATCTTCCATGCGAGATAATAGAGACTCCCCTCTTGTTGTGGGTCTGGCAAAACTTAGGGGAGAAACTCTAAATAAGGGCTAGCTCGCTTTGATGCATCTCTATTATCTTTTTATACTACTAATACTGGGGGGGAAAGGGAGAAGGAATAACCAGAATAGAAAACTAATCTAAGTGGTGATGTACCAAATGATGTTGATCTACTCAGCTATTCACACTTCAAACCAGAAAGGGGGTGAACATATACTTTATCTAGCAAAGACCAGACTGTAGGGAGCTTTAAAAGGGAGGCTCAATGAAGACACATAAAAAAAGGAACTTACCATAGGTGCTGTAGAAAACACGCTGTCTGATGGCTACTCTTTTATCTCTGCGCTTCAGGTGAAGCACTTCCAGTTAACATGTAAAAATGGATTTGGCTATACTAGGTGTGTTGGTGTCAATTTGTGGAAGCATCAAGCTAAAATGACTGAGCACAAAATTGATATACAAACACACTCAAAAACATAGTCAATCAGATAGAGGTCAAAAATATTCTTATTAATCAAAGGTGAAATTTGGTAGTGCTTCACCTTACAAAATGAGAGATATCTTCCTCTCTTGAGAGGTTACGATATATAGCATAAATAGAAGGACTTCTGGCACCTTCCAAAACAAGTAGCCCATGTTGCGTTGAATGCCTTGGAAAGAGTAAACTTGCTCATGCTAGTATCATCCTTCTAGAAATGGCTTGGAAGAGCCATGTTGTAGATGTTGCAAGTCTTGACTTTACAGCTTAAACCATCTTAAATGTTTTTGCAAAAGCATGGGTCACTTTATCTCATACGCAGTAATAACTTCCTATGTCGATGCTTCTTTTCCCACTTGGGCTATTCTACTCTTTTTCTACACTTGACATATGTGTGCGTGCTTGCACTTTCACTATTTTGTCTCTTTCCTAGTAACTTAGCACTCAAGCTATCTTTTTGTCTTTTGTTGGCTCTTTGGGTTCCTTACATAGTGAGTCATTGAGTTTCCCTCGAGTCTTATGCCCCTTTGAATTCCATCAGGCCTGCACCATTTGAGCTCGTTTAGGCCACTTATCATGAAGGCATTAGTCTTTTGGCTTGTCCTCAACGACTGATGCATCCTGTCAAAATTGATATCTGTGGGCCTGTTATTATTAAAAAACCAAACAGCTATTTCATCACCATAAATTTGACGTCTACAGGGTTGTCACCATTTGAAAGCCAATGGCTAGTTTGTTGCCTTGAATTTGACATGCTCGAGCCCGTCACCCCTTTGGCAGTTCCTTTGACCTTTTGTATTCCTTAGGCCTTTTGTAATTTGAACCTTCCCAAAGGGAAGGTGTCCCTTCAGCCTTGGAAAACATCCCCTTTTGGGTTGTTGGGAGTGCCCCGTAAGGGTACTTACCCTTCGAGCTCCCTTATATTCTAAATTCCTTCGGATAAAATGTCTGAAGGAATTCCTTCAGACATTTTGTCTGAAGAAAATCCTGCCTTCATGCCATGAACAACTTGAGCTTGATCAAAGTTATATGAAGAAAAACAAGTTCCATGATGCTGAGCAATGTAATTATACATACCAAAAATGTGATTTCTTGATGGCACCAGGACTGCTTAACCAGTTAATTCAACTCAGAGTTACCATCGATGTTGATTGAAATGCCTTTAAAGGCTGACTAGTTGAAGAACACACCAAAAAATCCTTCAACTCCTTACACAAACTGTCCCACAATCACCTGATTAAAAGTCAGATGTTGGATTAGTGGTTCATTCTTGCTATAATAAGACTAGCACCAATCCTGAAACTTTTTTGAGCATTAAAATGAGTCCCACTGGGCATGCCAAAAATTGTTGACTTCTGAATTCTTTCAGACAAAATGTCTGAAGGAATTCCTTCGGATATTTTGTCTGAAAGAAATCCTGCCTTCATGCCTTGGTCTTTTTCTTTTGCAAATTCCTTTGAATTCCTTCAAACAAAATGTCTAAAGGAAATGTGTCTTCAAAGCCTCATGTCTCAGCCTTCCTTTGTGAATTTCTTTGGACAAAATGTCCAAACGAATTCCTTCGGACATTTTATCCGAAGGAATTCACCTTTGGTTCCACATGGATTTTCTTTGGACAAAAGTCTGAAGAAGTCCTTTGTATTTTTGCTTTGCCATTTCTTCTAAAGGAAGACTTACCTTTCGACCTTCTACTTTGGCATTTTTCTGAAGGTGCTCTCTGCCCTCTACAAGGGCACTTTTGGGTTCATAACTGCCCTTCGTAGCCTGCTGAAACGATCCAGTTTGTAACCTAACTACCCTCTGTAAGGGCACTTTGTCCTTGGAGCTTCGTAAAAGGCTTGAATTCTTTGAAGTTAGCCCATTCCTTTGTTGAAAGGCTTGTGAAAACTAGCTGCCCATAGTGAAATAAACCTCTAGATCAACCCAAAACATCTACAAATCTCAAGTCACTTGGCTCTTTATAGAACATGTCTACTACAAAGGGAAATGGCACAATTGCAGTAGGGGGAATACATCCAAGATTGACAGCTCAGGACAGTAGGGAAAGAAGGAGACTAGTTTTTGGCCTGTAGGACCAAAATGGTCAATAGACATTATGCAATAACCCTAGCTAGGCCTACAATACATAAAAGAGATCTAGTCTAGTGCTTACTGAAGCTTGTGGTATGAAGGGGGATAGTTAATAACAAATAAAACAAAACATGCAAACAAAACTCTACTCAAGTCAATGTAGAGGTAAAATAAGCAAGGATTAAAACATTCATCTTACCATTTTGTGCAATGTCTAATCTACAAAATGAAAGAGTAAAAGTTAGGAATACTTACCTTGAATTGAATCTATTGTGCCTCAATCTTTCCCTTGGCTATTGTTTCTTTGTAAGAAGTTGTTGTGGATTTGTAAGGATCACACTATAAAAATCAAATCTAGGCTAAAAGACTCCTTTACATCCAAGACTTTCTCACAAGACAAGTTTATTTCCCTCTAAGGTAAAACCCTAAGCAATGACTCCCCAAGTGCAAAAATAGTAAAATTGCAAGTTGTAGCAATGCGAAAATTAATGATCCTCTCTTTAGAAATGAAGTGAAGGGGGTATTTATTACCACATATTTACCCTAAACCCTCCTAAGATTTTAGCTAACAAGGTCAGCTAGGTCGATCATGTTGTGCAAGAAATATAATCGTTAGGCTTTGAACTAGGTTGGCTAGGCTGATAGAGTTATGTAACGTGCACTAAATTCCCAACAAGAATGATCATGTTGACATAGTCAAAAAATGAAAAAGGGGATGTATGTTTAGTTAGGGGATATTTTAGAAGATGATGAAATCTAGAATGGAATTGAATTAACTGAATTAATTAGAAGCACGACAAGAGGTGCTTATCTATACAATACTAAGTGAGATTAAATCTCTAAATCTGTAGGAGATTATGACTCACAATAACTAATCACACATCTAGAAAATACCCCATCTAACTAACCTAGGTCAACCAAGGTGTAATACTTCAAGACATTTATTATAATAGGCTAAGATTAATTAATTATTCTAACATTCCCCCCTTAATTGATCATAGATTGAAGAGAAGAAGAGAGAGAATTTTTGAATGCCTCAAACTTATCACATGCAAGTGACTTCATGAAGACATCTACACACTAATCCTAAGTGGGGCAATACTATAGTTGTATGTTATGTTATTGAACATGTTCGCATATGAGATGAATATGAACTTCTATGTACTTCATTCTCTCATGAAACACTAGATTGCGAACAAGATGTAGAACACCCTGATTGTCACAATTCAGAACTGTAGGGTGAGTCTATAGAACTCCAAGTCCTAAAAGAATGTGATGTATCCATATCACTTCATAGATAGCTCCTACTGCAGTGCAATATTCTACCTCTGTGAAAGATCTAGAAACACAATTATGATTCTTAATTCCCCATGAAATTAGACCAAATCCTAAAAATAACACAAATCTAGAAGTGGATTTCTTATCATCAATAGAAGTTGCATGATTTGCATTCATGTACCCTGTTAATAACTTATCATTCTTCTTGTAGTCTAAGCCATACTCAACTGTACCTCTGATGTATCTATAGAGACTCCCAAACAACTGCCGATAGAGAGTTGCATTTAATTATAGTGATGGATCTATACGAGACAACTAAATATTGTCTCCATAGGTGTTGCAATAGGCTTGTAGTCCATCATCCTAAATTTCTCAAGCAATGTCTTGGTATATTTCTATGAAAGAAAGATGTAATGTAGCTTCTACCATACCTCTAAACTAAGACAATAGTGTAGCAACTTGAGATTTGTCATGTTGAATGATCACTTGAGATCATTTTTAGTTACATCAATCATCTTCATTATGCTGCCAATGATGACTAGATCATTGACATAAACAATCACTATAACAACCTCCCCCCATGTTGTTTGAGGTAGAGGTTAGGATCATATGGACTCCTGTTGAATCCATGTTGTATGAGATGTTCATCAATCTTGATGTACCAAGCTCAGAGACCCTGTTTTATCCCATTAAGAGACTTGATAAGCCTACACACTTTATGTTCTTGATTAGGTGCCATAAATCTTTCAAGTTGAGTCATGTAGACTTCTTCTTTCAAATCTCCATTGAGAAAGGCACTTTTTATGTCCATTTGATGGACTTTCCATCCAAACTATGCAGCCATAACAAAAACTATTCTAATAATTTTTATCTTAGTCATGGGAGCAAAAGTCTCCTTATAGTCAATGCCTTCTTTTTGAGCATACCCTTTTGTAACAATCCTTGCCTTGTACTTATCAATACTACCATCTACTTTGTACTTGGTCTTAAAGACCCATTTGCATCCAATAAGTTTCTTCCCTGGTGGAAGATCAATAAATTGCCAAGTGTTATTATTCATTAGTGATTGATATTTTGTATCCATGACATCTTTCCAAGTCTAGATTATAGGGCTTTTATTATTGTAGAGGGCTATATGTTTCTTTAACAATACTCATAAGGGCCATATTAACCTCTTCTCGAGCCATGCTTTGAGTCCTCAATCTTGAAGTGGATGTATCTGATACTCCATTCAAGTTAGCATCTCGTATAGTTCTTATATACCACTTGGGCATATGTTGAACTATAGGTGGTGGTGTTGGAGGTCCTATTTGACCATCTTCCTTTGCACTTTCACCATCACTATCTAAAAATATTACAAGACTTTTGCCTGTATCATTTGCTTGTGTAAAAAGTGGATTGATTCCACTCTTTTCATTAAACACTACATCTTTGTTGATTAGTAACTTTTTTGTTTCAAGATCAAGGAGCCTGTATGCCTTTGATTGTGTGTTGTCTCCCACAAAAATACATTCCTTGTTTTCTTATCCAACTTTTTTCTTTTTTTATTAGGAACATGCATATATGCCTTGCAACCAAAAACTTGAAGGTGAGTTACCTTTGGTTTATTCCTATCCAAGCTTTATGAGATGTGATTCCATAAAGAGCTTTAGTGGGTGACCTATTCAACAAGAGAACTGTGGTGTGACAAGCTTCTACCCAATATGTATTAGGCAATTTCACATCCTCAAACATGTTGCGAAACATTTCCATAATGACTCGATTACATCCTTCTGTAACTCCATTTTGCTGAGGTGAATATAAAGCTATCAATTGTTGATTGATTCCATTCACATTGAGATAGGCTGAGAATTGTTTACTGGTGTATTCCCCCCATGATCTGAATGGAGGGTCTTAATTTTCCTACCAATTTCATTGTCAATCATGGCTTTGAACTATTTGAAGACTTGAAAAGCTTTATCCTTAGTCTTGAATAATTATACCCACATTTTTCATGAGTAATCATCAACAAAAAGCTGAAAGTATTTGTATCCCCTAAGACTGGGAGCAAAATGTCCACAAAGATCAGTGTGCACCAAGTCAAACTTACCAAGTGATTGATAATTAGTATTTCCAAAGGGAGCTTTTTGTTGTTTTCCTACTAAGCAATTGGTACATATATCAAAAGATTGTTTGAGTTTAGAAGACTACAAACCATATCTTGTTTGTTCAATTGAACCAAATATCCATAACTCAAGTGACCATATCTTTTGTGTCATAAATTGCCTAGTTATGTATCTTTAACCATAATTGTTTGATGATCATTTTAAAGAAAATCGAGATAAAACATTTTGCCAATGTTGGAAGCCTTGGAAATCACTTTGAAACACCTAGACTTGTCTTTGATGTGGCAAAACTTTTGACCATTTTGGTGATCAAATTCAACCATGAGGTTGTGGTCAAGTAGTTGATTAATAGACAATAAATTTTTTGTAAGTCCTAAAACATTTAGAATATTTGAAATGTTACAATTTTTGTTTCCAAGTTGAATTTTGATGTCACCATTGCCTTGAATTGTATACCAAGTATGATCTCCAAGTGATACATTTCCCTTTGATTCTGATTTTATCAAAGTAGAAAACCATTTTTTTATGCCTATCATGTGTCTAGTTACTCCTGAATCAACATACCAAAATTCACTTGGATGATTGGTAGACTCATGTGTTTGAGTAGCTAAACCATATTCCTCATTTGAAAAATCATTATATTCAACAACATTGCCATGTTATCTAGGCTTAAAAATTTTCTATTTCCACCTATTTTGTTGTCATGGTTGTTTCTTTTCTATTTGTGGTGACTTGTTGAAAGAGGGCTTCTTGCTTGATGAGCCCTGTTGAAAAGAGTTGTAACAACAAAGTTTCAAGTCATGTCCTTATTTTCCACAAATTTGACATCCTTTAAGAGAACATGAATTGTTCCCTTATTGGTTTTATTGATAATTTTGCTTTGGACCCTTCATGAGTTTTTTCCCCTTCTAATTTGATGCAAGTGCATGCTCATCATTTTCTTCCTCTGAATTATGCATAGATTCCTCTTATTTCAATAAGTTTACCAACACCTCAAAGGTTGGTTTTTGTCCTATGACATTCAATGTGGTCACAAAGATCCTATATGCGGGGGGTAATGCTCTAAAGACCATAGGGACCAAAAAATCATCTATCACTGGTTCACCCAAAGATTTAAGTGAAGCTCACAAATTTGTAACCCTTCTAAGGAATGCTTTTACTTTTTCATTTGATTTAAGCTTGAGGTGTGCAATTGGCTCTGAAGATGCAAGATTTGATTTTGATTTTTAGCTTCATATACTATTTTAAGCTTATCCCAAGATTCTTTTGCAGTTATAACACTACGGATATGAGGTTGTACCTCATCCAAAACTCCAAACATGATTATTAAATTAGCATTTTTATCAGCCTTGTCATATTTCTACTGTTGATCAACATCTGTTGCATGTCAAATCCATGTGCATTATACTACTGACCAAATGTCTTCAAATTCAAGATGTGTTTATAATTTTATTTTCCATGCTGCATAATTATCATCGTGAAACAATTGCATGTTTGGAAGCACAAAACATGGTCTAGAACCAGACATTTTGCAAGTTATATGTGACAAATTACAAGTGTGTTGTTAAGTGTAGAAATTAAATGTGTGTTTAAAAAATGTAAAAAAATGCAAAAATGCATACATAGAGATGACAAATCACACACAAACACATGATGGACATTAGACTTTGTCAAAAATGTTTCTAAAAATACAATGGAAAATTAGATGTCGGTTTCAACAAAAAATACGTCTGAGGAGCAAATTAGGTTACAATTTTTTATATTATATTTTTATAATTGAATGACACCAATAGATAGAGAATCAAAAAATACACACTTTTGACAAATGCAGAACTCAAATTTGAGTTACGATTCAAAAGTTATAAGCATTTTGATTTTCTATAAAAATGTGTCAAATCAATAAAAAAACATTAAAATTTGATTTTTGATGCCAAATCAAAAAATAACATATTCGTGCAACCACTCATTGGAACCATAATTTCATCATGGACTTAGAAAAGTCAATATAAGTGAAAAATAATCTTCCTTGTTACCTCGATAGGCATACAACCAAATATGACTTCCTCTTTAAGCAAAAAATACAGCATGTAACAAACCATAATAAATTTTTAGCTGTGTAAACGAGGAGAAAATGAATAGTCTTTTGTTGTTTGTCACCTCTTGGTTGACAGGGAAGATTATATGCAGGATTTGAGGAGATCAGGTCTCCTTATGAAGCACAGGTTTTCAAAACTAAAATTTTAATGTAGAATGTAGATCTAAATTTGAAATGTCTATGTCAAAAAACAATATAGCTGAAATTGGAGCAGTACTTACCATTGTAGATCTAACACAAATGCGATAAGGGCATATCTCCTTGGGATTTCAACGCCAAAAACAAACTGCTCTAGCTGAAAGTTGTTTGACTGCTTTTTTTTTTGGACATCATTTGAAAGGGTCAATGTGCTTCCAAATGGCATCAGATTTGGCTATTGGTTGGTGTATATGCTAAAAAAAAGTTGATGGAGGTCATAGAAGGAGATTTGAGGGGTCATTACTGAATTTGGACTCTACAGATTTGAGATTGATGATTGGGTGATGCAACAGATGGAAAAGTCAATGCCAAGCTACAAAATGACACCTTTGATCAAATGCAACGCCTCTATCTCTTTCTCCACACCTATGTAGTAGTAGTTTGATGCTTGGGAGGGACACAGATCTCATAAATGAAAGTTGTTGACTTTATGATGTAATGAATTTCAACATCATTTATGAATGCCACTTGTTGGATAAACACCACGATGTAGGCATATCAAGGAAAAACACATCAACAAGGATTTTCCTCACAAAATCTCCAACACAACAGATCTGGTAAAGAAATCTTATCCAATGCCTATCAATGAGAAAGACACCCCTTGTAGATCTAAGCTAGAGAAAGTCTAACATATATGTAAATAAATATTATACCAAGCTTTTTGATATAAAACAATTTATATATTTAGATCTAAATAGATTTGATATATCTGATCTCAGATCTTCTCAAGCATATGAGAATTTAGATTTGAAATTGTACAGTCAAAACTCTTTAATATATATATATAGCTCAGTTTAATATAAATATGGTGAAATTTATCAAAACAAAAAAATTCCCTGTTTTGACAACTTTTTCTCCTGTAAATTGGCTAGAATTTCGACAGTGTTTCAGCTTGGGATGGCAAAAATTAGAGTAGCGTGACACATCCAAGGATTGCACAAACTTTGCTCTCGATCTCCATCGAATCTCCAATGCTTCGAAAAAGACTCCTCAGGAATTTCTTGCTCTGGTACTAAATAAAATCTAGAATGGAATTGAATTAACTAAATTAATTAAAAACACTACAAAAGGTGCTTATTTATACAATACTAAATGAGATTAGATCTCCTAATATGTAGGAGATTATGAATCATAATAATCAATCACACATCTAGGAAATACACCATCTAACTAACCTAGGTCAATCGAGGTGTAATACCTTAAGACATTTATTACAATAGACTAGGACTAATTAATTGTTCTAACAAATGAGTTGCTTAGAGGAGTGTATAGGAAAGGTTTAAATGTTTAGGGAGTTTGATAAAAGTAATTTGTTGTGGTTTTAGGTATACGTATAGGGACCAACAATATTGTGAAGCACCAAAGGTCTGCCCACCCCTTTCTCGATGCACCCTTTAAGGCATGCACTCAGAGAGATCGAAACTTAACAGGTTATTGTAAAAGAGAAACTGTCAATAAATGATAAAATTTTAAAATATTGTGTATACACTCATTAGGTACACCACATATTCTAGCACTACACCTATGTTTCATAAAAATTAAGAAAATCAAAGTATGAATAAGTGTTGCAATTCGAAACTCTATGAGGCTAAAACCCCTAGGAAAAGTTAAGTTTGTATAAGAATACTTAGAGTTTGGGTTCACCAAATGTTTGACCCTTTTTAGAATTAAGGGCAAAAAAATAGCTAAATAAATTAAGAAGAAGACTATTCAATAATCAGGCCAATTAAATAATTCAGATTCATGATATTCAATTATAGTGTTGAATTGTGGAAATATGCTAAATATGGAAAGTACAATGCTAAACAATAATTTGATTGCTTAATCACGAAGAAGGAATGATACTTAGCTTATCTGTAACCATTTTTTATTTGTTTTGGATAGATAAGGGTTAAGGGGTTAGAGTAGCTTAATCAAATGGACGAATAAAACTATTTTAAAGCAAGGCAATTAAATTAATTCAGTTAACATAATATATTAAATCTATAAAATTGCCAATTATAGAAAGTACAATGCCAATTAATATTTTGATAGTTGCAACACAAAGAAGAGATATTAATTAATTTATTTACAAATGTTCAAGCAGATCTAAGATGTGTAAATGTAGGAATAGGTAGACTGATGCTTAGGATCATCTCATTAGATTCTAGAAATATTATTTTTGGAGGCCTGGACACTACCCTGGACCTGTGGACACTATTGTTGATATTGTTGTCCTATACAAAATATTTGGTGTATTCAAAAGTGACCACTTGGACCCATTAGAGTTTTATGTCACCTTTATATTATTATGTTTGGATCATGCACAATGGCTTTGTATGATTGTATATAGACCAAACTTTAGTCCTTTACCTTAGGTCATGTCACCTTGCCAAAAATGGGTTAGTGGGCTCATGAACTTGAGTTGATCTCGAAGGCCCCTTTGTTAATGAGTGTTGTCTATATAGCCAATACTCCAAGGAGGGCCTTAGACATATGTATTTCTCCCCCAAGTGTGGGCTTGTGTGTGTATAAGGGTGCAATATGATATATGCAAGGACATGAGATGATTTAGTTTATAACTTTACAGATACTGCTCATGGGTTGTTCTTTTAATGTTTCAGACCTGTAATGTGATTGCTCCTATGACTGATATACAAAGAGAGGAGAATATGGTAGTATAACTCAATTGTGAAATTGATTGAATTAGCTTGAATAGGTGTTTACTAGATATTTATTATATGGATAATGTGTAGGCTTTGATTTGTATTTATACCACATCTTTTAAAAATATCTCACGGAGGGTTAGATAAGACAAATAGGCCAACCCATATATTTCAAAAAATATACAATTTGGATGACTTTTGAGGTATAGACACTAAATAAGGAATCTAGACACTAGCTTCGATGCTAGTGTCCCTACATGAATGGTAGTGTCCAACAGGATATAAAACTTTTAAAGATCTGTAATTTATAGTGAAGGATATAAATCAAAATTTAAGTTTGTTGTCATGCACAAGTGGTATGGGTCATCATAATGATAGAGTCAAGCCATAAGATAAGTAGTTAGGCACAATGATATGGTGAATGTGACCCTTTAGGCAACATGATGGTCTCGAACTAAAGGGTAGATCCCTAATTGGTATTTGTCAAGTGTACAAGATCAAGACCTTATATATAATCAAATTTTAGTATCTACATTTGCCCCCCTTTAATCTAGTAATGCACAAGGATGAAATTACTAGGTTAAAGGAAATAAATGTGTACTTGGGTGTGTACAACATACCTTATCTTTTCTTGACCCCTGGTGAAATTTTTGTTGGTGTATGACCTTTAACCAAAATCATGATAAGTATAAATCAATTTATGTCATATAAAATTGAATAATTGAAATGCTTGAAAATTAAAGAGAGTAAGGAAGGAGTACACCTATGTGTCGATATAACCATGTTGCCCCTTTGAACTTTGTTTTCATAAAAATGCTCCCTTATGAAGCATTGGAGCTGAGAGACATTCAAAACTAAACCCTAAATATTTGAAGATATAAATTTATAGGGTAGTTATGCCCCCAATATGGTGCAAGGGTGAGTTGTGATATGGCCACTGAGATCACTAAATCTTAATCACACAACTCAAGTGAATGTATAATAAAGTCAAGTTAAGTGGTATAACCAACTCGGTTTGAAAAATGTAAGTAGTGCTAAGGCCATTGAGGGTGTTAAATCTCAACCACACTACTCAAAGGACCCAATTTCTATAGACATAAAAGGCTTAAATGTTGTTTCTTTGTAAAAGCAATGCTTCTTAGTAAAATGTTTTGAATATGTATTTACAATTTTTGGTATACTTCCATGGCATATGGACCTTAAATGTGTCTAAAGTTGAATTATCTGTCAACATATGGCCTCTACTCTACAACTATAAATAATATATGTCATAAAATTGAAGAAATATGTCCTAAACCTATAAAAAAAATAAGTGCCAAATGTATATGATTTTAACCCAAGTGCATATTTGAATCATGTAAATTGTATCAAATTCTGCCAACACTTTATGCGTGGATTCATGTCTCTATGACATGCCCCACAAATATGTTTCCCCCTTTTGAGATGAGGGGGTGGAATATGGCAGTCACCTTACCTCAAAAAGATAAGATAACTATATTATCTATGTATGAATCTTGTAGCATGTATAAGTAGATATATCAATGAAGCTCATGGTATATGATCATAAGAATCCCTAAGATGCATGATATAAATCATGGTAACATCTAAAAAATAAAAGTACAAGCTCGACAAACAATTAAGCACACGTAAAAAAACTCAATGTCACACAAAAGGGGTCTAAGGGAACCACAAATAAGGGGCATGTTTAAATGCCACACACTTGAAGGGATGACACATTCAAATGTCCACACACTAAGAAATAACATTTGATGGCAAAGGGTCATACAAACAAGGAACATATTTAAGTGTTCCACGAGCAAAATAATAACAAACAAGAAGTGCACTCAATGAAGTGATAATGTGAATAAATGAAGTATAAGCAACCAACATAAGTGTGTCATATTAGTCCTTGCATATATGTGTCAGCAAAAAATGTCTTGTAACATAACATATCAAGTACACAGTGTAAGATGCAAGCATGAGTATATACATGTGTAAGCATTAGTATATGAGATCAACATGACAATGTAAGAGTGATTATAAAACATTATAACCTGTATCGATCATGATACAATAGAAGTAATATGCCCCTAATGTAGTGTGTTACATGGGAAGAGGAAAGCTCCCACCTCTGCATGGCATGTATCATGGATTTGGTGTATGCCTATATCACACTCAAGTATGCGTGAAACATATGTGTGTATATAAAAGAAATGGTATGCCATCTATTAACATAAATTAAATAATATATATGTCAAGGAGCTAGTAAACATGTGTATATTGAATATTTTTTATTTTTCATTTATTTGAATGTTTTGGTATTTTCTTGGAATATTTAATTTTTTTGGAGTTTTTAATTTTTTTAAATATTTGGAATGTTGAATAACTAGTTCCACGAATACTTTAACTCGAGAGATAAAGGACTCCTAGGTAGATCCTTTGTTTGCCACCATCATTTATGTTGTATCATTGCCAATGTTTTGATGTTTTATAGTAATTTGGCACCGACAACTATTGTTATAGGTTTATCATTGTATCCATCACGGGGAATAGAAATATTTATCTTGATTTGGAAAATGAGCTTCATATCTATCATACTCACATTTGCCTTCATATTGGCTAACCATTGTTGACCAAAACTAAATGTTAAATTTGATTTCTAGTCCATTACCCATATGGTGGTATCGACAACTTTTGGTCCACATGCTAATGGTAAAATAATGTTTCCAAGGGATTCTGGAAAGAGTGGACATTGATTTAACTCATTTATATCATGGCCCAACTGTTGTAGGTATGTAACACTACAAACTATTTCCCAGTTATCTATATCAATATTGAGGTGTGGATAATAATTGCCATCAATATTTACAGTAATAGTCAAATCTTCATGTTGTGGGTGTTTAGAAGTATGTCCCATTTTACCTTTGTATTTAGAATTATAAAAAATCAGAGGTTTTTTTCATTGTTTTGGCATTTTATGTATACATCCTTCATTTTTATATTTCTAAATTTGGTTTTACAATGCATCACAATGATATGTATCACGACTAGTGATTCGATGATAATCACAATATGGTGATCCATCTTTTTAGATGAGTCTACTGCCTGATTTGTGTATGTTAGGAGTCAAAGGTATCATCTTATGCTCAAGTAATATAGCAAGTATTGTATGTGGATCGCCTTGTTTTACTATAATCTATAGAATATGTTGTGGAGACTTACGTGAAGATACTACATTATTAACATGATGTATTTACATTTGTCCCTTGTAAGGTTGACTTAAAGTTTTTAGCTAAGAAGGATGAATTGAATAGTAAGCATTTACATGTTCATCTATTATTTTTTCCTTGCCCTTATATGTATTTGGTTCTATACTTTCTGGATATGGGTTTAGTTTATATGTACTAGGACATGTAAGTGTAAATAGGCTATGTGAAAGATGCTAAAGTGGATCAAAACTTAGTTTATATAATTGTTCGTATGTCATATCATGAGGGACATCATTATCACTATCATAATAATCTAAAACTTTTCCATCTTGTTTTCCAGTATTGACCACTAAATGAAGATTAAATGTTTGATTTTATTGTTATTTGAGTATTATTGGTTCCTCTAGTAATGGTTTTTGCTCTTCTTCTTTGTCATTTGGTTCAATTTCTAGTGCAGTATGTGTACTCATGTGCACTACAGTGGTTAGTGCCTTATGATTATCTTGGGATAAATAATTTATTTTCTTGGCTCTCCCATCTCATAAGTTGGAATACTCTCAAGTGAAATATATTGTTAAGGTGGTATCATTTTTGGAACCCCTTCTGTGATGGAATACAACATTTTACAAAATTTGTCAGGTTCATCATCGACATGCATCGTCCAAAGTGTTCCATCATGTATAAATTTAACACATTGATGTAATATAGATGGTGTAACTTAAATTATGTGTATCTAAATTCTACCCAATATTAGATTATAATGTAATGATTGAGACATTACTTGGAATGTAGCTTGTAGTGTTTTTGGTCTCAATGTCACACTTAATGTGATTTGGACAATCGTTAGGTTACATTAATTATCAAATCCTTTGATATGTGTATCATATTTTTGAAAAATATTTGTGTCGACTCCCATTGTTGATAAGAATTTTATGCTACAATTGTTTATCCCAGATCCATTATCAACTAGCACTCTCTTGATTCTGTTATTGTGAATGTTAACTTATATGAATAAAGGCAAATCATGATTAATGATATCCTTTGAGGGTAAATCTTTATTATCAAAAGTGATGAGATTTGCATTATTTTTGATATCTTGCATAATATTCTAAAAATAAGTTGGGTCTATATCACTTAGTACCTGGGTTTCATGCAAGGCTTCATCTAAGATATGCTAATATATAGTTGATTGCTTCAAAATCTCGTGGATTAAGATCCTAACATGTGTATTGTGTAATTTGTTGACAAGATTATATCCTTTAGATTTGATTATTAGTTTAGGCTTAGAAGTAACATATTATATATTAATAGGTGGTGGGATAGGTTGGGAACCATTTCCTTTTCATGTAGTGACAACATGGACCACATAATCCAATATAAGTTTTGGGTGAATAATGGGAATGAGATGATAGTTGTCACTTAAATAGGATCTAGAAGGGACAAAATGGTGAGATCACACACATTGGCACTTGGATACCAGTTCTATATTATTGCAAAAGGAGTTGCAAAGAGAATTTTGATTTTTATCCCATTGTAAGTTACTCTCTTTATTTTGACCGATTTGTTTAAACCATTGGATTATACCTTTGATTGAGTTAGAAATGCATTTAAAATAAAAAGAAATGACTACCATCATAAATGTGTCAGTGTAATAACTACTAGATATATCCATATTGAGCATGATTATTTTCTTTATAATAGATCTATTTTTAAAGATATTTATAGTTGAGAAATCATAAATCTAAAAATTGTAGGCCAAGCTAGAGTTTGCACAAGAGGTCATAGAGGTCGGGTTCACCAAATGCTTAACCCTTTTTGGGTTATTTTAGATAGATAAGGGTTAAAGGTTTAGAGTAGCTTAATCAAATGGATGAATCAAACTATTCTAAAGTAGGCCAGTTAAATTAATTCAAATAACACAATATACAAAATCTAAAAAATTACCAAATATATAAATCACAATGTCTATTGGTATTCTGAGAGTTACAACACAAATAAGAGATAATAAATAGTTTGTTTAAAGATGTGTAGGTAGATCTAAGAGGTAAAAAATTAGGAACATGCAAACTGATGCTCAATATCCCATCATCGGAGTCTAGAAATATTATTTCTAGAGGCCTAGACACTACCATCGACCTATAAACACTAACATTGATGCTTATGTATGTGGTTCAACACTCATATATTGTACATAATATTTATTGCAATCAAAAGTGACTACCTGGACCTATTAGGGTTTTTATCACCTTTTTTATCATATGTATGGATCGTGCACATAGCCTCTATATGACCATATATAGCTCAAACCCTAGTTCTTCACCTTAGGTCATGTCACCTTGCCAAAAATGGGTTAGTGGTTCATGATGTCAAGCTAACCTCAAGGACCCCTTTGTCGATGAGTGTTGCCTATATAGTCAATACTCCAAGGAGTTCCTCAGACACATATAGTTTTTCTCAAAGTGTGGGCTTATATGTTGATATAGAAATAGGGAAGAATAGGGTATTAGAACTTAGTTGTGTAATTGATTGAATGAGCTTGAATATGTGTTTGCTTGGTATTTGCTAGATGGATAATGAGTAGGCTTTGATTTATATTTATACCACACCTTTTGAAAATATTTCATAGAAGGGTTAGAATAAAAAAGGGCTAACCCATATGGTTTGAAAGATTTAAAATTTGTATGACTTTAGTTAAAAACATTAGATAAGGAATCTGGGCACTAGCACTAATGTTAGTATCCCTATGTGAATGGTAATGTCTGACATGATATAAAACTGCTAGGGGTCTATAATTGACAGTGAAAGATATGAATCATATTTTAAGTTTTTTTTAGTGTACATGTGATTTGGGTCATCAAAATAATAATTTTGAATCATAAAATAAGTAATTAGGCACAATGAGATGGTGAATACGAGTCTTTTGATAACGAGAAGGTTTAGAACTGAAGGGTAGAGCTGTGGTTGGTATTTTTCAAGTGTACAAGACAAAGCTATTATATATAATAAAATTTTAATATCTACAACTTATCAAATGATGCGCAAGCATATATGAGAAGTGCATACGTAGAAATAGTCAAGATAATTCTCAATTATGATTCATCAAATTTAAGAAATCAACTCTACATTAGCCTACACACTACTGTCAAAATAGGGACACTGCCATTGACATTTATATCTTAAAATCGATGCTTTTATCCATAATGAAGAATAATTCTTTTTATAAAAATTCCACTTGCACATGTAAGGGTTCCCTATCACCTTGCAGATTATTTGTTCAGATCGCATGCACAGGTTTTGGATATCAATATGTAGCTCAAAACTGTAGGTCCTCCAATTAGGGCATGTCACCTTGAAAAATAGGGGTTAGCAGGATTAAGTGAAGTTGAGTTAACCTAAAAGACTCCTTTATCAATGAGTGTTGCCTATATAGCCATATACTCTGAAGAAGGCTTCAGACTAATGTAGTTCTCCCCCTTATGTGGGCTTGTGTGTGAGTAATTATGAAAAATGCTATATATGAGTGCATGTAGTGATCTAGCTTGTAACTTGGAAAACAATACTCATGGGATACTCTTTAGATGTTTCAGACCTATAAGAAGATTTATCCCATGACTAATATAGAAATAGGAAAAAATAATAGAGTAGAACTCAATTATGTGAATGATTTAGTGAGATTGATATGTTTGTACTTGGTAGTTGTTACATGTCTAAATGAGTGGGATTGTTTTGTATTTATACCACATCATTTGGAATAATCTCACAGGAGGGCTAATCAATATAGATAGGCTGACTAGTATATGTCAAATTTTTTGTAAATTTGAGTGTTTGTAAGGTATACACACTAGTGTTAAAACTAGGACACTACCATCGATGCTAGTGTCCTAATTTGGACAATAGTATCTGTGAGAATATGAAAATGATTAATATTTTTAACTAATAATGATGATATATATAAATATTTAAGCATAGTGTGGGCTACAAGAGATTTGGGTAATCAAAATATCATGGTCAGACTATGAGATAAGCATTTAGGCACAATGAGATGGCAAACACGAGCCTTTTGATAACAAAAAGGTCTTGAACTGAAGGGTTAAGCCATAAGTGATATCATCAAGTGTATAATACTAGTTTATCATATAAAATCTAGATTTAACATCTATAATACCTCACGTGGCGGAAGGGTTTATCATGGATTCATCACAAAATTTAAAAGGATGCTTCTACCATCTAGCCAACATTTGTAAGCACTATGCTAAAAAAATATTATTTTAGGTGTCTGATGTAGGAACATCCAAGAAATTAAGCAATATTGCATCACCCAAAAAGATCAAGCAGTGTTCACATGCATTTAGGCCCAATCTTGTAGTAGAAGGTGACATTCAAGGACTAATCACATTTCAACACAATCCTATAATAGAGAAGAAGCAGTTTCAGTCAATGAGACAAAAATTCTCTTTCTCATGAAAAAACCACTAGTTAACATATGATTATGTTAACAAACGGTTACAAAATTACCACTCTACTTTAAGTGACAATTTTACTTGTAATAGTTCCATACTCCTAGTAATGGCCTATAAATGTTTGATTGCCCATTTTGAGTGTTTTCAAGATGAGGCATAAAAGAGAGGGGACGAATTTGGAGTAGGCAAGCTGAAGTTAGATGAAGCTTACCAAGAGAGTGTGGGTACTTGGGTAGGAAGTCTATAGGAATAGAGAGCAGTGTTGAATCTAAGAGTGATTACAGGTGTCAATCTTTTCTTGTGTGGTGGTCATAGTGAGAGTGAGTGAGTAATGTGTGTGTGTAATCTCTATACTTCCTCATGAAAGATCAATAAAAAGTGTGTGTTTTGATTTACAGTCTTATTTTTTGTGTGTGTTTCGTTAAAGTCTATAAGGACAAGGTTGTCCTTCATTTGACCTTTTATCCTTAACTACATCACATATATTCCCCTATATACACTTATGTGCTTTTATATTTATATATTTTTTGAATTCAAATCAAGACCTCATTGTCACACAAGCCAACATTCAAGGGGTGAGAAAAGATGGCAAAAGAGGAACACAAGGCACGGTGACCTAAAACAAGGGTAAAATGGACCCATAAAAAGTAGACCATAATTGTAACACTGCAATTTTCACATACTAAGACCATAGTGGTATGATTATAGCAGACCAAAAACATATTATTGTGATTTTGGAAAAAAAAACTATAACAACAAGAAAACATGGGGAAGAGAGATAAAAATAGGGAAGAGAGAAGACAAGAGGAAGGGGAAGTAGATAGGGCCAAAAACATAGGAACAATGTGGTAATATGAGTATGACATGAACTAATAATTGAAAAACACACAAGCACCCTAAAACAATGCAATTTGACAACTTAAACCTCCCTCAAACCAAAATTAGGTGTCTATGCTTCCAAATGAGGAAAACTTATTTATTTTGTCAACATGCATGTAAGCACAATGAATTCTAATGAAAGTTATGGGTCACCAGGGTTCCTCATTTTCATTTTTTTTTGGCTCTCACTTTTCTTTGTATTTGACTAGTTGATTTCATTAATTGTTAGCTGTCTTCTAGAATTCCTTTGTTTGTCTTCTTTACTAGTGATTTACAAAGGATTTGTCTATTAATACTATGTTAGAGTACTCATCAAATATTTATGAGTTTATGCCTATCAAAAGAAGTTAAATTGCAACTACTATATATATACATGCCAGTAATGAGATGGTTGAGATAGACGCAATATTTACGTGCACCATGTTATATGCTCATGATTGAGGGTTCTTAGTAGGTCAGGGAGAATTCTAGCCCTAAGGGCATCTCTTAGTACTATCTTAGGTTATTTTTTTAATTAATTTTCTTTATCATATTAAGGTATGATGTGATATTATATTCGTTGGTATATCTTTCCTATTGAATGTGTCCTTATAGGCCTAGTGATTTCATATATATTCATGTGTTTGTTATGCTATATCACTCGATGTTTGATTATATAGTTCTTCTACTTACCTTGTGTTTCTTTCCATGTTTGCATTGTGTAACATGTCTTTAATATGTGTGGCCTATATATTATGTGTTTGATATGTTTTCCTTGTTTTCTTTATTTACGACATGTTTGAAATGTGTTCCTTATTTTCTTTGTCTACATTGTGTTTGATATGTTTTCCTTGCTTTCTTTATTTCCTTTGTGTTTGATGTGGTTTTCTTGCTTCCTCTGTCAATTGTGTGTTTGATATGTACTATGGTGCCATGATTTATATTATGCACTTTCATCTTATTTGCCATGATCCATGTCATGCATATGTTTTCATGTTTTTGCATACATTATCATGATTTATATCACGCATCTATTGGGGGTAAGAACTCGTGCTCACGCTTAACATTGGATATATTTTTTACTATTAGTATTGCACTATTTACATCTTACCTTCCTATGGTGCATATTTTATTAATATTACATTGCTTACATCTAGTCTTCTTATGGGGCATTATTTTTTGATCTTGCACTTTTTTCATATCTTTCCCATGAGGGGCATATTACCCTTGTGATTATATTTTACCCATGTGAGGTAATTTGTTTAAAACATACATGATTTCAAGATGACATATCTCTCTATTAGACGTCAATGAATTTATTTCTTATGTTATACACAATGCACATAATCCCTTTCTTTTGAGACATGTTCTTCATAGGTTCATATTGTATCTCAATATGGGGCATAGATTCGACCCATTTATCCATACTCTAGACTCTGAGCTCTAGACATTCAATATAGGTTCCACTCCTCTATATTGGGGAATTTGTATTTTACTTACTCTTAAAAATCTCCAATACATGGCACTTGTTCCCACTGCAGGATATATTTGGGATATTTCTTAACCTTGACTTTTTAGCACTATTGTTTTAGACTTGATTTTTTGTCACTAAAAATTGTACTGAAAATTCATGCAGGATTTAGCAGACATTCAAAGACATGATATTTTACAAGAACATCCACACGTATTCATCCTCGCTCCTAGCCTTTGGTCACATGGAAATTAAGCCCTTGGTCATAACCAAATCAAGGGGGCTTAACTTTTCCATGAAAATTTGAGTTAAATATTTTGCAAACAAAAAATAATAATTTTGCAAGGCGATTTTTTTTTTAAAATTTCAAACTCGCATAATTTTCAACTTGTAACTCATTTTTAGGTGCAATTTTTATTGGAAGTGTGAGTTTTATCAATCTCTATGCATTTATGTTATTCTCAAGCTTTGTAGAATTGATCATTTATAGTTTCAAGGGGTTATATTTATTATTCTCTTTTGCTTGTGTTACTTTTATATATGTGTTGATTGTATATGCACTTAAATGTGTTGAGTATATACGCACTCGATTATAAAGTGCTAACCTATATAATATAAGGGGAAATTTGGTGACTATTCCACACGTTATTTATTTGGACGCATTTTCAGTTGAGTCTGACGTCCATCACATTGAGCGTGCATGGTTACTTATGGTCACGTTGATTAACCTCGAGAGATATCAAATGAGGATAGTGGATTCTACTCTAGTGGTTCTTCTTGGAAAGACCAACTAAGTTTCATGGCAGATGTACATGGAACCTTGCTTACAAAACATTATCTTATTCCATTTTTATATGGACAGATTCCTACTCCCACTGACCCTTGTCAATATAATGACTGGGCTAATTTGTGTGACTATGTATATGGTCACTTATCAATGCACATTTCATGGGATCTACACCACCATGTGGAGCACATAGAGTGTTTCTCTATTATTTAGAGCACTTTTCAGACTCTTTTCAAATATCATGTTGAGATTTCTATCACTCCTCTTCATATTTCTATTATTTCTTCAGAGACTATTGTACACTCTCCTCCTACTTTTTATTTCTTATGATGACACATTCTTAATAGATAGTGCTTTTCCTTCTATCAAGCCACCACTAGTGGATGAGATTCTACCAGACCTTAGTTCTCCTATTGCAGATTCTACTTCTGATCCCATTCAGGATATTCTTCTTCTATAGCCATCACATATTTGTACTTTGGAGGACTCTACTATTTTTAGTGAGAGTACACTTAGTGAGAGCTTCGACAACACATCTCTTATTGTGGATATTCATTCTACAGATCCATGTGCTTCATCTGCAGTCTCTTATTTATTTTTAAGATTTTTTGAGTCACACTCCAAACTTCACATGGACATTCTTTCAATGAATGTTTCATGTCATTCTTCTGACAGGCTCACTTCAGTGACTTTACATTCAGTTTATGTGCATGATCTTGCCATATCTATGTCACCCATCAGATTTGGACCATGTTCAAAGATCTTTGTACTGCTACCTTCATCATCCATTATGGAATGGGCATACTTTTAGTACACTCATCGTGTTCTTCCTCTTGTAAAGGGAAGAAACATTTTTCAATGTCGATGGATCTTTTTTAGTCTTTAGGCAGAGGATCTCATCATCAACCTTGGTTATTTTGGGAGCTCTACTACAGGCAGATTCAACATCTTCTATGGGGACTTCTTAGTTCTCTATCTGCTATATACTTGGGTACCTCATTAGGCCTTTGTGCCAGGTCCCAACCACCCACCTAAGCTACACCTAAGGGGGGTGTTAGTTGAGGATTTTTCCCACTATGTAGTTTTACCTACATGGTTTAATTAGCTCGCTTAAGTGTCACTGATGTGTTTAATAAAGGTAATTAGAGAAGATAATCCCACATTCATGAGGATGTGAGGACATGTCTATCTTCCACCTATATATGTACCTTTCCTAAAACTAATTAGTTGATTAATCTGGAATAAACCATGAATGTTATTGTATTTGAATATTTTTGAGATTGTGAAGTTTTTTCCTCTCGTGTATTTATGATTTCAATACTCCATACATATTCACCTTTGTGCATTTGATCCTATCTAGTTATCGATCTTCAAGTGAGGCCCACTCTAACATATTATAGCATTTAGGGTATGTAGGAAAAGAATGAACACAAGCTATCAATGTGAGCATACAAAGAAGGCATTCAATGATCTAAGGAAATCTGAAGAGCATTTACTACTACATTCTAGAAGAAATAAAGCATTCATTGTATCGCTGAAAGTTATATTAGATATACATTGCATCATCATTGGATTGTCTGGCTGAATTGCTCTACTTGGTGTGTTGAGACCAACATTATATATCATTGAGGGGCTTGCTAAGTAGTCGGTGCTCAAACCCTCATTGACTCTGATCACATACACCAAAAAAATCCCTTTTTCTTATTCTTAGCAGGGTTAACTGCCCTATTGGGGTTTGAATAAAAATATCAATTTCCTAGAGATTATCATGAAGATTTAAAACGACAGTCAAGGTTTGTGGAGTTCTAGACTTACCAAACACATTCATCAAATTAAATTCTACTTGTTTGGTGTCTGCCATAAACGTCAAGTCCATGATTTTGGTTACTACAAACATGACGCATGCAGTTCTTAATAGGTGTTTAAGTTACTGCATATTTTATAGGGTCTTTATTGTTTGACTATGACCATTGTTTCCAGACTACTTAAAAAATCAAAATGCTTCTTTAAACCCTCTCATCATTTATTACTCTCAATTTATAATATTGATTAAGTTTGATTTTATGATTTTATATCCGATTAGACTTAACTAAGTGTATATGGATAGATGTATTCCATTTTGATGTAAAATAATTTTCTCATACTAAACCACTATGATATCTACTTATCTAAAGATTTCAATAAGGTCACCAAATAACTCAACCAATTGTGAGCCTCACTGTTCATAACAAGATCATTGGTTTAAACTCCCAACTGTTTACTGTTCATAACAAGATTACTAGTTTGAACTCTCAACTGAAAGAAGGATGAAATCTCTCTGTAAGAAAGACAAAACCCCCTCTTTACCCGAGGAGAACCCACATCCACTACACAACAATGAATTCAATATGGAAAAAAAACTAAAAAATCTTATACCATAAGACATCAAAAATATTTTGATAAAACGTTAAAGCCATGATATGAATTTGTCTCCTTTACAAACATAGGAAAGAGTCTAAGAATATATAGACCATACAAATGTCTAGACATAAAAATAAAATTTTGATAAAACGTTGAAGGCCATGATAGGAAATTGTCTCCTTTACAAACATGGGAAAGAGTCGAACAATATATACCATACGAATGTCATTACTTTAATATACTATTATCTATTTTTTTTTAAATGCTTCCGCCCACAAAAACACGATCCTTCCCATTTATGCTAACGATACTCCACGCTTTTTTATTTAGCAGCTCTGAAACGTCTGGAGTTGGGGCCAATTCGAAAATCTGAAACGATTGCTGCAACAGGCTGAAGAAAAAGCAGCTCAAGGTAAAATTAATTGCACCCATTTGCAAGTCTATATTTAAATTTTATTTTAGGATTTCTATATTCCTGCAAAGACAACTGTGCATGAAATGAACGGCCAATTATATTTGTAATCTGCAAGAGACTGTATGTATTAAGTTGGATTTAATATTGAAATTTTATTGATTAGGTGACCCGTGGTAAGATGAATGGATACTGGCCCAGGATACCAATTATAGCTTATCTGCATTTATTAGGAATACTTTTGCACGAAGACAAGGAATGATATCATTAGGTATAAATTGCTACGAGAATAAGATTGTAAGATTTTCAAGTGTAACTGCATAAATTAGTATATATGTGTTGAAGAAACGGGTTCCCTGGAAATTTGATTGAACTGAGTTCGTTCTCATTTGGGTATGAAACAGAAGAGTCCATAACAAGAAGACCCTGTCATGCTTGCTTTTGTTGTGGTTAATTGTTTTAATGAGAAAAGTGGCAGCAATTTCTGCTGTCGGACCCACTAGACTCGTAGTTATTAGGTTTGTGAACCCACGCAAGTTATCAAAACTCTTTTCATAGCTTACATACCCTATTGGGTAGGGCAAACTGTCTTGCCAAGTAGACAGAGGTGAGACTGTTGGGCGTCTTTTGTTTACAGGGCTGGGATTATTCTCTTCTTGCAGTTAGGTATAATCCCCAAGTCATCCCCAATGCCTACATCTGGCATCTGGCATCTGGCACATGTCCATTGCTGGAGAATTTTTCCTCATCTAAGCTTTGAATTGGGATATCCTACGAAGCACAAGTTAGCAACTAAGCCTGGACCCTCGCCAGCTCAAAATTGTTGGATATGTGTTGTATGCTTTGCATGTTTTACATCCCTTATAGACTATACACCCTGCCACGATTGGAGGGTTTTAAATGGGTGGTTTCTCGGACCATGGTTTTGTACCCATTGTAATGTAATACCGCCAAGCGGTTTCTTGTATTGATGTTCCTATAAATACTCGCACATGGACTAGGGTTAAGCATTACTACAAAATACCATAATAACATGGGGATGCATCCCCCCCGCTTTTGATCAGTACGGGAAGTGCTGGATGCTTTTGGGGCTTAAGGATGGCGAGGAAATGTCCTATCCACGCTTCCGTGCAGAGGTTTTTTTGCTGGGACATCTTCAAGATGTCTCTGAAAGTCAGAGGATATCCTCTTTTCTCAGAACCTGCAGAGGACGTCTGGGATGTCTTGGACATCACCAGGATTGTTGAGGGACGTCCTGGGGACATCCTAGACGTGTCAGATGTCCTCTGTGAAAGCCTAAATTTTGGCTTTAAAAAAGCAGTTTTGAATTCAAAAAAAGAGGAAAATAGCCATAAAAAGAATAAAAAACATTTTCAAATTGAGCTATGATATTCTTATTGTAGGATATGATGATTTATCAAATAAGAGAAACTCAGGTCTTACGTATGCCGTTCTCCTTTTTTCATTTTGCTCTGAGGAAAAGTTTATTATACTCCAAAAGAATGTTAGTTGGTCCAGATCTAGTCACCATTACTGATTCTTATGTGTAAGAAAAAGGAAAGATCACATTCATTAAGAAACAAATAGATAAACATCTAATCTATATGTGCTCTACTCTGAGTATGATAAGACCACATAGTTCAGCTGTCCAGATAATTCATGTACTGCAGCCTGAGTGTGATCAGTGTACTTAGTTCAGCTTTCCAGGATAAATGCTGTTTCTAGTCAATTGTCAGCTGAAAATTACATTACAATACACAGCATCATTATATTGACTTCTGATGCCAAAATCAAAGTTTTATTTAAAAAGAAAACAGAGAACATGGTAGTAATTTCAATGTGGAAAATATGATTCTTTCTATTCAAAAATGCATAATGCATGTCATCTATTGAAGCTTCTGATGGTTCGTTGCAAGTATGATAAACTATTTAAACAAAAAAGCATTTAGTGAGCAACTTTCTTTTGAAGCGTCATTGTTGACAGCAAACTTATTTGGCAAAAGCTTTTGTGAAGGGTAATGCAAAAGTGGAATGCATCAAATTTAGAAATATGGGTGAACAGCAAATTCAATCTTGAAGGCAATATTGTCCTCAAGGAATTTTTGATACGTCCAATTTAAAACTTAAAAAATAAAACTGTAAAAAGAATCTTTCAAAATGCATAGAATCTACTCAACATGGAAATACTCTGTAATATGCACAAACAAATAAACTGTTATTTAGAAGTTCTAGTATAGTCTATCATTAGATCATGTACATTTCTCATTATAATATTATTGATGTATCTCGATTGAATATTCTCTATCATTTATGATTTTGGGCCTTTACTACTCATACTCCTTGGATTAAAATTCAAAATTTAATTGTTAATGATATTGATCAATCACAATGCTTAACTTTGCATTTGTTATTTTGAATTTGAACTTCAGCATATTGTAGTTTGTTTAAGTTATTTTTTTAGTTTATTAATATATTATTTAAAATTTTTAATTAGCTGTCCCACCGTGTCCCCAAAATTTTGAATTTTTTTTGTCATCCTGGAAACCCTAACCTGCCATCCCGGAGTCTTAGGTAACTTTTCAAAATTCCTTATTGAATTGTAAACAGTGGAGTTAATACAATAAGCGAGTGCTATTTTGCTGGCTTTTTTCCTGAAAGGGTTATCCAGGTTAAAATCTTTTGTGTATATTGTGAGTGCGCCATTTTTCTTTATTTTAAATTTTTAAGATTTTGCTAGCATTGCTTCTCCTGCACGGATTTATCAGTTTTTTTCTCTTCAGAAATGAAAAATCAATTCACTCACGAAGCACACACCCATACAAATGTAGTCACGTCACTATTAAACGTAAATGGATGCTAAGAAATTGGCAGTAAACCCTGTCATAGCCCATGGCCTCAGTATACTCATCATGGTAGCCACGTACCAAAAACCTATAAACACTAGATTTGGCAAACAAAAAAGGGCTTGTTCCTTAGGAGAAGAGAGTGAAAAAACATACATGAATTTTCATATACCTTATATTTTCGTATGGATATAACTAAGAGAAGTATATCGTTTCTCTATTTTTACATATGTTCCCCATATCATACTGTATTGTGTCAATTCATCTTCATATATGTTGACATGAACAAAACTTATATTGTATGATACAGGGAATGTACCGGAAAATATGATATAAGAAGTGGAAATATAGTAGCAGTTTGATATAGCTACTATGCTGCTATGCTATGATGATGAAGTGCAACCTCGTTTTTGCCTCTAGTACATCACAACTTTTGTTCACAATTGCAGTTCTGCAGTATTTCTAGCAAAATAGAGGATTGTTGCTGAGATGAATTCTGCACATATGATGACTGGTCAACATTGACCACATCATGACATGAGAACTCAGAAAATACCGGTCTAAAATGTTTGCAACCCCTCTTTTTTTGCTACCGTGGTGGTCATCTGTCTCTCATTGCCAAAAGGGATGAATGTTCTCTGACAATTTTCCAAAATTTATGATTGCCATAAACTATGTACTGCTCAGATAAAAGCTGTCCTACTTCCTACCCTTTTAAAATCAAATCCATAATAACTCAGTTTCTTTCACCAAGACTTGTCAACTGGGTTAGCTAGATAAGGACTGTCTGGATCACTTTCGCTGGTGACTTGGCTGTGAAGTTCATAATAGCCAGCTGACTGCTTTTGTATTTTTATCTTGACCAATTCTTACTTTTCAGTTGGCAGCTACTATTTTCACTAGGTCCTTGTTTTCCTAGATATTGAACTAATCTTAATTTTCAAATCAATGTCCAATCTGTTCTAATTGCATTGCAAATTTCCCACATGTTTTATCTGAAAACTTTCCCAATATCTTGTTAGATTCGAAACTGTGCAGCATACTCAACCAAGTTTTTTGAACCTTTTGCTTTTTTTGTCCAGTGTTTCATTTTTCTCCTAATTGCATTTTTTGTCTTGTGCTTGAACCTTTTGGTTTTTTTGAACTGTTTCATTTTTTGTCAAACAATTGGTTTGAACCACTTCCTTGGCACTTGCTAGTTGAGAGGCTTAAGGCTTTGGGTCTTCCACCCTTGGTGGTTTTGCTTGTGATGACAGTTTATGAGTCCATTTTTGGCAATGTATGAACGAGGGCTGGTGAGACAGAAGATGTCCAAAGTACCATAGGTGTTAAATAAGGCTATGCACTCTCTCCTACACATTTTGGACTCTAAATTGACGAGCTAGAGGAAATTTTATGAGATACATTGGGTACCATAGATGGTTGCTTGCTCCTTGGATTCCCTATTGCCATTCTCCTATTTTTAGAGGGCATTATTTTGACGTCTCCAGATACAACTTGATATCTTAGCATCTTTTTGTGATAACCGTGATCTTTAGGTTAATTTGGGTAAAACAAAATTCATGGATCTTAACGTCCCTAAAAAGGGGGCAAGCCAGGGGATTCTAATTTATGGATGCGAGTGGGTTGAGGTAGTCTCTTCTTATGTATATTTGAGGGTCCTTTTATTTGGACCACTAAATTATAGCTATAGAGTCTAGATTGAACAAGGACTATGTAGTGATATCTCTCTCACCTCTACTTGGTTCTTCATCTTCCTCTATCATGTCTTTCTCTTTCTCTTCCTCTTCCTCTAGTGTGACTATCTCCATCATGCACCGCATGTGGATGATCACATGTATGTCCATCGCCTCTACCGGAATGATGATGAAAATCTCTACCTCATCCAACATTGTTGTACATGCCTTTGCCTTTGACTCAAAATCTCTCCTAGGTAAGTTCACAAAGAGTGACATATTTGCTTGCTCTCAATTTATCTGTTTGTTGCAATGTCCGATAAAACTTTTATAGGAGAAGGAAGACCGTTCAATGTATTTGCTATCATAGTTCTTTCATTTATGGCATCAAACCCTGCTTTGCCAATTTGTGTGCGGATTTTTTTTATTTCAGACAAATACTCATTCATTTACCTGGTATATGTCAACTTTTAATTATACAATTGTAGCATTAGATCAATCAGTTTGTATTGTGGCTGCCTATCATATAAATCACTAAGTGTGTGCCATGCCTCCCAACTGTTTTTTGATGAGTCAATATGCACATATGTCTATGATTTAGAGGAACATTGAATAATTGCAAGTGATTTTTGATTTTTCAAATCAAAAGTGGCTTTTTTCTTTTGTATCAATGGGAATTACTGGTCCATTTTTACTCTATGCTAACCCCCCACAAATCATTAAAAATGAGTGTTCCCTTTACCATTGTCTTCCATTTTTTGTAATTTGAGCCATTTAGCCTCTCGATTCACTGAAATGTTGTGAAAGCTTAGACATCTTGGAACTTAGGAGTTTGTTCAAATTTGTGCTAATAGCCAAAAAATTGAAACAATTCCTCTCACCTTGAAAACCACTTAAAAAACTACTTATCTCTCCAACTTTATATGCAAAATAAAAAAATCTTATGACTCCCTATTATCGAAATTCAAAAAACTATTTTTTTCAACCCCTTATTACTCCAAAGTCACATTTTTTAACTTTCAATTACAAAAATAAACTCCTTTCCAAATACTTTATCATCCAACAAAACAAACATGGGGAAGAATTTAATCTAAATACCTGAAATGCATTGTTGTTATCAACAGTGCTTGGAAATTCTCGTCAGGAATGCTAAAGTTGTAGTCTATTAGAATTTACCTGAAGTCACAAGATAGATGGTGTGAAAATGCATATTTGCAAACTATCTTAGCTCAGCTAACACTTAATTAATACCATAATTCATTCACATAGTAGTGTGAAATCTAGATAATAGAGACATGTGAAGGATTCATATACTTATATTGGAACTAAACAACAATTTGCAAAATAGCCTCATGGTCATGGATATATATATATATATATATATAACAAAATAGTGATCTTCTTTTTCTCTACTCCTATCGAACTTAGAATAATGAGAGAACTTATCGCCATGTGAGTATACACTATTTTTAGAGTCTACATGACTGTTCGGCTTCTTGACTCTTCCTTTCAATCCTAGGAAGTGTTCAACCTTTCATTTTCCTATTCATTTACATCATCGACAAAATATATATGTTGCAACTAGAAATTTACAAAAATTCTCGCGACTTACTATTCGCAATCCCCTACTATCACTTTGTCGAACTTAAATAGTTGTCTCGTCCCAAGACAAAAGTCGATGTCAAACGTGCACTAGCCGCCTTCTTGCTTGACCATTGGGTGATCTCCATGGAACATTTCTACTCTACTTTGTTTTGAATCTTTGTTCACAATTTTGTAAGAAGTGCCTTTGGCAATTTTCACTTCCTACACACTACTTAGCTGCCCTTTCGGGTTTTCAACTAAGCAGCGTACCAACCTATTGCCCTTTAGGGATTTTCAATAGGTTGGAATAACCAAGAGGTCGCCCTTTATGGGGTTTCAACCTCCCTAGCCTTGCTCACAAAGACTTCACCAAAATTAGCTTTCCCAAAACTTGCACTAGCGCAAAATTGATCAAAATTGTGAATTCCTTGCAAACATTACTGCAATGTGGCGGTGATGGAGGCAATGGCTGACTTGTTTGCCTTAAGCTTTGTTGTGACGATGACGATGCTCATGGAGTAGCCTGGATCTACGGTGTTGGATGAATTGGAGAACCTTGTGGAGTTAGTTGGGTTGTTGGCACTTGTTGAATTTGCGGAGCTTGCCGAGCACACAATGTATTTATCAACTCCACAAGTATGACATACACTAACTCATCCAACAAATCCTTGACCAATGACATATTGTTTAATAGGTTTGCCTTGAATGTGTGCTAGTTTGCTAAGGCCTCTTGTACCAATGTGAAGATTATGTGTAGTTGGGTCAAGCTTTGCATGATCTCGCCGACATCATCTTTGCCTACATTCTCGATGGCTGGTGTGTGGATTGCAACATTATGATCCATGTTAGTCTTGGTCTGCTTGAAGCGTTCCACTAATTGATGCGTTTGAACTCTTGCGAATGTACTTTGAAGCATTTCCAGCTTCCATATCCTTATACAATCCATCACATTGTCTTTGTATTTTAGAGACTCAGTCAAAGCGACTTCCTTTTTAGTCATGCCCTTACCTCTTGCAATGATAGCTTGTATTGCGTCGATTTTTATCACTCTCCTGATTGTCCTTCATCATCTCTTGATGTTGCACTTTCCAATCCAGGGGTTTATTGAGTTTTGTTTTGCTTGCATTGTTGCCTATGTGAAGTAACTTTATATTTTCGTCCATTGACAAGAACATCGGTTGTGCCTCATTCTTGTGTTCTTGTACTTGTGCCTTGATTTCCTCCAACCTTTGTGCGGACCGCCAGTCTCATGATATCTTCATTGCCAGTGTAGTTAGTTGGAGGTGCTCTAACATCACACAATCACCAAGGACCTACATCACCAGTTGCGGGCAGTTCTCCTCATAATCTTTCGTGCCTTTGTAATGCTATCCTTGAGCACGGTGTTTTCTTGCTGTAGTTGGAATGCGGTGTGACCAAGAGAAGTGTTGAGAATGCATCCACAACCTCCACTTGTTTTCCCTAGTGTGTTGTATCCACCGCTACCTGCTTAGGGAGCGTTGTCAATGACAATTGTGTTGGTTCCTGTGCCGGTCTTGCTTGTGAAACTTGTAATTGGGTTGTTGGCATCTCGAATGTTGTGCACCTTGTGGAGGTGCCTTGCCCATCCCAACCGACAAGACTCGAGTGTATCATCACCTCCTCGCGACACTCCCTTGCGAGATCTTGATTTCCCTGAGCTGAACTTTGTAGTTGTATGCTTTGGCTTGTTTGCGAATCACCTTGTCCGACCAATTTTGTATTTGATCCTTGATCCATAAGACCCTTGCCTTGGTCCTACGGCTTGGCAGTGTCAGTGCCCTGGTCTAAGGTAGTCATTTGCTGTTGTTCTTGGATCGCACCTCTTTTTGCTTCATTGCCTCTTGCGTAGCTTTGAGTTGCACTTCCTTTTCTTTCTCAACTTGCTTTCGTTGTTAATCCTCCTTGTCCTCTTTCTCTTTCTTGTGGCGTTCTTCCTCTAGCTTTTGCTTCTCCACTTCCTCGCAAGGCTTCTTCTTTCATAGCTTCTTCTCTTCCTGCTTCTTCTTTCCCTTCTCGGCCTTTGCCTTTTCTGCTTCCTTCTTCGCAGCTCTCTGCTTTTCTGCTTGCTCTTGGAGCTTTATCTTCCATAGCCTTCTTTTGGGATGCTTCTTGTTTGCAAGCTTCCTCTTCTTTTCTTGCCTCCTTGTCTTTTGCAGCTTGCTCCTTCAGTGCTTTGTCCTAGGCTACTTGCTCTTGTAGTGCTTTCCCTTGCACCCTTGCTCTTGCACCGCTTGCTCTTGCTTCTCCTTCTCCTTTTAGCTTCTACTTCAGCGTCTTTTTCAACTTGCACGTGCCAATTTGCAGCATCTGGGAAGGGTTTTCTTCATTTGTGCCTTGCTACTTGGGTTGATCTAGATGGTTAGGAGAGAGTGGTTGCTCGGGCTACTCAGGGGTTGCTTCCAAGAACTCGCTTGAGATAGGTTAGGCCAATTGATTTGCTTTCCTAGTCTAATCATATGATGTGCGATATCGATAATTCTCTTGGTTACTTGTTTGGCTCCTTTTGTCATTTTTTAGTGTCATTTTATGATATATTCGGCTAGCACATGCATTGCCCAGTCATTGATTTCATCTATGGGGATGCCCTGAGTTGACCTTGAAAATGCTGCTTTGATGTGGGGATGGCATGGTAGGTTCGTGGACTTATATGGTTGCAACGTATTTCCCCTTGCGGGTAATCCCATTGCTTTTGCAACTGTTGTCGTATTGATTTGAATGATGATCTAGGTTGAGAGTCGAATTGCAGCCTCATTGTATGTACTCAACAATGCTTGAAAGAGTTTGTCGTTTTGCCCAAATATTGACAATCACACCAATCTTTCTGGACTGGTGCCTTTCAACAAATTCTTGTGGTGCGATGGCCCCCTCTAGTTGGCCAGGGGCCTCTTGTGGCTGTTGGTTAGCGACCACTCTACTTTTGTTGCCTCAATGAACTCAAATGGCTCGGGATCATTGTATTTGGTTTGTCATAGTGCAAGTCCGATCCCCGTTTCTTCCTTCTCAGTATCACTGAATGTGAAGAACGTAAGCCCACTTTGTGCCATGCGGGCCTGTGTCTTTGTGAACAATGGTCTTGTGAAAAGATCTGACGGTGTTTGTATTGCAATTAATTACCCTAGTTTTGCTTGATTTTGTAGAGCACTTTGTTGGCTGCTCTTATTGTTCTGCACTACAACTGTGAATTCTCTCCTCTTTTTCACCTTGTGATGAACAATTATCTCCTTGAATACTAAATTCTTTGAATTACAAGCTCCTTTGATCATAGATTCCGCAAGTGTGTGTAGACCGACCCTTCGTGCCCATTTTGTTCTTACTGAGATCCATTCATCTGCTTCCCCCACCAATTTACTTTGCATTAACTCACTAGTTGTTGATGAGTCGACACTTGCCTATTTCATAGGTTTCTATTTTCTTTATGTTATTATTGCCAATTGGCACACCACCATTTTTGAAATTCTTTCCATTTTGGGACTTGCTCTCTTGCTTTAATTTGAAACCGAATTAATACTCGTGCCATCTACTTAGGCTTTTTCTCTTTTCAACTTCTAACCTCTACTTGCCTTCTTACGTTGTTCCTGGAGTTTTTAATTGCTAGACTTTGTAGATTCCTCTTACGAACCCGATCCGTCTATGCCATTGAGTGTGGTATGGAGAACCTATTTTATCCCTTGTGTCATTTTCCCTTGCTGCTTTTGCCTTGTTGTACCCAACCATCTCCGTAATTTCTATTGCTAACTTCTACCTATCTACATTGCTCTGTTGCTCTACCACACCTTGCAAAAAATTGAAATCCTACAGGCAACTCTACTTGTGCCATTTGGCACTTATTTTTGCTTTCTTCTTGTTGATTAGTGATGGTAAGGCTTAAGCCTACTACCATTCACTCTTCTCAGAAGAACATTTCCCTATAAATCTCGCAAGACAATTGTACCTTGATTTCTCATGTCGTGTTTCACATATGGCCCTTTTTATTTGATTTGCAACTTCCTTGGGTGTGCTTTGAACTTGCTTTCATATAAGAGTACCCATTGCCCTTGTTGGAATTCCTTGGTTTGCAAGTTTTGATCATGCCAAGCCTTTTGATTGTGTTTTTAAACTCCCCGATTCTAATTTTCCACCATTTTGGTTTCCTCCATGTAAGATAGCTCTAGAAGACAATTCTCCAATAATTCCTTGTCACCAAGTCGTGTTACCATTGTGATTCGCAAATTGGGAACAATGTATTCCATCAGTATCATTGCTTTCATGCTACAGACCAATTGAAATGGATTGTCTGGTGGCATGCTTGTAGTTGTTTATGTATGCCCACAATATCGCATGAATGCGATCCTCCCAGTCATCTCTCTGTTGGAAGCATAGCCACTGAGAGAGGGGGTGAATCAATGAGCTCTTAAAACTTTCTTCTAATTCTTTAGTTCGTTAGTCAAGCATCGATACAGAATCCATAGAGCAATCAAACCACATCAAAGAACATAAAGACAACACATGATATAGGTAGGAAACCCTTAAAGGGAAGAAAACCCACAGTGATCATTGCATGGACTACATGTCCTAAATTAGATATGCAATGAGTCAACAAGATTGCTGAGCACCAACTCAGCTTGAGGCACAAGCCCAAATAGTCAAGCACCAACTTGACAAAAAGATTCAACAAGCACCCACTTGCTAAGAAGCACCATCTCCTTGATTTGTAGACACCAATCTACAGGAGGCTTCAACCCCCTTTGCCAAGCACCAACTCAACTGTTTCAGATCATCCACCTTTTTTAGTTGCTTCTATCAACAAATGATGGTATAATTTTGCTTTCTTTGCTTATTGATTTCATATTCATTCTGCTGTTTTTCTGCTCATCAATCAAATAGACACATTAGGCTCTCTTTCTCTGCTCTTTATTTTCAATGACTATGTCCTCTCTGCCTTCTCTACTAATCTCTTTTAGCAGATTTTGTATACTCTAGGGTTAATCTTCCTATGAATCATTCAATGATTTCATACTCACGCCTCTCTGACCATCTGTTCCTCAACGGACCTTTGCTCTTCTCCTTAGCGAATTTATATATTCATTCTCACTCTTCACTCATTCCCCAACAAACCTCTGCTTTGCTCCTTAGCGAATAATAATCCTCTATTTCCATACATCAACAAGACAATTCGATCTTGCTTATATACAAGACGTTGATCAACAACCTTTTGAAAGTCGGCCAAACAAAACTCTATAGTCGGCTGTCTAATGATTTATTCTCTTTTGAAAATATAATTCACATTCTTATATAAAATCTCACTCACATAGGTCAGCCTGAGTGAAACAAAGCTAGGATAGACCATGCAATCATTAAAATACATTTACTGTCGGCCTAATGAAGTCTGTAGTAGTCTTGATGCAGTTTGTAGCAGCGTTGATGTAGTCCGTAGCACCTCTGATGCAGTTTGTAGCATCCCTGATGTAGTTTGTAGCAAATATGATGCAGTCCGTAGTATCCCTGTTGTAGTCCGTAGCAAATCTGATGCAATCCATAGCAACCTTGATGTAGTCCACAACAAACCTAATACAGTCCGTCGCTGCTTGCAGAGATTCCTTGACATCAATGACCATATTCTTCATTGAATAGCAAACCCTTTGACATCAATGACATCTCAACAAACTCCCCCTTGTCATTGATGGCAAACCTTTACAAGTTGATGACTTGCGCAGATTTTATCATTCAATGAACATACCTTTACATCAGTTGATGACCTCGGTTTACTCTTTTCCTTGTTATTTCTTCACCAAAAGCAACTAGATAGCAGTTACACAACTTGCTATTTCTCTCCCTTATACAGCTATCTCTACTGCTGCACTATTTCTCCCTGAAAATAGTCAGCGTGCTAATTCTCCCCCTTATACAACTATCTCTACTGCTGCACTATTTCTCCTTGAAAATAGCCAGCTTGCTAATTCTCCCCCTAGCTTGCAAATTCTCCCCCTTTGACATCAATGGCAAAGGGTTACACAACCTGAAATCTCTTTGATCCTCAAACAGAGTGCTGCTTCTTCAAAATTGATAATATCCATCTTCATTTCCTTGATGAGAATTACATAAACTACTCCTTAGAAGACTGCAAGATACTACTCACTACCACTTGAACATCTTTTGACTGTCCTAGACTCTTGTCTCTTGATCCTCGGAGCTAAAAGATATCCAAAGGTTAACTCCCCCTCAGTCCATACCTTTCTTAGTGACTGACAAAACAAGGAATTACTCCCAATTCTTGCCTCAAGAATTCAAATGTTGCCCTTGGAAGAAGTGTTGACCATTTTGTGCATGACCAGTTTGTGTTTTCCCTTTGGCTCTTTTCGTTTCTCCTTTGCTCGTTTTATGTGTTTGGTCACTTGTTTTGTTGCGTGTATTTTTCCTTCGGCCTCTCCTGGTTCGGGCTCTTCTCCTTTGTTCTTTGTTTTTCCCTTTGCCTTGTTTGCCTTGGCCTTTCTTGCTTTGTTTTGCCCCGAAGTGTCCTTCGGAAAAGGTTCTGAAGGGCCACTTCCCTTCTAAGTGCCCTTCAGAACTTTTCGGAAGGGTCTTTCTTGCCTTGCCTTCCCCCCAAGTGTCCCTTCAGACTTTTCTGAAGGGCACTTTGTTGTCCAAGTGATCCTTCCGAAAAGTTCCAAAGTGCACCTTTTCGTCTAAGTGTCCTTGCGGACTTTTCTGAAGGGCACTTTGTTGTCCAAGTGACCCTTTGAAAAAGTTTCGAAGGGCACGTTTTCGCCCAGGTGTCCCTTCGGACTTTTCTGAAGGGCACTTTGTTGTCCAAGTGACCATTCAAAAAAATTCCGAAGGGCACTTTTTCGTCCAAGTGTCCTTGCGGACTTTTCTGAAGGGCACTTTGTTGTCCAAGTGACCCTTTGAAAAAGTTCCGAAGGGCACGTTTTCGCCTAGGTGTCCCTTCGGACTTTTCTGAAGGGCACTTTGTTGTCCAAGTGACCCTTCAAAAAAATTTCGAAGGGCACTTTTGCCCGTTTTCTCCAAGGTTGCCCTTCGGAAAAGTTCCGAAGGGCCATATCCTTTGGAAATTTCTGAAGGGACCTTGTGCCTTTCCCAAGTGTCCTTCGGGAAAAGTTCTCGAAGGAACTAGTCGTTGCCTTTCAGGCAAAATTCTCGAAAGAATTCCTTCGGACAAATTGTCCGAACGAATTACTTCGAAAAAATTCCCTGAAACATAAGCTTGACCCAAATGGATCCCCATGACGTGCCGCAGGATGTCAAATTTGATGCAGCCAACTAGCCGTTGGGATTCAAAGACATGACGTGTCGCAGGACATCAAATTTGATGTGGCCAATTAGCCATTGGGATTCAAAGACATGAAGTGCCGCATGACGTCAAATTCAGGGTAGCCAACTAGCCGTTGGGGTGCAACTTGGTGATGTGCCATAGGACGTCAAATTCATGTCTAAAATCTTCAAATAAGAAGTAAAGTCACTGGGAAAACCCAGACGACTCTGTAGTGCAAATCGGGTTTCCCAACATGCTTGACTTATGACTTTTATAAGTAGAAGCAATCAAAGAACTCGAAGGAGCAAGCAAGGAGTAAAGCCATTCAGAAAACCCGAAAGGGTCTTAAGCAAATTGGGTTTTCAAAAGAGCTTTGCTTATGACTTTTATAAGTAAAAGCAATAAAAAAACCCGAAAGAACAAGGATAGTGCAAATCGGGTTTCCCAACATGCTTGACTTATAGGTTTTATAAGTAAAGCCATTCAGAAGGCCCGAATGGGTCTGCAATGCAAAACGCGGAAGCTTTCAGGAAGAATTTAAGGTTCGCAGCAACGATTCAAGCCATTTCTTATGGAGGGCCATCTCACCATTGGTTTTGCAGTGACCCTGGTCATTTCAAGAGGACGAATCAAAGAGGACAAACTCCAACTGAATGAGAGAACAACAGGGATCATTTTCACCAGGGTAGCGACGGCAAACCGTTTTGGAGACTTATATTTTGGTACCCAAGAACTCTCTCTTCTCTACCTCTTTTGCTATAAATAGGACCTTTGGGCTTTTGTTTTATCATCCATAGATATTACGGCGAAGCCCTGCTGGAATGTTTTGCCATTTTCTTGTCTTTGAGCAAAGAAGCATAAGTTTGTTTTCATTCTAAGCTCTAGGCATTTCCCTGGGCATGCAAGAGACAGAATGACATCAAATGATGTTTTATTCTTCTGTTATATGTCCTTCATGCTTTTGAGCAAAGAGTTGATCCAACAGGTCATGTAGAGTGCATTCTAGTTGTATGAGATTTTGTACATGTGTAACCTTTTTCTGAACTATACATGTTGTCTTTTCCAGTTATTTACCTTGTGTGACCCCATTCATTTTGTCTCTACATTGAAATACTTATGTTGGAGTCTTCAAGAGCTTGAGTTATAGATTATATTATGCTGCATTGTGCATAAGTATAGGGCATACATGTGGATACTAATTCTTGGTGCATCACCATTTTAGACTAGGCTTTTCATTTATACAAACTTCTGACTCTTTTCACTTATACAAATTGGTTCAGCAGTTTTATTGCACAAAAAGCTAATATCGGGAGCTAGCTCTTTCAACCTAGAGGTTCATTTCCACTTATAGGCACACCCACAACCCTGAAAATGTCCCAACGTTACCCAAATCTGGAGGCGTCTTGAACAACGCTCTTCTAGGGTGCAAGATTTGGAGACAATAGTTCTGACACACCCGGTGGGACCCGAATTATTGCTAAGTCAAGGCAAATGCTGGTTTTGACAGGTCTAAAGTAGTAGAAATATCCTTCACCCAACATTTGGCGACTCCAAAAGGGTGTGAATCCCTGGTTCTAGACCAAGTTTTATACATTATTCTACATGTTCCTCACAAGGTCCTTAATATTTTTTGACCAAGCCCTTTTAGCTGAAACTCTCCCTGAAGAACAACACCCTAAACCACTCCTAGCACTATTAAATCCTTGGCAAGGGGGTTTTGGGGAAGAAGAGGAAGAAATAGAAGAAGTTCATGGAGAGGAATGGGGAAAGGAGAGAGATAGATAAACGTCAACCTTTCCTTGCTTTTAATACCCAAAACTCAATAGAGCTTCCTACATATGACCCCATCCCTCCAAATGCTACCAAAAATCTTCCTAGTTTCAATGGGGAGGGTCCTATTACCCCATCTGAACATATTAGAGACATCTCTAATTTCTGCAATTTCCATAATGTTACTAGGGCCAACATAGCTATTAGGTTGCTTGCTATGTCTTTAAAAAGCAAAGCACTTGATTGGTATAGAACGTTGGAGGGGTGCTACATTACAAGTTGGGATGGCTTTGGAGACCTATTAGTGACAAGATTCAAAAATAAGAGTGATCATGCTTCCCCAATACATCAGCTGAATGTAATAAGAAGAGGTCCAAATGAATTCATAGGAGATTTCAATGAGAGATTTGAAAGAACATGGTATAGGCTGCCAACAATCATGAGACCTCCTCCTAGCTTTGTGTTCCCACCATACCTCAAAGGGATTGGTACTGATGTTGCTGTTATGTTGCAGTCAATGGGAGGATTCACTCTTTCAGGTGCATATAAGCTAGCAATTGAGGCTGAGAATAACTTAATTCAGGTTGGAAGACTTCCTCCAAGAGTTTTCATGCCTTTGCTGTCCTATAATTCGGTTGAAGCTCCAAGCATGTCACAAGTTTCCAATGCCAATGTGAAGCCAAGAGCCTTTCCCAAGAAAGCGGATAACATTGTGGACAAAGACGAAAAAATCAGATCGTTGAGAGCTCAGCTCAAGCAAGCTCAATATCAGGCAAGTGCTCCTCCTAATGCACAACACTATCCTCAACAAGGATATGGAGTTCCATCCCAATAAAATTATCAAAGGAGAGGACAAAATCAACAAGGTTACAGCAGACAGCCCAATGCATATAATTCAAATTTTACACCTCCTATAAAGGTTGTTCCAGTTCATGCAAATCTAGTGCAAGGAGAAGATCATGTGGACCAATTGGGGCAGCCTCAAGGTCAGTTTACACATGATGATGGAGGAACCAACTACGCTTTGACTACACAAGAGGAAGCTACTCCTTACACGACCGCAGAAGAAGCATGTCCCAGCTAAAGGGATAGTCATGGAGAAGGCAGCAATCCAAGTGTGAGAATGATGAATTTTCAAGTAAAAGATGATTTTGTGTTGACTCAAGGCATGTCAATTGCAGCTAATACAAGGTCCAAGAAGAGAGCCTTGGGAGAAGGCCAAGAGCCATGAATAGTTCCAAGTGATGCCTCTCCAAGGCCACAGAGCGTCAATCAAAGTGCTGCACCTTCTACAAACCATGTTCCTCAACAAAATCAGAATGTAAATGTCGCTGCCAAAATTGCAACACAACAGGCTACAATTCCTTTATTACCGTCAAAAATGTAAGAGAAAGTGAATACTCCATCGCTAAATATTGTGGACTCGTTAAAGAGCACTAAGACAAGTATATCCCTTTGGAAGGTTCTACATATACCTGGTCAAAAGGAGCTTTTGCAAGAGCAGTTACCAAGCATGAATGTGGCTCCTCAATCTTCAAAGCATCGTAGTGTGGATCTCACAAATTCTCCAAATCATCTTTTGGAGCCTTCTACTAAAGCTGAAAAGCCTCCACCCTTCTATCTCACACTCATTGTGGGAGATAAGTTAGTCCACAGTTGTATTGTGGATAGTGGAACAAGCACTACTGTTATGCCTAAAGTAGTCGCTGATAAGCTGGGTTTGAATTATGAGCCACATAACAAAGGCGTGTTGCAGCTGGATGAAACTCCAACCAAGAGGGTAGGATTGGTCAAAGGTCTGAAAGTGTTTTTACATGGCTGTCCAAGCTTCCCTATCATGCAAGATATTGTTGTGGTGGACCTTCCAATACACTTTGCTATATGCTTGTCTAGGGACTTTACGGCCAAGATAGGAGGATATCTTTCTGTTGATTGGTCCTTTCGAGCTTTCAAGACAAGGTATGGAACTAAGGTAACCATAAGGACTCAGCTCTTAGCAAGGTTCCACATTGAGCCATACTTGGAGACAATGACAAATGAAAATTGTCTAATCAACAAAGAGGAAGAAATAGTTCTGAATGGTGAAACATCTTCTCCTCTTGAAGGTATTTCCGACCTCTATCTTGACAAGTATAGCACTGAAACACATGGCCTTGATCCTTACACTTTCATTGAGAAAACTGATTTGGGAGTTTACTGCATGCATGACGAGAACGCCCCAATTCCTTCACTCACTAATGAAGATCATGAGCTTGATGGCACGTGGAAAATGTTTTTTGATAGTTCAAGGAGCAAAGTAGGCGCAGGAGTTGGTGTCATGTTGGGTTCCCCATCAAAGAATCGTTACTATTTTTCTTATAGGTTTCACTTCAACTGCACTTGCAACGTGGCAGAATATGAAGGCTTAGTTCATGGTCTCCAATGGGCAAAGAAGAGAGGAATCAAGCTTTTGAAAGTCTATGGAGATAGTGAGCTGGTCATTCATCAAGTGAGAAGTCAAGCTACAGCCAAGAACCCCTTGCTCAAGTCCTACAAGCATAGTATATGGGATCTACTTGAGGATTTTGATGCCTTCAACATCCAGCCCATACCAAGAGATTTGAACAAGCACGTTGATAGATTGGCTGCAATAGGAGCACGTTTTGACTCAGTTGCTGATGTTGAACAAGAGAAAGATCAATCCCAAATCAAGATCATTGTGAGACCTTCCATTTCGGATAATGAAGTGTCATGGCAAGTGTTTAAAAGTGATGAACACATTGCACACTTCTTGCAAAATGAGGCAGGGTTCTCTTCTAGAAATCAAAAGAAGTTGCATGATCATTATGAAGAGCAAATTATACAGCTGAAGACAAATAAAATACCCAAGGGGTTGATTACCTTGGAGAGTGTCTTCAACGAGGATGATCAAAAGAAAAACCAAAAAATGAGCATGTCAACAAAAGAAGAGAATTATGAGAGAGTTCTGATTTTCAAGGACAAACTTTTGAAGATTGGCAAGGCTTGTTCTCAGCTAGAAAGGCAAGTTTTTATTGCATTATGCAAAGAGTTTCATGACATCTTTGCTTGAGAATACAAGGACTTGAAAGGCTTTGACCCAAATCTAGCTCATCACACCATTGAGTTGGAGCATAGAGCTAAACCGGTCAGACAAAAGCAAAGCCCTATCAACCCCAAGGTAGAAGAACTCGTGAAGAAAGCGCTGACCAAATTGATTGAGTCTAGGATTATCTTTTCTATCAAGCACTCAACTTGGGTAGCCAACCTTGTGCCGGTTCGAAAGAAGAATGGAGAAATCAGACTTTGTGTGGATTTTCGTGATCTAAACAAAGTGTCTCTCAAGGATCATTACCCACTCCCTTCCATGGAACAAATTCTACAAGTTGTTTCAGGTTCTCAACGTTTCTCACTTCTTGATGGTTATTCAGGGTATTCAAATATTGGTAAATGAAGGGGATCAATTCAAGACAGCCTTCACCACCAAGTGGGGGACCTATGCTTACAAGAAAATACCATTTGGTTTATCCAATGCTGGAGCTACATTTCAAAAGGCAATGAACATGGCTTTTAAAGGTTTGATCAATAAGTTTTTGCTTGTTTACTTTGATGATATACCCGTTTTTTCAAAGGATGTTGCTGATCATATGGGACATCTAAGGCAAGTGTTTGAGAAGTGTAGAGAGTACGGCATATCCCTCAATCCAAAGAAGTGCATCTTCGTTGTCCATGAAGGTAAGCTTTTGGGTCATGTTTCAAAAGAAGGCTTATCTATTGACCCCAAAAGGATTGAAGCTATTCTAAGCTTGTCTTTGTCTCAACACAAGAAAGGGCTGCAAAGTTTCTTGAGAAAAATAAACTTTGTAAGGAGGAAGGAGGTTTATCCCAACCTTTGCCACTGTGGTAAAGCTTATCACAGCCATGCTAAAAAAGAACCAAGTTTTTACTTGGACAAAGGAAGGTAAAGGCAGCTTTGAGGCAACCAAGCAAGCAATTACAGCATCTCCCACTCTCTTAAATCCAAATTTTGCTAAAGTTTTCATTCTTTATACTTTTGCTAACCTTGACACAATCTCAGCTATGCTTATGCAAAAGAATGATGAAGATGTTGAGCAACCAATTGTTTTCTTCAGCCAAGGCTTAGAAGACTACGAAGTGAGATATTATTTTGTTGAGAAGCAAGTTTTAACCGTTATTAGTGGTTTGAAAAAGTTCAAGCATATGGTTTCCAACAAGAAGATCCATGTCATGGTCTCCCATCCTAGCACCAAGGAGTTTCTCTTAAGCAAGGATCTCAATGAGAAGAGACTTGGATGGATCACGAAGGTGATGGACTATGACATTGACATCAAGGTAACCAGTGTAGTAAGAGGAAGAGGTTTATGTGAGCACTTAGCATTCAACTTTCAAGAGCCAAAAGAGCAAGCCTTGGTAAATCAAGTTCAAGACCAACTAGCTGATCAAATGCAAAATCAAAGTTGGACACAAGACATCATTGGTTTTCTTCAAAATAGGGAGTGTCCCAATGGCTTCAACAAATCTCAAAGAAGGTATTTTAGGCTACAAGCTATTCCTTATTGTCTTGTGGATGGCATTCTCTTTAAGAAGGATGTGAGCAATGTGTTGCTAAGATGCATTAACAATAACCAATTTGATATGCTACTAGAAAAGTTCCATAATGGTGCAGATGGTGGTCATTTCTCTCCTAGAACAACTGCAAAAATAATGAGAGCTGATTACTATTGGCCTAGTCTTTTTAAGGACTGTTATCATTGGGCTAAGGTTTGTCCTCAATGTGCTTTCTTTGTTGGCAAACAAAAGCTTGCTGCTCTTCCATTGAATTCTATCCAAGTGGACCAGCCTTTCATGCAATGGGGCCTTGACTTCATTGGCATGATCAACCCTCCATCAAATGCTGGACACAAATAGATATTAACTGCTACAGACTACTTCACAAGATAGGGACACAAGACATCATTGGTTTTCTTCAAAATAGGGAGTGTCCCAATGGCTTGAACAAATCTCAAAGAAGGTATTTTAGGCTACAAGCTATTCCTTATTGTCTTGTGGATGGCATTCTCTTTAAGAAAGATGTGAGCAATGTGTTGCTACGATGCATTAACAATGACCAATTTGATATGCTACTAGAAAAGTTCCATAATGGTGCAGATGGTGGTCATTTCTCTCCTAGAACAACAACTGCAAAAATAATGAGAGCTGATTACTATTGGCCTAGTCTATTTAAAGACTGTTATCATTGGGCTAAGGTTTGTCCTTAATGTGCTTTCTTTGTTGGCAAACAAAAGCTTGCTGCTCTTCCATTGAATTCTATCCAAGTGGACCAGCCTTTCATGCAATGGGGCCTTGACTTCATTGGCATGATCAACCCTCCATCAAACGCTGGACACAAATGGATATTAACTGCTATAGACTACTTCACAAGATGGGTAGATGCTGTTGCTTTGAAGGAAGCAAATGAAAATGCCATCTTGGAGTTCTATGATAGCATTATAACAAGGTTTGGAGCTCCTCATGTCATCATCTCAGATAATGCACTTGCTTTCATAAGTGCTAAAACTTTTGATTGGGAAGCAAAGAGTGGAGTTCATTTGAGTACCTCATCCAACTACTACCCTCAAGGTAGTGGATTGACTGAGTCTACCAACAAGAACCTCATCAAGATCATCAAGAGGACGTTGGAAACCAATCAAAGAGCATGGCATAGCAAGCTGAAGACAGTCTTATGGGTAGACAAAATCACCCCCATGAAGTCAACTGGGAATTCTCTCGTTGTACTTGTCTATGGGAGAGAAGCGAGGTTGTCAATATCACAAGAGCTCCCTGCCTTGGAACTTGCACAACAATTGGAATTATTTGAAAACACTCCCATGGAGGTTAGATTGACAGAATTAATGTAGTTGCAAGAGGCAAGAGATGATGCACACAAAGCTTTGGAACACCATCAGGTTCTCATGAAGAAATCCTTTGACAAAGGGGCAAGGGCAAGAGTGTTCAAAGAAGGTGATTTGATCTTGAAATGGGATGAAGATAGAGCAAAACCAAGCAAACATACAAAGTTTGATACTTTGTGGAGTGGTCCTTACATCATCAACAAGTGCAAGCAAAGAAACTCCTTTCAGCTATCCAAAATGGATGGAGAAGAGCTGCCTATTCCGGTGAATGAAATCCATTTGAAGCCTTGCTTTTGATCCTTGCTGGCCATATCTTGTATGTACCTTGTTTTGGTGTGTTTCCTTTGTTGTGTTTGTTTTCTCTAAATGCTTTGGAGCACAGTGTTTCCCTTTTTGGTGTTTGTTTTCCTTTTGTTGGCTGTGTGTGTGTCTCTCCAGCTTGTGTGTTCAGCCATGGCTTGTTCTTTCAACTCTTGTTTGTCTTGGGTGACTCCATGCCCAATGGAAGGATTTAGGTGATTGGTCTTATGACATAACAGGTATGTCTCCCCTGAAAATTGTCAGAATGTTGACCATTTGGTGCATGATCAGTTTGTGTTTTTCTTTTGGCTTTTTTCGTTTCGCCCTTGCTCGTTTTCTATGTTTGGTCACTTGTTTTGTTGCTTGTCTTTTCCCTTCGGCCTCATCTGGTTCGGGCTCTTCTCTCTTGTTCTTTGTTTTTCCCTTTGCCTCGTTTGCCTTGGCCTTTCTTGCTTTGTTTTGCCCCGAAGTGCCATTTGGAAAAGGTTTCGAAAGGCCACTTCCCTTCTAAGTGCCCTTCGAAACTTTTCCGAAGGGCCTTTCTTGCCTTGCCATCCCTCCAAGTGTCCCTTCGGACTTTTCCGAAGGGCATTTTGGTGTCCAAGTGACCATTTGGAAAAGTTCCGAAGGGCACTTTTTCGCCCAAGTGTCCCTTCGGACTTTTCCAAAGGGCACTTTGTTGTCCAAGTGAAGGGCACTTCTTCCCCCCAAGTGTCCCTTCGAACTTTTCCGAAGAGCACTTTGTTGTCCAAGTGACCCTTCGAAAAAGTTCCGAAGGGCACTTTTTCGCCCAAGTGTCCTTCGGACTTTTTCGAAGGGCACTTTGTTGTCCAAGTGACCCTTCATAAAAGTTTCGAAGGGCACTTTGTTGTTCAAGTGACTCTTCATAAAAGTTCCGAAGGGCACTTTTGCCCATTTTCTCCAAGGTTGCCTTTCGGAAAAGTTCCAAAGGGCCATTTCCTTTGGAAATGCCTTTCAGAATTTTTCGAAGGGTCCTTGTGCCTTTTCGAAGTGTCATTTGGAACTTTTTTGAAGGACACTTTCCCAAGTGTCTTTTGGGGAAAGTTCTCGAAGGAACGAGCTGTTGCCTTACAGGCAAAATTCTCGAAAGAATTCCTTTAGACAAATTTTTCGAAGGAATTATTTTGAGAAAATTGCCCGAAACATAAGCCCGACCCAAATGGATCCCCATGACGTGCTGCAGGACGTCAAATTTGATGCAGCCAACTAGCCGTTGGGATTCAAAGACATGACATGCTGTAGGATGTCAAATTTGATGTGGTCAATTAGCCGTTGGGATTCAAAGACATGATGTGTCGCAGGGTGTCAAATTCAGGGTAGCCAACTAGCTGTTGGAGTGTAACTTGGTGACGTTTTGCAGGATGTCAGTCATGCCTAAAGTCTTTAAACAAGAAGTAAATTCACTGGGAAAATCCGAACGACTCTGCAGTGCAAATCGGGTTTTCCAACTTGCTTGACTTATGACTTTTATAAGTAGAAGCAATCAAAGAACTCGAAGGAGCAAGCGAGGAGTAAAGCCATTCAGAAAACCCGAAAAGGTCTTAAGCAAAATCGTGTTTTCAAAAGAGCTTTGCTTATGACTTTTATAAGTAGAAGCAATCAAAAAACTTGAAAGAGCAAGGATAATGCCAATCGGGTTTCCCAACATGCTTGACTTATAGGTTTTATAAGTAAAGCCATTCAGAAGTCCCGAATGGGTCTGCAGTGCAAAATGCGAAAGCTTTCAGGGAGAATCTAAGGTTCGCAGCAGCGATCCGAGCCATTTCTTATGGAGGGCCATCTCACCATTGGTTTTGCAGCGATCCTAGTCATTTCAAGAGGGCGAATCAAAGAGAAGGACAAACTCCAATTGATTGAGAGAACAATTGGAATCATTTTCACCAGGATGGCGACGGCAAACCGTTTTGGAGACTTCTATTTTGGCGCCCAAGAACTCTCTTTTCTCTCCCTTTTTTGATATAAATAGGACTTTTGGGCTCTTGTTTTATCATCCACAGATAGTACGGCGAAGCCCTGCTAGAATGTTTTGCCATTTTCTTGCCTTTGAGCAAAGAAGCATAAGTCCGTTTTCTTTCTAAGTTCTAGGCATTTGTCTGGGCATGCAAGAGACAGAGTGACAACAAATGATGTTTTATCCTTCTGTCCTAAATGCTTTTGAGCAAAGAGTTGACCCAATAGGGCATGTAGAGTGCATTCTAGTTGTATGAGATTTTGCACATGTGTAACATTTTTCTGGACTATATAGGTTGTCTTTTTCAGTTATTTACCTTATGTGATCCAATTCATTTTGTTTCTACATTGAAATACTTATGTTGGAATCTTCTAGAGCTTGAGTTATAGATTATATTTTGCTATATTGTGCATAAGTATAGGGCATACATGTGGATACTAATTCTTGATGCATCACCATTTTAGACTAGGCTTTTTATTTATTCAAACTTCTGACTCTTTTCACTCATACAAATTAGTTCAACAGTTTTATTGCATTAAAAGCTAATACAGGGAGCTAGCCCTTTCAACTTAGAGGTTCATTTCCACTTATAGGCACACCCACAAGCTTGAAAATGTCTCAACGTTGCTCAAATCTGGAGGCGCCTTGAACAATCCTCTTCTAGGGTATAAGATTTGGAGACAACAAGAGGTTTTTAAAAAATGTTTTCAACTTGTTCTTTTACGGTTACATATTCTAGTTTGACAATTTGATCAGCGATCTGCTCCCTTAAAAAATGATACTTTATTGGAATATGCTCAGTTCTAGAATGTATGATTGGATTCTTAGAGATGTTAATGGCATTAGTATTGTCACAAAATACAGAAATTGGACTGTCATTCTTAATCTTAAAGTCACTCAAAGGCTACTTCATCCATAAAACCTGTGTGCAACATGATGTTGCTGCTATGTACTTATCTTCATCTGTGGACAAGAAAACTGATGGTTGTTTCTTACTCGATCATGACACAAGACTCTTTTCAATAAAGAATACACCACCATTTGTGCTCTTTCTGTCATCAATGCTACCTGTCCAATCTGTATCAATATATGCTATTAAAGTGAAATCCTTACCTTTTGAGTACCACAAACCAAAGTCCACAGTACCTTTGAGATGTCTAAATATCCTCTTGATTGCTTGTGTGTCTCTTTTGGTTTTCTCTGAAATCTGGGCACTAGCCCTGTCTGCATGATATCATTTCTTGATGTAGGAGTATACAATAGACTTCCAATCATAGATCTATACAAGGTTTGATTGACTTCTAATGACTTATCTTCTTGACTTAGCTTGCAACTTGTCATTGGGGTACTTACTGATTTACAATCTTTCATATCAAACTTTTTTCAACATTTCCTTAATGTACTTAGCTTGAGAGATGAAGATTCCCTCATCTGACTTAACTACTTGCAATCTAAGAAAAAATGACAGTTCCCCTAACATAGACATCTCAAATTCTTGCTACATTATTTTTGCGAACTCCTCAGACATCTTGTCATAGTCACTATCAAAGATAATATCATCAACATACACAACTGCAATTAATTGATGCTCACCTTTTGTTTTGATGTAAAGGTTGCTATCAACACCTCTTGAAATCTTGATCAAGCATTTGTCAAGTCTTGCATACCATGCTCTAGGAACTTTTTTTAGCCCATATAATGCTTTTTTTAGTGTATAGACAGTTCTTATTTCCCGACGAAGAGAAATCTTCAAGTTGCTCTATATACACTTATTCTAAATTATCATTGAAAAACGCAGACTTTACATCCATCTGATATATCTTAAATTTCTTGAAACCAACATATGTCAAAAATAGTCTTATGGCTTCCAGTCTTGCCACAGGGGCAAAAGTTTCTTTAAAGTCAACACCTTCTACTTGAGCATAGCCTTTACATACTAGCCTTGCTTTGTTTCTCGTGACTTGACCATCTTCATTCAATTTGTTCCTAAAAACCCATTTGGTTCCAATGACATTTTTGTCCTTAGCGTTGGGAATAAGTTCCCAAGTCTCATTTTTCTCAATCTGATTGAGCTCTTCCTCCATAGCATTCACCCAATGCTTATCACTTTTGGCTTTTAAAAAAGTTTTTGCTTCTATCTTTGAAAATAGAGAGAAGTTTATATTTTCCAATGTATTCATAAACCTTCTATTTTGCACTACAACATCAATATCACCGATGATTTGACTTTCTGCATGATTTTTCTGAATGAATCTAGAAGGTGCCCTTGTATCTTCTCGTTCTTCTTGACTTGCTACTTCTTCTGACGTTTTTTCTTTTTCCTCGAGGTCAAGCTCCTTTGTATGAACTTTTGGTTGAGCTAATCTTCTTAGATCTGGTTTCATCCACTTTCACATGCGTACTCTCCACAATTTTCTGTAGTCTTGTTGTAGCATTTATATGCAGAACTAACTGAAGGATATTCGAGGAAGATGCCTTCATCAACTCTTGAATCAAATTTTTCTAGATCCTCTTCATTTCTCTTGATGAAACACATGCTTCCAAACGCTCTAAAGTGTTCCATTAGAGTTGGTCTGCGTTTTCACAGTTCATAGGGGGTCTCTCTCCAAAATCTATTAGACAATTTGAACTCATTTACCATTGTCCTAGCCATTTCCTGAACAGTCTCGTTCATCCTTTCTATCACACCATTCTGTTGTGGTGTTCATGCAGCTGAAAACTGTCTTTTGATTCCATGTTTCTTACAAAAGTCATCAAACCCATTTGACTAGAGTTCTCCTCGTCTATTAGGTCTTAGACACTTGATTTTTAAGTCCATCTCATTTTCAACTAGAACCTTGAATGCCTTGGACTTATTTAGAGCCTTAGATTTCTCTTTAAAAAATGCAACCCAAGTCATTCTAGTGTAATCATCAATAAGAAGCATGAGTAACTTTCACCTTGAATACTTTGAGTTCTAGTTGGACCACATAGATGTGTATGAATCAACTCTAAAGGTTTTGTAGTTGAATATTCTTTTGTCTTGAACCTTCTTCTTGTTTGTTTTTCATGTTGGCATGCCTTACACATGGTGTTTGCAGTCTTAGTGATCTTAGGCATGTTCTTAACTGATTCTTTAGTACTTATATTTACTAAGTTGTCAAAGTTTATATGTTTCATTCTTCTGTGTCAAAGTCAACTCTCATTCAATTGACTCATAAAACATCTGTACCTCTTAATCTCATTCAAAACATACAAATTATTTTCAATCTTTTCAGCATCTGCTACCAATTTTTTTGAACTTGCTTTTCTTATTTCACATCCTTTAGCATAAAAAGTCAGACTATATCTTTGATTGCATGTTTGACTAACACTCAAGAAATTATGCTTTAGTCTTTTTACATAAAACACATTCTTAGTTTTAGTTTTCCCATTGTCAAGACTTAGTATTCCCCTGCCAATAATATTAGTTGTTGTATTGTCTCCAAACTTGACTGCACCTTCAGTAATCTTCTTCAAAGATATAAATTTATTCTTCACCTATCATATGGCTTTAACAACCGCTGTCAATGTACCATTTCAAACTCTCATCTTGAATGTGAAAAGCAGAGTTTGCTAACATGGATTCTTCTTCTTTTGGACCATCATTTTCTTACTCATTTTTCAGCATTTTCAAAGGTTCTGAATTTTTATCAATTTGAACATACACCTTTTTGTTTTGACTAGGGGGTTTTGCATAACTCAATCTCCAAAACCTTTCAATATGTCCAATTCTATTACAGTTGTAATAAATCACACTGTTTATATTGATATTTGACCATTGGACAAATGAATTTGAAAATCCTTTGAAAATCCATAACTATTCATATCACTTCTCCATGCATGATTGTTTCTAGCATTAGATCTACAATCTACAGCTCTATGTCTAAATTGATTACAAGAAAAATAGTAGCCATAGAAGGAATTCATGTACCTTATTACATTCGGTTGCCTGATAGAAAATAATCTCTGAAGATTTTTGAAAGGCATATTGACACTTGTTATTTCTGAGAGGAGTGATAATCTTCTTGACCTGTCCTAACCTTTGATTGTCATTCACAATCTTAGATTTCTTGAGAGCATCAGCATGTCTTTGGCTTACTGATATTCTATTCTTGCTTGCTACTCTTTTGGTCATCCGTGTATCCAAGACCTATTTTGATGAGTGGTGACCTTTTGATTGTTCAATATGTCATTAAGAGTTTCATTGCTCTTTTCAAACTTTTGACAATTTTTTAATTTGACTGTGAATTGTTCTAAATTTGACTTCAATGAACCTGTCTCAGATTTGTACTCATTGCACTCTCCTTTTTTGGACTTTAAACTTGCATTTGCTTCTTCTCACTGAGTTTTGAGATTGTTGATGACCTCTTCAGCTTCCTTAGCACTCGTAGTTATCTTAGTTTTCAAGATACATATTTGTTTCTTTATGACTTTTGATTAGAGACTTCAACTTTTGGTTTTTCTTTCTTTGACTCTTCAATTTATTTAAAACATTTATAAGTTTTGCCTCAAGATCAACCTCGGCTTTTTCTTCATCCACTTCATCCATGAAGACTTGTTCTTTTGAACTATTCCCATCTTCAACTTCAATGGTAATGAACAAAGCTTCATCACTTATATGGTCTGAACTTCAGTCATCACTGTCTGAGATATCTTTATCACTGACTTCAGAGGAGCTATTGTCTTTTTTAGAATATACTCTTTTTGTTATTGAAGAATTTTTTCTTATAGTCATCTTGTTTGAAATTTTTCTTGCTCTTGTCATACTTGTTAGACTTCTTATTCTCTTCACCATGTTCATCATGATCATGTTTTTCTTTTTGAGGCCACATGGTAGCAAAATGACCAATCCTGCCACAATTAAAACATTTAAATGGTAGCTTGCCTTTGTACCTACTTGAACCTTTTCTCAGTTTGCTCACAAATAAGGCTTCAACGTTGCCTTCATCAACAACAATGTCACTATCAATTTCAACCCTTTTGATTTGTGTTTTCTTTGCAACCTTGAAGCCTGCTTCCCTTTTGGAAGATCTTCCATCATTAATTGTCATCTCATAAGTAGTAAGTATTCCATGAAGCTCATCAATTTGTAACTTGTCTAAGTCTTTTACTTCTTCAACTACTGACACCTTTGAGTCAAATCTTGGGGTCAAGGATCTTAAAACCTTTTGAACAACACTTGACTCATTAACCTTTTCTCCAAAACCTCTGATTATGTTGACACTTCATCAACTCTAAGAAGATACGTTGCAATATTCTTTTTTTTTCATCTTTAGACATTCAAATTGTGTTTTATAGGTCTGAAGCTTTGCCAATTTTACCTTGGTATCACCTTCATAGATGAGCTGTAATTTGTCCCAAATTGTCTTAGCTGACTCACATTGCATCACCTTGACAAACTCAAAATTTGCCAATCCACACAATATAAAATTCATAGCCTTTGAATTGTTCTCACTTGCTTTCTTTCTTGTAGCGTCAGTTGGAGTTTGAGGAATGGTATACCCATCTACAACTGAGTGCCAAATGTTAAACCCGAGAGCCATCAAATAGGTCTTCATCCTAATGCTCCAAAAGACATAACTGGTTCCAGTGAACAAAAGGGTCTTGTTTGTTGAAAACGCTTCTTGTACTTGATGACTTGACATTGTGCTTTGTAAGATCTATCTTCCAGCTGTCAAACTTGATCTTGAAGGACTTGCTCTGATACCAATTGTTGAAAGCAACAACCACTGAGAGGGGGGGTGAATCAGTGAGGTCTTAAAACTTTTTGTAATGTTCCCATTTTCAAGTTCACTTGCAACGCAGTTAGAGTTGACTTTCTGGGTTGGTGACAACATAATCAGATAAGTATTTCTGTCACCAAGGTGTTTGGGTGATCTAGTGGAACTGTATGACACTTTTTGGAGAGATTTCAAACTCTGGGCTTGGACCTGCTATTTTTGGCAAATTAGGGTTTTTGTCCGTTTTGGGTTTTTTAGTGTTGGAGATGGAGCGTCTCGTCGAGACCTTTCCGACGAGCTATAGATCATTGAATTCTGAGTTCATTTGGGTCTCTGTTTAAAAGTCCGTAAATTAATATTTTTATTTAAATATTGGACTTTGGGATTTAATAATTAAAGTGACTTAAATAAAATATTAAACCATAAAGGTCACTTAAGTGAAATAATATTATTTCTAGAAGCTTTTTGAAGGGGTGGAGAAAAAGTGTAAAAGAAGGTCAAGTTAAGCTTCTAATCATCGAAGAATTGATATTTGCTTTTGATATGTCCATTGTGGAGCCAAGGGTTTTTGCAGTTTCTACATTCAATCATTGAGAATGAAAACTCTCTTTGATTGGTATAATTGAGGTGGTGAAAGATCCTCCAAAGGGTTGCAAAGTTGAAGAAGTTACTTCAGACTTTCTACTTGTTCTTCATTGGCAAATTTTGGAGTTTGTTTAGGGCAATTAGGGAGAATAAATGGTATTACTTTTCCAGCTTGGTATTGGCATCGATTTTGGCATTTGAGGAGATTAAAGTTTGATTTTTAATAATCGCAGTCTGATGTAATTTCAGACCTTATGTCAGCATACTTGGGAGCCACGATTTTATTCATGGAGGCCACAAACGGCAGCGATTTTATTCCCTAGGTTGGGCACTCCATTCTTGAGGGCCTTATAATCATTTTCAGTGCTTGAGTGGGGGCTTTAATGTTGCAAATTATTTTATATATTCATTCCTATATCAAAACAGGGATGGTTGGTAGAGGGCTTCAATTTGAGCTTGGAGAAGGTTCTTTGCATTGGATATTGGTTGCTTCATCTCCAGCATAGGGCGATTTCATAATCGGGTTCCTCATGTCATAGTTTACATTGTCAATTGAATTATTAATGTTGCATGTTGTAGATGGTTATTTCATATCAGACTTGGCATTTTCATTTTCATTGTGCACCAAGAGTCTTGGCGAATTCATGCTATATTGTATTTGGGTTTACATTTGATTGAAGGCACTACAAGTTGGGAGTCTTAGATTCAATGTAATGATCATTTAGAATAACACATTGGTATGCATGGCAAGTGTTTGTGAAAATGACAGTTGGCTGTAGGTGCATGTTTTTAATATAAAGTTTATATATATATATTTGAAAGACAAAAAGAGAATTGCATCTTTATATTAAATCATTGTTTAAACTTTAGTGATAAGTTCTCAGTATTTATATTCATTTGAGACCATTTCAACAAGCAAAACAAACTGCAAACACTTACCAGCCAAGAACAAGTTTACAAACAAAGTGTTTGACGAAATTACTAAGTGCCTAGAACAAAAAATTAAAGGGCAATTCAGCAGGGGTCTTTATACTTTCTTCTAATTCTTTAGTTTGTTAGTCAAGCATCAATATAGAATCCATAGAGCAATCAAACCACAATAAAGAATATAAAGACACAACACATGATATAGGTGGGAAGCCCTTAAAGGGAATAAAACCCACAGTGATCACTGCATGGACTATATATCACTGCATGGACTATCTGTCTTAAATCAGATATGCGATGAGTCAACAAGATCGCTGAGCACCAACTCAGCGTGAGGCACCAACCCCAAATAGTCAAGCATCAACTTGACAAAAAGATTCAGCAAGCACCCACTTGCTAAGAAGCACCAACTCCTTGATTTATAGACACCAATCTACAGGGGGTTTCAACCCCCTTTGCCAAACACCAACTCAGCAGCTTTAGAACATCCATCTTTCTCAGTTGCTTCAATTAACAAATGATGGTATAATTTTGCTTTCTCTACTTATTGATCTCATATTCATTCTGCTATTTTTCTGCTCATCAATCAAATAGACACATTAGGCTCTTTTTCTCTGCTCTTTATTTTCAATGACTATGTCCTCTTTGCCTTCTCTACTCATCTCTTTTAGCAGATTTTGTATACTCTAGGGTTAATCTTTCTATGAATCATTCAATGATTCCATACTCACGCCTCTCTAGTCATCCATTCCTCAACCGAGCTCTGCGCTTCTCCTTAACGAATTTATATATTCATTCTCACTCTTCACTCATTCCCCAACAACAGACCTCTGCTCTGCTCCTTAACGAATAATAATTCTTTATTTTCATACATCAACAGACCTCTGATCTTGCTTATATACAAGATGTTGATCAACAACTTTCTGAAAGTCTGCCAAACAAAACTCGATAGTCGGTTGTTTAATGATTTATTCTCTTGTGAAAACATAATTCACATTAGCTTATATAAAAGCTCACTCACATAGGTCGGTCTGAGTGAAATAAAGTTGGGATAGACCAAACAATCATTAGAATACATTTAGTGTCGGTTTCATGAAGTCTGTAGTAGTCTTGATGCAGTTCGTAGCAAATCTGATGCAGTTCGTAGCAAATCTGATGCAGTTCGTAGCAACCCTGATGCAGTCCGTAGCAAACTTGATACAACCCATAGCTGCACGCAAAAATTCTTTGACATCAATGACCATATTCTTTACTGAATAGCAAACCCTTTGACATCAATGACATCTCAACACTCTCTACACATTACAAATTTTGGTTGGCATTTTTTCCAATACCTTATTTGAGGCTTCGACTTGATTGTTGGCTTGCGGATGGTAAGCAATACCCTTGTGGTGTGAAATCATGAACTCCATAAGAATTTTGATGGTGTTATTAAGGAAGTACGTGCCCCTGTCATTGATGAGTTTTTGAGGGCATCCAAACTTGGTGTAATGTTCTCGTACAAAAATTTCACAGCATCCTTTGCCCCACAATACGATTTGGACTCGCAACTGGTTTGACTTTGTGAAATAATTTGTTGTACTAATAATACGAGCATTTGACCTTTCTGAGGGTGGAGTAATAGGCCCAACAAAATCAACCCCTCATTGCTCAAATGGCTATGTTGCTAGAATTGGATTAAGTGGCATTTTATCCCTTTGATCCAGTTCGTTGATGTGTTGACACACTTCACAATTTGTTGCAACCCTTTGTGCATTCTAAAACATCATAGGCCATGATAATCTGCTTTGCAATATTTTCCTTGTAGTTAGCTCTCCTGCAAAATAATCTCCAACTATCCCTTCATGTGCTTCATTCAAGACTTGCTCCCTTTCATGCTTTAAAGCTACTCTGCACAACACATTATATTTGCCCAATTTATATAGAAATCCATTTACTATGGTGAATGACAAAGCTCTTGTGACCAATTGTTTCTTTTCTCTCATTGTATAGTGCTTTGGCGATATCCCATATTGTTGAAAATGTCACAATCTCTTCTAATTGCTCCGAGATCGCAGTCACTCTAAACAAGTATGCATTGGGTTAATCCTCTTGCAAGTCTTCCGGTTTCTCTTGTTTGAATTCCGCTTAGGTGATCTAGTCCAACGTTTTCTCTTCTTGGTTTGACATTAATCTTGAACTGATACTCGTGGAACATCAACCACCTTGAAACCCTTCCACCCAACAATGTCTTGTTCACTAAATTTTGCGAGGCTTGATGATCTGTAAAAAATTCAAATGGAGTCGCCAATAGATAGTGGAGTTTCTGTAGTGCAAACACCATAACCAGGGCTTCTTTTTCGTCGTTGTGAAGTTCTTCGTTGCTGCTGACAATTTGCGACTTGCGAAGTGAATAAGTTGGTCCAACTCTCCCTTCCCTGGCTCTATTAGCATGGTATCAATCACATATCCTGATGTATCCACATGAACATGGAATGCCTTACTACAATTAGGAAAGACCAAAATTGGCACTATGACCAACCATTGCTTTAAGTTGGTAAACACAGTTTGACATTCTAGTGTCCATTTGAACTTAATGTTTAAGTTATTAATTAGTTTTTAGTTAATGTTTAACTAATGGGTGGTTATCAAACCTTCCTAATTGAATGCAACCACTTTCAACTAAATAAAAAGACGGACACAAAAGTGTGCAAGTATGTCGTATTCCTTCCATTTCTCTTCATTTTTTCAACATTCATTTGCTAACATTGGTATCAGAGTCAATTGTTCGTGGAAGCCCTAGTCGGCTATGAAAAAAGTACGTTGTTCGAGGAAGCCGTAAGAGAAGGGTACAAACAATCCAAGAAGAAGAGGTGGCATGTTTTGTAAAGGAAAACATGAGGGAAATTTTCATGTTGACTAGGTTGTGACATTTGCAGAGGTCTAGCAGTAGAAGAATGAACTAGAGATCTACTAAATGGTAGAGGAAGATTGTTGCAGTCAATGTGATTTGAAGGAGCATATTTCTCTCGAGGAAGACTGCTACGGGTTAGGGCATGGTGAGAAGGTTGAACAAGGATTAGGGCATGGACAACAAAGATGCAACAAAACGTCGAACAAAGATGCAGTAGAAATGCGAATTGTAAGAAAGAGAAATGCGAACAAATTGTAGAAGAAAAACATGGGAAGAAGAAAGAATTTAGTAGGCAAAGGCCAATACACAGAGTCTAGGAGGTGGATGTTGATCACAGTCCAGAAGGAAAACACAATAAACTAGAAATTGACGAGATCATGGTCAGAAGACAAACGTGAATCGCTGCAAGAAGAAAAACGATGTGTTGCAGACCAGAATGCACACTAGGGTCATGATTTTGATGTTGTTGACTAGAATGCATGCTAGGGTAACATTTTTTTGTGATGGAAGGTGTTAGGCATTTTGTTGTGTGATAACGGCACAGTCTAATAGAAAACGACCCAACTTGAGACTAGTTCATTACAGTAGCCGGAAAGGAAAATGATGTAGAATGTACGTACACTGTTGTGCATTCAGATTGTCAATAATTGTGACATTCAGTTTATAACAAATTCAAAATATAAACTGTGTATTTCCCTTTCCATTGATTTTTGGGTCAACAAACTATACTTTTTCTGTTGCATTAGATTTCATATCAGAATTGTACTTTTTCTGTTATATTGATTTTCGACTCAGCACTGTATTGTTTTGTTCAAAGTAAAAAATTGTGTATAAAATTGCCAACATTCAAAATCTGGTTTTGTCAGAAGCACAAAAGTTAATTGGTCATAATTATAATGTTCGGAGTTATAAGATTTTAACAATCGCGGAATATCGTGATTGTGATAAAATTGTTCTTGATACTGAAGCAAGACTTGTTACAAACTTTGCGAATTATGACAAGCTTCATAAGGAGGCCTTGTTGTTTTTAAAATTATCTATGTCGAATGACATGATCCCTGAGGTCCGGAAGATCATTTGAGGTTAAGTGCATTGTGGACCAATTTGAAGAAAAAATATCAAACTTTGGAGAAAAGTCGTGTCTTGTACGTAAAAAATCTGTTGTTCTCTACAAAGATGCCCTATTCAAAATCTGGGTTTGCCGAAAGCACAAAAGTTAACTGGTTATAATTATAATGTTTGGAGTAATAAGATTTTAACAATCGTGAAATATCGTGATTGTGATAAAATTATTCTTAGCGCTTAAACAAGACCTGTTACGAACTTTGTGGATTATTACAAGCTTCATAAGGAGGCCTTGTTAAAATTATCTGTGTTAGATGATATGATTCTTGAGGTCCATAATGCTACTGAGGCAAGTGCACTATGGACCAATTTGAAGAATAAATACCAAACTTCAGAGAAAATCAGAGTCATATCAAAAAAATCTATTGTTCTCTACAAAGATGTCGGATGATGAGTCCTTGTCAAAACACCTTCTTTGGATGAAAGATTTTCAAAATCAATTAGGCACAATTAATAAAAAGGTGGATGATGATGATATGGTGGCGTTGGTTTTAAAAAATTTGACATCCTCCTATGATGTTTCATGGAGGCTCTACACTTGATGGTGGAAATCCATAACTTGATGTTTGATCAGGTTAGTTTTATTTGATGCAAAAGGAACGCAAATAGATACAAATTAAGTGTAGTGTTGGAGAAGTAGAGAGTGCATTAACTACTCAGTCGAAAGGAAAGTGGGAACGCATGCCTGTTGATTTATCTTCTAAGTATCAGGGAAAGTTCTTTTACTATCAGAAGGTTGGGCATCTCAAAATAGATTGTCGGAAGCAACAATATGCACTTTCCCAACAAAGCAATCAAGTAGCTAATATCGCAGCAATTGAAGAACGAGATTTTGAGGAATATGCCCTCGTGGCATCATACTCGAATGATTATGCTACCAATGGCTAGTTAATTGATATTGGTGCATCCAGACATTTCATGTGTCATAAGGAATGGTATGTCACATTTATTGAACGTACAAAAATATTTGATTTTGTTCTATTTGTTGATGTGAATCACTTGCAGTAGAAGGGATAGGAGATGTTCACATAGTATTGCATAATGCGAAAAAAATCATATTAAGAAATGTTAGGTGTGTTCCTAGACTAAATAAAAATTTGTTGTCTATTAATCGATTAAAAAAATTCTTTGGGAAGAAGTATATTGTGTTTGATGTCAAACGTGATAGAGTAATTGCCTTGAGTATTGGGCAAGGTGGCTTGTATAGGTTAGTTGGCTCTACCATAGTCAACGTAAATGCACGCGTGGAGGGAGACTCCATACTGTAGACACTCAAATTTAACCATTAAGTATTTGATAATGTTTAATCTTGACATTATTACCTTGACCTATTCGCCATTCCGTTAACTTGCAATCTCTATGAAAGCCTTCACTATTCTACTTGCTATCTTGCAAATACTGAAAAACATCATTCAAACATCCCTAATTTGTTTACAGATTCTTGTCAACCAATTTCCATTAGCCTCTGTTTTTCTGGGACAAGACCGCACTAGGTTGGATAGGGCTGCAAATCGACCTTGACCACTAGTGTGGCCCCATTTTCCGTGCTCTAATGATTACTTTTCAAATTCTAGATGTTGCATGTTGGCCCTCCTGCACTTTTAGCAAAGTCAGTGAACGGAAATATTTAAAATATACCACTATATAAACACATCAAGGCCACTGAAGATCACCTAGAAACTTGACAAAAACACTTGCTATACAAGCTACTGCGCATTGAGAAAAAGAACCCTATTTTTTCCAATTCAAGTTTTGATTTATTCTAGCAATCATAGGCCAAGTTTGAAGCTATTTTATTGTAGGTTAATGATATTCATTATTAAGCATTTAACTTAATTTACTAACTATATTCATAGAGTGAAAGTATCAAAATTCTCACACACTCAAAGAGGGAGAACTATTAGGATTGAGTAATGTTCACATGGGAAAATTACCGTAGTAATTAGTAATTTACTTATTACCTTTAATGATTATATTGTTATATAGTTATAACAATATTATTTGTTATTATTGGAAATTGTATTCCCGTATGATTATTATTACCCGTGACTATTTCGGGTTATTTGATCCTATTTACTAGGAGATTGTTTTGCTATTTCCTTGGCTATATATTAGCCAATGTATTGTTCGTATTATATGCTAAATATAAAATAATTCTATTGTATTCTCATATTTGGCTTCATTATTTATGTGTTTAGTTTATGCAGATTAGAACCAGTCTCAGTATCTGGTATCAGAACAGTAATTAGTGCCCTGTCAAAGTTCGTGTTGTTTATTCTATTTGAGTTTGAGCAAACATAATGGCGTAGCTGTACAATTTAATTCATTTACAGCTATACAAAGCTGAATAGAATGGCGTTATTTATGTTGAGATCTGATGGCTTTATCTACTTTGCATTGGTCCTTCCAACAATGAGTCGTCTTGAGTTTTGAATCAGGTATTCATTTGGAACGTCTATTCGTCCACACATTCCATCCATACTTTGTTGTTAGTCCACAAAAAATATCTACCCAGTGTATGAGGTGATACCTTTAACAGCTAAGACGCCATTAATGCTAAATCTTTTGCATATGGACTGCATCATTCTTTGGGTAAGTCTGTATGTCAAACCTGCCATTATCATTCTACAGTTCAAGCTGTCACGTTGCACCTAAAAAACTCATTTTTTTTGGTGAACGCAATGAATATGTTTTGGAGCCAACTACTTGTTCAATGGAATCCTGTTGATTGATACAAGAACAGTTCTTTGTTCAGTTCTGCGTCCTATCTCACCTTCCAGCCTTGCTGTCAATAAAATAAATCATCATTCTGTGAAAAGAATTCATTGTTCTAGCCATCACCGTGCTATATTCTCTTCGTAGTGGGTTGTGTTTGGATCTATCCTCACAAGGAAAGCACAGTCCAGAATTCATGAGGTTATGACATAAACGTCATGGGACATTGAGTATGCAGAATTCTTTGTTTGATTTGGTTTGGGTTACACCTGATCTACCCTATTTTCATTCTTTCTGAGTTGGCAAAGTTCCATGCAAAACTTATTTATTCATTTTTTAGATTTACTTTGTTAGAAAGTGAAACACTCCCGAGTTATCCACATGCAGTTCTGTTATGTCTTGTGCCTATCAAATCAATAGTCTTGTGACATGCACTTTCGTGCCATCTAGAAACCATGTTATAAGTCTGCAGTTTTTTGTTGTTTGATTATTTGTTAGTTTATCGTTTATAGGTATTAGAAATTAAAGTTACTCGATTTTTAATTAGAGACATTTTTTTTTGAAGTCTTCATTTAGACCAATTTTTTTTGTGATAAAAAACTTTTGTCATTTTGTAGTAGTCTTGAAGTTTTTAATATAATGGTGTTGTTTGGACTATATTGTCTAGGTGTATCATTTATTAGAAAAGAGTCAATTCAATTAAAGTAAAAAATTCCATTGTTTCAATTGTCATTTTTATAGTTGAGTCAAGTTGTTTTGTTGTAATATTGTCAAAAAATCAAAATCAAAGAGTATTTGTGTCTTGTATTAGATGTCATTGTGTGTCGTCAATTTTGTGTCTTTATAATCGTCTTTTCAGAGTTAAAGTCATATAGAGTCGAAGTCATATTTTGTTTCAAAAGAGTCAAAATTGTGAAAAATAAATTCTCTTACGGATGTATTTTTGGGCGATCCCGATGTCCTATGAAAATGTATTGTTCACATTGAGGGGGGGATGAAAACCTAATGTGGAAACTATTGAGCTTCACATTTTCATTGGTTGAGTAAATAACAACCCTGAAGGAGGTCGGAGGCGATGGAGGAAGGAGGTTTTCTATGTCTCCCGTCAGTCACCAATGATGGGGCCGCACATATGTTTTGGTGGCATTTTGTTTGATTTTCATTTTTTTGTGTGGTGTGTTTTGAAATAATAATAGTACATTCCTATTCATGTATGTAATAAAGTGAGCAAAAATCCTATATAATTTTCTAATAAAAAAATGTTTAAGAGAGCTAATAGTAATACTGTAAAATCATGATATTGTGATTGTTGGTCAGCCACTTGTAAAACTAGCTTGTTGTGGTTATTGGTAATCCGCATGAAAAACCATTTCAGAGGTGGTTGGTTTTCTTGAAAAAAAAAACCATCTAGATCATGAGCATGCAGAGGTGGTAGTTGCAATATGGATTTATGTTCTCCCCATGTTCACAGTAAGGGGGTGAATGTTAAGATTGAGTAATGTTCATATGGGAAAATGTACCGTAGTAATTAGTAATTCACGAATTACTTTTGGTGATTATATTGTTATATAGTTATAACAATATAATATGTTATTATTGGGAATTGAATTCCCATATGATTATTGTTACCCTTGACTATTCTGGGTTATTTGATTCTATTTACTAGGAGGTTGTTTTGCTACCTCCATGACTATATATTAGCCAATGTATTGTTCGTATTATATTATATTAATATAATATAATTTAATTGTATTCTTGTATTCGGTTTCATTATTTATGTGTTTAGTTTATGTAGATCTGAACCAATCTCATTAAGAACTACATCGGTTTGATGCCTTTTGGGCTATGTAGGCAACACTCAGATTATGTGAGATTTTTCTGAGGATAGTTTGGCTATTCCCCTTACTTGATTTCTCCCTTTGCATTTGATGTCTATTCGGTTTATGTGCCGAAACTAGGGTTTTAACTTTGTAGGTACTTTTGTGCGACCATTGAACACCCGCAGACAATCAATAGATTACCTCTAACAAAGACATGTACTCGAGCAAGAAAATCATGTGCATGTCAACACAACTGTGGCTGCAATCAAACAGACAAGGCCACAATGCGTACCTATTTATCCTAGTGCAACCCTGTCCCAATGCATTGCAGGATTCTATTTTCAGGCACGATGCACTTTAGAGATCTTTCTAGTTAGCTCCACATCAATGATCTCCTTGCACAGTAAGCACAAGTTAGATTAGAGCTAGGTTTGTATATTTAATTGCAAGTTACTAGTTAGAGCTCATTTTAGTTTCTGAAGTTGAACCAATTCAAATAGCTTAATTTTTATAGCATTTATTGTATTAAATCAAAATAACTATTAAACACATACAAGAAGTGTTGGAGGATGAAAATCTTTATAGGCTTGTTGATCTTGATCTAGTCAACTTAAATGCACTAGTGGTGGAGGGAATATCCACTATAAAGGATGTGCAACAGGATGCAATTTCTCAGTATCAATCCAATGCATAGGTAGTTGTGCAAGAGGATGATATGCCTCAGTTATAGGCATTGGCTTAAAGGACCATAAACAAGGTTGTTACTTCAATAGAGCATGGTCATGTTGCTCTCGTTTATGACCTTTGAAGTTTGTATGGTACTTGAACAGTTGGTTAAACAACCCATCAAATGCAAATGGGTGGGCAAAATTAGTAATTTGGACAAGTACATGGCTCATCTTGTTGTGAAAGGATTTTCCCAACGGGACGGAATAGACAAGGAGATGGTATATTCTCCTACCGTGGAGTTGGTTTTTACTCCCATTGCTATTGCAAAGATAGTCACAATTTGGGTGCTTCTATCCAAAGTTTTGGATGAGAAGGTCTACATGGTGTAGCTTGAAGGTTTTCGGTTTGGTTATGATTAAGTCCATGAATGGACTTAAACAGGGTCCTTGAGCTTAGTAATATTTTGTTTGAGGAACATCTCTAAGATTTTGAATTCAAGACTATGGAGGTCGAGTTGAAGTTATCAGCCAGTGATGATTCATCATTGGTCAATGAATTACCCTTCAACGAATTGGTGGATAGCTTGATACATCTTATCTCCACATGGCCAAATCATTGTTTTGTTGTTGACTATCTTTTTTGGTTTTTGTCTACACCAAAATCATTACATTGAACAACAAAAAAAGTTAGAGGATTGCAGATTTCATGTTGATATCTTTAGAATAATCTGTAAATGTAATGACTAAACTCTTTGGTTCCATTGTGTTTGTAAAATTATTGGACAAACTTGGAGTAGTCTTCGGTTTAGTCATTATGGGAGGGTGTTAAAATTATTAATTAGCTATTAGTTAATGTTCAACTAATGGGTAGTTATTAAACCTTCTCAACTGAATGTAACCACTTTTAGCTCAATAAAAAGATGGACACACAAGTGTGTAAGTGTGCCATATGCCTTCCATTTCTTTTCTTTTTTCAGCATTCATTTGCTAACACTTAACATCTTTATGTATCAGTTTCTCCATTGATGCTTTGATATATGCATACCCACGAATGAACTTTTGGTAATAGCTTATGTGTGTGTAATGTGCCCATTTTGAAATTAAATAATATTATTACTAAAATAAAAAGTATTTTTAAATACTTAAAATAAAGTAATAATAGTCTAATTTGCTTTTCACTTAAAGTTGGGACCTTTTTGAAGGTTATGGGCTTATTTAGCTCTTAAGCGATTTTAAAAACAAATTATCCTTATAATCCACTAACTCTTCCTTCATAACTAAAAGGTGGATATATAAATGGGATTTGTATTTCATTTGAGATTATGTTAATTTGGAATGTTGATTTATTGATCAAGTATGTCAAGCTTGTTTATCACAACTTGAGGACGAAAACCTTCAAGTGTGCCAAGGGTTTGGGGACGAAAGCTTCCATTGCTACATTCAGAACGACTCTATTCAAGGGCTCTAATTGTGCTTCAAAGTTGCATGGTTGCATGTAATTGAACCTACAAAGGTGTTTTATAACACTATTTTGTTTAAAGACAAAGTGAATACCTTGGAGAGTTGTTTGCATTGATTTTTCATTGTTTGGTTGTACAATTGAGCTCCATTTTTAGGTTTGAAGGAACGTAGAGTTGTAACTAGGATTTTTGGAACTTCAGGGCAATTTTTGGAGGACTTCCCATGGAAGGTAAATTCTGATTCTAATTTTGTTTGATAACACTACTATTTGTGTGATCATTTTGAGCTAACCTTTGCATTGAAATTCCAAATATTCCAAAAGATACAAATTTTTGAAGTTTCAATTGCTTGAGGCAAATAATAAATTATTGAGGACTGAAAATAAGGTAATTAATGATTTGGTCAAGAGGAAGACCCCTCTTGGGAGAGCTGCTCTACACAAAGACCCATTTGAGGGTTTGAAGATTTAATTGCAAAATTTTGTAACTTGGGCGACTTGCCCTAGGAGTGTTTGGGAGGTCAATTGGTGACCCTTTTGATCATTATAATATTCTGATTTTATTTGCAATATTTTCTGAGGTGTGGTGTTGAATTTTGTGGGAAGATTGTGAGGGTTTTGAGGTCCAATATGCCCGGTACAAATAATAATAATTTCTTAATTATTATTATTTTATTTCTGAATATTATGCAAGGTTTTTTGGTGAAGTTTGACCCTTGATAGGGCAATCAAATTTTGAAATATTATTCTAAGTGACAATTTGAGTTGGCTAAGGTTTGGTCATGATAATACCCTAATTTGATGTGGAACATTGTTGGTTATTTTATTTTGAATTTTCTCTTATCTTTGAAGGGATTTTGCAAGGTTTGGAAGGTTGGTGGAAGAGTAAATTCAAGGGTTTGAATACCAGATTTATTTCTCTATTTTTTCTTAAGTGTGGCGACTCACTTGGAGAAGTTTTAGGGCTGATTTGGAAGTGGAAACGCATTTGTACGTTCACTTAAAAATCATAGTATTTGCAGAGATAAATTTCCGCTGTACCCAATTATATTTTTTTACTAGGTAGATGATATTTGCTTGACCATGCGATCAATCTTTGTTTTAACCTTTAGCTTCATGTTAGGATTCAATCAATATGGTTGCTTCTTGATTGGCCTTGTGCACACTTTAAGCTCAATATGCATTTCTCTTAGAGATGGGTCTAGTCCCTTTACTTAATTGAATTTTGTGGGAAACACACCTTCGTAGTCTTACAACAATTAAACGACCTCTAATATTGGCCATTGAGTCCAATAGTTTCCCATGGGCGCCATCTTTGACACTCTTCAGTGTTGATGTTTTCAAACCTCTTTTGCAATGGTTCTATTTAAATATTGTTACCCTCTGCTCTAATTGAATCGACAACATCCCTTTGTTCTAGCTGGTCCTTAATGTTCAGATTTCGCAGCTTTTCTTCTTCAACCTTGGATGCGTCCTCTTTTGGCAATTTGACACTTCTTTCAAGTTCAATTCCTTTGAGATCCATCTCTGCTTCACACTCCCTAGCGTTGCAGAATCTACTTGCTCTATTCTAGAATCCATTACAAGATTTAAGTATAAATCCCTTGCCCTCCCATATGTAATGACATTTTTCTATATTTTCATGGATGCTTGTACCACAGTTTGCTTTGGATCTTCCTTATCTATGATAGTCATTACATCCAATCCTTTGTAGCACAAGAATATCTGCATCTTCTTGAGTCTTTTGCACCATCCGGTTCTCATCCTCAAATGCAAATATTTGAATAGAACCATGTTGAACTTGCGGCCACGTACTTGTTTCCTTTCTTCACTCTTGATGCACATACTGAGCCGTAGGTTGCAAGCTCAATGTACCTTGGAAGATATGCACCCAGTTTTTCAGATCTACTTGTTGCGTTTTCCAAATAGAAACACATTAATGAACATGCACTTTTAGGCATTGTCTTGCTTGAAACTTTGGCAATTTATTTGACAGTTGGGTTGCTATGCGAGACCTAGCTCGCAGCATTTTGCAAGCTATTTCCCACTCCGAATCATCCATCCTATGAACAACCCACCATGTAGCTGCAGTTACCTTCAATGTGCTTACTCTTGTCTCTACCTATGGAATGTGAGGTTTGAGCCTCATAATGAATCTTGTCAAATCCTCCATCCCAAAATACTGCAGCATTTGTCAGTCCTTTATAATATCATCCCCATTGGTCTTGATTTGCAGTCACCTCGTGCCCAATTAGCCATATCAACATCAGAATCCTTAAAAAATGAAGTGGAAGCCCATGATATTTTGCTTTCATTATTTGGCTCTATGTAACCCTGGTTAGTTGCAGCTAACTAGTAGATCTTATTTGTTTTAGATCTAGTGGGTGATCATACTAAGGTGACTTATACTCGGGATGTTGAAATTGTTGGCAACTTGAGGGATATGTATGGGTTGTCTCTGAGGTTGTTATGGCCCCTTGCACCCTTGTGTGCCGTGCACAACTTGCAAAAAATGAAGAAAAGTCCATTCTTTTTCAGCTTCCTTGCTTCCTTGTCCACTTTATATCAAATTTTGGGTATATGCTTATATGGTGAGTTCGGCTCCTTTGTATCATGTAGGGCTTGCATTTCGCCTTGTTCATGGGTATGACAATGATCATATCATTTTGATGAGCTTCCAACTTCCCAAGTAGACTATGGCATCATGTTGATTGTATTCCGAAAATAAAAGACAACATTAGACACCTCATACCCTACGAGTTCAATGCCCATCCTGGCATCCATGTCCCACGGTTTCTTGGTTTTCACATACCAAACCATCTTTTCTGTCTTCTCCTAGCCATCAGTAGCACAATCCAACAGATTATGCAACAAGTTTGTAACGTTTTGTGATCTATCTTCATTTTGCAATATCAGTTTGAGCAAATCTGTAAGAGTGGTAACCACACCTTGTTGAAGAATTCACATGAGTTGGCTATAGACTTGCACTTTAGTAGTCGTAGCATTTGTGGTGCTCCCATCCTTGGTTTCAATAGATTGCAACAACTCAACTGCTTCATTCATCAACATCTTCTCCTTCCTTGGATTTGAGTACTTATCCTCTTGCACCTTTCTAATCTGCTTATCTATACGCATCTCGAGAGGTCCGAGCCCTTGTCCTTTGCATTGCATCCTTGAGGCAACTTGTATATATCTAGGTTCCTTTGACCAGGTGTTAATCATATTCACATTTCACATTGTTTTATCCTTCCATTATTTTCAAGTTTAGGGTGATACTCCTTAGTGTGTTGGCTATAAAATCTGCAATACACACAATATGTTTCTCTTTGTGGGTTAATTGGACAATTGCAAGCAATGTGGTCCATTTCTCTGCACAAATATCATGTTATAGATTGCCTCAACTGCCTGGTCCCCTGTCTGCCACCTTGATAACCCCCTTGATATCCACCTTGCCTTTACAATTATCCGTGACCTTGCTGTTGATTATGTTATCCTCCATATTTTCTTTGTGGAGATGGAGGTGTCCAATTGGGTTGATACTATCGAGAAGATGGAGTGCACCCTGCCTAGTGTTGTGGAGAAGGTGGTGCCCATGTTGGTTGATATTGTGGAAAAGGTGGTGCCCATGCTGGTTGATATTGTGGAGAAGGTGGAATCCATCCTCCTTGTTGAGGCATCTTGGTATCTTGCGATACTAGATTGGGTTGCTGCAATGGTTGTTGTGTAGTTACTACAATTACATTCCTCATGATGTCATCCTTAAGATCATGCATTGCTTTTCAATTCTTATCCTTGTGAGTGCTAGGCTTAAAAAAGTTATAATTCACACTTTGACGTTGACGCACATACTGTTGTATGAAATGACACTTTGCAGTTGGGTGATCCCAATTGCAACAAATTTGACAAAAATCTTTCTGAATACGTGGACAAGTATTGCAATAACGTCTTTCTTGTCCAAACTTTATACACCATATTGACATCTTTTGCTTCTTTTCTTGTATTTCATGCATTTTTCCTAGTACCGCATCTAGCTTGGCATCCATTTTCACACTTTTTGAAGAACTATCTTTGAAGTACTCAATTTGTTCGACCCAATCTACAACTGAGATGGCTCCTGCTTTGTTTGGGAGTTGGGTTTGCACCATTTCAAACTTGATCTTGCTTCGTAGCCCTTCGACAAATCAAGCTGCCTTATTTGTATCCTCAAATGAAAATTCCACCTTGTTTATCACTTCCGAGAACCTCCCATCATATTCCAACATGGCTTCTCTGAGCTTTTGCTTAGTTTCCTTCATATTTTGGATGGTCTGACTTATGCACTTATGTCTTGTAAATTCTGCTACCAGTCTACTCTTTACCCCATCTAGGTCTAATTTGGTGCTCCACACTTGTAGATGAATTCCAAAGCTCGTCTATTTAAAGCTCCTATGTGTTCAAATCTTTTGGTTCCATCATCTTGCACACCCTTGGCTCCCCAGTTCATTTCGCAAGTTAGGATGTGCTGTTCTGGATCAGTAGATCTGTCATAAAGTTGTAGTGTAAGAAAAACTCTTGCGGGAAATGACATGATTCCTATAATATGAGGATTGATCATTGGCTTATTGCGTGTTATCGTTACCACACTGCTACAACTTGCGATACTTGAGCTCTAAATTGTCTGCTTGGCAACCTTTGTTGTGATGGTATTTGAGCTGGATTTTACTCTTCTTTTGGCTAATCTTTCCCCAATTTTGTCGGACCACTTCCTGTCTTCTACTATTTTTCAAAAAAATTCCAGATTGCTTGCTGCTACCACTCGACCTAATTGCGAAGGCATGGGGGATGTGCTCCTTAAAGGTGAATGAGGTGTTTTTGTTCCCTGACTGTACCTTTCTCTATTTAAATCATTAACTAATGGGTTTTCTTCTCGTTTAATGAAAACATTTTGAAGATCAAGTTACCTCCCGAAATTACTACCACACTGCTCTATTGCCTCACTTAACTTGGTGTATGTGATTTTCTGATCCCTTTCCCATTCCCAGTCTAAAGTGGATTCTATTTCTCGATCTCTTACTGCATCTCTATAGTTTCATCTAGCTCACTTTGAGTCTTGGGCACGATCACTTTCAGTGGAGGTCCCCTGCCTCTCAGTTCTTGCGACCTCCTTATATTCCTAATCGTGCATTTCTTCAGACGTTTTGCATCAATGTTACTTTGTTTTCCTCATCTCTTGTATTGTCCTAACTCTCACTGAAGCCTAATTATTTACTTTGCCTCTTCTATCTTTTTCCGCTCGTTTATCGAATTTCTTTTTGTGGGCTTCATCCTCTATCTAGTCGCAAGGGTTCACCTTCCCTTCATTCATGTTTTTGCGGATCACATCCCTATGCTACCTTACTTGACTACTCCATGTTGGTTGGAATCAACACCATAGCGTTTTCCATAGCCAACATCTTCACTAGCATAGGGAACATTTCTAAAAGCTTGCTTCTTATGCCTCTAACAAACAAATCATAGGCAATATCAACATAAATGTATCCTTGAACTGCAAACTCAGATATGTACCAGTCAGTAGTAATTTTCACCCAGTGGTCAATTGCTCTCATCCACTCAGTATCCAACTTTTGCAGCTTTTCTACTTTCCCTTCATCCGATTCAAAAGTTCTCCATTCTACGAGGCTGAAAACAATAGTGTTCCAATCTTGACATCCATACTGCTGGCAACTCCGAAAGTTTGCACCAAAATATTTCATATATATCACCATATACATGCTCGGTAATTATTTCTTACACATAGATCCCTACTATACCAGATTCTTCCTCAGAAAACTTGCGTATCCTCTCTTGTAGCCATCTTTCAGTGTCTCTCTATCTTGGTAACCATCTTAGCATCTTTTAGGTCCTGGCAACAGAACCATTGTTAACAGTAGTCACTGGAAATCTTTATTAGGGCTTGCTAAAGTTGTAGTCTGTTAGAAGTTACCCGAAGTCGCAAGATAGGTGTGAAAATACATATTTGCAAACTATCTTAGCTCAGTTAACGCTTAGTTATTGCCATAGTTCATTCACACAGTGGTGTGAAATCTAGATAACAAAGACATAGAAAGGTTTCATATACTTGCTGATACTGGAACTAAAAACACAACAATCTGTGAAATAACCTCCTATATATATATATATATATATATTAAAGCAAAGCATATTGGCTAGGGATACATCATTCAACAAAATATAGAGTGATCTTCTTCTTTCTATCTACTACTACCAAACTTACAATAATGAGCCACCTTCTTTCTGTGTGATTATACACTATTTATAGAGTCTACACATCTTTTCGGCTTCTTGCCTCTTCCTTCCAGTCCTAGGAAGTGTTCAACCTTCTGTTTGTCTTAGCCATTGACACCATTGATTACAAAATATACACGTTACAACTACAACTATACAAAAATGCTTGTGACTTACTATATGCAATCACTTATTAACAATTCTATCCCATGCTTTTGACTGGACGGTTTGGCTTTTACACTCCACATTTGATGCTACTCAAGATACGGCCTGCTGTACACCTCACATGGCTTGTGAAAAAAATAAACAACAGTTTTAATATGAGGGGACAATTTCAACACCCACGACTTACAACAACCATCAGCTTGGCACTTGTCTACGAATTCCTTCCAGCATATGGCATGCTATGGCCTGAAAAAGAAACGCCTTCAGATACTGCATTGATGCTACTGCAACCAGAAGAGACAACAATGCTGCAATGACCCAGTAGGGAATGACTTCAACGTCTGAAACAGCTTCAAACTATCTGAAACAACTCCACAAAGAGACCACTATCCTACCATGACCTTTTTTTTATTGCTGCTCTTTTCCACAAATTTGAATGCACAAGTGACAGCTTTGATCAAGGTCTCGGCTCTGCATCTTTTATAGACTCAAAACAATTATCTAAACAATTTAAAATAAAATAAAATGCAGTAGTACTCTCGAAACTAAAGATTCAACCTTAAAAAATCAAGCAACAAATCTTTGCAAAAACAAATAAAGAACCCGAACACCAAATTATTTCCAGGTTTTATTCATCCATGCTCTGATACCACATAACGAAATAGAGGTCTCTTCAGACCCAGGTTGGTAGAGACTATTTTATTAATGTCAACAAAATAGTACAAAGCTTGTGATGGGTGTCCATAGGCTGTTATGCCATACTTATACAATTTGCTTATGGGTAAAAACGAAAGCTATGGAAATGGAAGAGCTTGCCTCCTCACATTTCTATTCTACTCAGTTGTCTAAATTATTTATCAAATATTTGCATAAATCAAAATGAGGATGACTCTTCAACTTCATTTCTCTTGTACACACAAGTAACTAAAAGTTTATTTTAAATAAATAAACTAGCTCACACTACTAGTCTAAAGTCTAAATTGTTTACTTTGGATCAATATTCCTAACAGTGAAGCTGCCAACCAAACTCAGACGCATTTTAACTTTGGGTACAAAACTTCCAATTCAAGTTAGATGATTATGTTAGCCATTGTACTCATTCTTTCAGAAAGAAAGTAAGCAAGCAAAAGGAAGTCACACACCAAGAAATGTGGCATAGAGAAAAATAAACCCTTCACATATTTTCCATATATATATATCTATATATATCTATATATATACATATATTAGAATGTCTGTTGAGAAGGCTCCTCCAAAAGACCGCTACCCTAAGGGGTTTGTGGCAAGGGCATGGATGAGTCACTCATTTTAAAGTGTGCAAAGCTGCATATAGGAGTGACTCGTGTGACAAGCTTAATAACATTTGAAAATGCAATTTTCAACTTGATAACTTGAACTAGCAACATCCCCTAGCAACATCCCCAAGAATATTATTGGAAATATTAGTAGGTGATCCAAAACCCAGGAAATTCCAGGCGACACCACTCTAAATTGCTAGAACTTAGATGTGTTATGAGTGAAAGCATATAATGATAAAAATTGCAGTACAAAGATAATTGCAAAACTGAACATTGAATTTATAAAGAGCAAAATATTGTAACAGTGTGCACAAGAACAGGGAGTAGACAATGTAAATGCAACTATCGGTATTAATGTAAACTCAATACATGAGTAGAGTACATAACATTGCAGCTTGGTGTAAAGATCTGTGTATTGTTTGTTGCCTTGGATGAACACTGAGAGAGTATGTAATGTAAGAGCCTAGAGACACCAAGGGATGTGCATGAACTCCCCATACTCCAATGCTGAGGTGTGCCTCAAGGGATGTGAGTGGACCCACTTTGTGCTAGAGTGGGCTGCACATATGAAGGGTATGATGGTAAGCAGTAGACTGATATTTGTGCTTGGGAGGAATGAATGTGGATTACTTGACTACAAGTAATTGTCACGGTGTGGCAGATAATGGCAAAACTACTAACCACATGTTTTCCAATGTATATGCTTGGCTCTACTGCTGGCCAAGTGTTGCTGCACACCCCGTGGGGGCTGCAGTCGCTTGACTCTGCTGTGCCCCACATGTTTAGAATAGGTTTTACCTGGGGTTGGCACGTAGAAAGAAGGCTTTCATTTTGAATTGCCATCTGGATTCTGGATCACTAGGCTATACCCATACATTTATACTTGGAGTTGCTTCAAAACTCTCTTATGAGGTGTTTCCAACTTTGAATCTGGCTTAAAATTTAAATCATTGCCAAATCCTGAAATTGTATACTTAATGAAGTTTTTGTTTGAACATGGTGACCCTAACATCTTTGACATATTTTGTATGTAACTTTGCCACAGGGAAAAAGTTATACCAGCTAATGAGCATTAAACGTCTTGCATCATGGAATGATATTGATGATTAATTTGTTTAGGTGTACATGTATACTTGTGTGTACATAATTGATAATGTGTATGCTTGATGTGAGCATACTATCTTTAATTTTGATACATACGCAACAGGATGGGTGTAGCATATTCGTGGACAATTGTGTTGCTGGGAAGTGCTCTGTCTACAAGTCAAATTTCAAATTCTTAATTTGAAATTTCCATGGATTCATTTTTATTTGACAATATTTTCCTCTCATTGGTTGGCCCCAGGCTTGCAACCATGATAATCAATGGAACTTGCTTGAATTTAGCCTGCCTTTCCTAATTACGAGTTATTTTGCTAGTCTCTCCTAGAAAAGAAAGGAATTTTTTACCAAGCTATATCGTGCCTATATCATTTCTGTGATCCTATTTTATTGCTAGTTAGACTTAACTAGTGGGTAGAAATATGATAAAGGGGTAGGGGTGATCTGATAATGCCATTACGAAGTGTTTTATTGTCTTTATTACTATTGTGGAGATTGCACTTTCTCAAACAGATTATCGACTATCTAATGAGCTATATTATTCCATTTGTGTCTCTTGTGTGATCTGTGTCTGTTCTTGCATCTATTAGTTTAGCTATTTGGAAGGCAATATAAGAAAAGGAAAATAAGGAAGTATGGTTCAAGCTGGATGTAGCTTTTTGGAAACAAGACATTCCAAATGGGTATATTTTATTAGCATAAACTGTTGCATTGGTTAACCAGTTGTAAATGACAAGGAGGAAAGTTGGCTTTTGCAATATAACTGGAATCAGTTGACTATGCATGCCATTGGTCTTCTTTGGGCGGTATAATTCTTGTAGGGAAAATAAATCAGAATGAGGTCAGTTCTTATTTATATGGTCTTATAGCTTCATTTTATCTAGTGTTTAGCTCATTAGGATGGTTTTAGGGGGAGCATTTTAACAAAGGTCTATCTGGAAAGAGATTCTGCACCGTATATAAAGAGAATAGCTTTTAGGGCTACTAAAAGTAATATATCTCATTGTTTGCGTGCAAAGAGTTGTTGATAGTTTAAACTTTATGCCTCTCCACAGTGAAGATGGTTGCATTCATATCCTACTGATGACAATGTTTATTATTGGTTTATTATCAGGACACGTTCAATGCTCATATTTGAAATTTTTATGTTTTGTGCTCAAGTGTGGTCATATTAGTCTCTGTTAAATTTTTATAAAAAATTGAAAATCCACCATTGATTTTTTGTGTGACATATAATAACTTGATCTGTATCTGTCTATCTGTCCATGTTTACTGATTTTCCCCTTGCATTGCTCGAGTTTGAGTTCTTTAGAAGTGGGTATTGTGTACCAGCATTTATTTCTGCAAGTAGACATTTTTTTATGAAGTTTATGTTATTGTATGTATTTCAGGCTTGTTGAAGCTACCAAGGTTGGTGAATACTCTAACGAAAAGGCGATGTTCAAGCAATAGTTCCAGATCTTTTGCCTATCTGAGGTTGATGTCAATCACAAAAGTTGAATTTCATATTGAATGAGAAAACTGGTTTCGGAGGAAGCTTTGCAATGTATGTCATTGGGACAAATATTGTTCCAGCTGCAGTAAATACAACAAAATACACAAAGCAGATTTTATGTGGGTCTCATTCAAGTATTTTTCACAAAGGTGGAACTGGAATTAGTCATAACGGAAGACATCCTGAACTAAGGCATGCTTTAAATTTTTCTCTTGTGAGGTCGGTTTACTCTCAAAGGCATGGCTTGAGGGTCATAGCTGCGGGGATATCAAAAGGCAATTACCATGGACTCTCTGCTGTGTCAGAACACAGTGAAAGTGCTAATGAGGACATCTTGCTATTCTTTTTCCAGCTAGATTTAACGACCCGCATTCAGGTTTACCTGTTATCATGCATGCACAGCTGCAATATCAATATTAATCTATTATTTCATATTGGGATGCAACATTTTTATGTTTTGTGGCCATTTTATATTTATTCATCTTTCTCCTTGTGTGCATTTTTAAATTAGCTAATCGAATTGTGCTTGCAAGCTTCAAATTACTAGTAGGGCGCAAGTAAACAATGTGGCCTTAATAGCGAATGCAATTTTCTGCAGTTATGTCCATGCTTTGATAAGTGTGGCCTTAATAAAGAAGTTTAAGCGAAGCACTATATTAACAGAGTAGATTTTATTTGTTTTTTCATGCCAAGGCTCTAGACTGGCTGATTAGGTTCTAGCTGCATCTTCTTTACAGAGCTTTGTCATATTTTGGTTTAGTTGCTACATCTGAGGATATCGCTACATATGTGGAGTTCAAGTTAATATGACAAAGCATACTGAGTATAGGTGCTTTGTCATGTCAGTGTGCTTTAAACTTGGATCAGTATGAGATAGCTCAGCAAATACGGAACAAGCTCACAGAGGTATACCTTCTGCAATTGAATGATAAACTTATGGGATTTTGAGTTAGTTTGGAACAACGCTGGTATGCATTGCCAGTTGTTCTGGGAGTTTTGTATTGATTTGTTTCTGTGCTGCTTGAGGCATTTGCAGGTTGAGCAAGAAATAACTCGACAGCGGGAATCAAAGATGGGATCTGCATCCTCCAAGGATGAAGCTCAAAATAAAGCCATAACAATTTTACGTCTACGGTGGGGGAATACTTTTAACTCTAGTATATGTTACCTCTAGTCTATAACTAATCAGTTCAGCTGATACACCTTGTGTTTTAAGATATGTATGCTAGGGAAAAAAAAAAAAAAAAAATGTAGACGCACAACTCAGATAGTAATGAGTATTGCATATTTGTAGTCAAGTCAATCCAAATGAAGCATGTTGTCCTCTTACTTTGAGCAGACCCCAAGTTGCTACTTGAAAATCAGGAAAAGGATAGGCAATAGAATGCTGAACATGGAAAATATTTACAAAAACATATAGAAATGTACATGCATTGATTAGAAAATATGAAGGAAAGAAGGTTGTATTTTATATTCTTTGATGCATCGATAAATTTATAGATGCTACGTCCATACATTTTATTTTGGTGTATAGCAAGAGTAGGGATCAGCTCAACAGTCAAACATGTAAAGTATCAGTGCATATAGGAAAGCATAAACTAGTGGCAGTTGTCCATTAATTAGAAGTTAAGTACCAACACAGATCCATCTTAACATGGATTTGATATGTGCCAAGGGGTACCCAAAAGGCTAGTCGTGGCAATCCTGCTACGACATAGGGATTGCAACCTCTAGTCTTTTGGATACCTCTTGGCAAATATCAGATCCATGTTAAGATGGATTTGTGCAAGAACTTAAGCTCTCCTTAATGTACAACTGCCACTAGTCTATGCTTTCCTATATACAGTGGCACTTTACATGTTTGACTCTTGAGCTCATCACTACCCCTGCTATACACAAAAATAGAATGTAAGGATGTAGCATCTATAAATTTATTGATACACCAAGAATATAAAATACAACCTTCGTTCCTTCAAAGCATTTGGGATTGCAACCTTGAGTTGTTTGGAATCTTGAATACCTGTTGGTGTGTATCAGATCCTTGTTAAGCTGGATCTATGCTAGTAATAGACTCTTCCTAGCTCCTTCATAGCCGCAGTACATAGAGACAATTGACTTGCAGTTACCTAATCTTCCAAGGCATTAATGTGCTACCTTCTTGAAAATAAAACTCTTTTTTTATAATTATGAAGAGCTACATGTCTATAAAATTTCGATCATCAATGTTCCTCTCCATCCACTCACACACACACCGAAAATCCAAGTTAATGTGGGGTTTAAATTGTGCCTCTTGACACAAATTAAACTCTATAATTGTAGGTCACGTGTGAGCACTTCCATTTATAACTAGTCACAGCTTATCAGCCTCACATCAAAAAATGTTAATCCATCTTGAACCTTTTCAGCAGTTGTTTTTTGCTGGGTAAAACGTAATGCTAATTCTTTCTATATGTCTTTTATCATGATAATTTAAAAGTAATTCTGAATTTACATCATTGAAGTTCATCTTTACAGAATTTTATCTTAATTTTATTTTTAACATAAGACAAACTTGAAACAATTAAGTATTAATAGTATTACCAATCATCTTTTGTCAAGTATGGCTATGCCCCAGCTGTAGCCTTACTGTTATGTTCTTAATAGGAACCTGTTGTTAAACTAGTAAAAACTTGACCTAAAATCTGAAAATCTGAATCCGTGGGAAAAACTGAAATAAAATCTAAAATCTGCAGCACTGATGGGACTGTTATGAGGCCAGCTAAAAGCCTGCCGTAACTGTTATGAACTTAACAGAAGTCTGAAATTGAAATGGGAACAGAAATCTGAAATTGACCAAAGTATGAGACAGCTGTAAAAATCTTAAACTGAAATTGGTATAAAATTTGAACAGATGTAATGTCTGAAATCTGTTATACAACTGCATATCTGAAACTGATATCACTATAAAGTTTGAACAGATATAATGCCCGAAATCTGTATATCTGTTATACTACTGAAACTCTGAAACTCCAGGAAACTGAAATCTGAAATTTCTGGAGAACCAAAATCTGTAATTGCTGGAAAAAACTTGAATAGCTGCTGAAACTCGGAACTGAACTTCTTTTTTTCATAAATCTGAAAAAAACAAACAGAACTTAACACTAGTAGAAAATATATTAGATGGTAAGGGTATGGGTGCCAACTCTTGCCTAAATATCCGAAGCACTACGGACGTTGCACTTGACCCCAGTAGAGTCATTGTGGACATGTGCACACCTACTTCCAGTCAGAAATAATCTCCCATTGGAGGGATAAATCATCTTTCTTACCATAAAACAACCAATATTACATATCTACCAAATTATACCAAACAATGTACATACACTGACTCTCAACACATTGACAAAAAGGTGCATTGGTGGCCCGCTATATAAAAAGTTGGGTTAGCAGGCCCTCTACCTAAAAAGTTGGGTTGGCCCTTTTACCCCAAAAGCGGTATGTTCATTTTCATATAAAAGGTAGTTTGAGACCACTACCTAATAATGTCATTATGAGCGACATCCAAACAAATAGCTTCATTGTTTTCAAACAATGTGACATCCAAACAAATAGCTTCATTGTTTTCAAACAATTTGACAAAACAAATAAAGTACAAAAATCTCATACTGACTTTTTAGTTTCTTCCACACCTTCGCAGCATATTTAAAATCTAATACTTCAGCCAACATTTCATTAGTATCAAAAAAACTTATAAATGTACAGCATCAAAGCCTCCCTATTCTTTTGAATAAAGTCCTTATCTTGATTTAATGCAATCTCATCTGCTTGATTCTTAGGCAATTCCTTATTGACAACCCCATCCACCTTCCAAACACGAAGATGCTCAGGATCCTATTCTTCCAAGTGGTGAAATTTTGACGATCAAACCTTTGAGAGTCTGACACCATAAGGTTATTCAAATTTAACATTGCAGGTCAAAAGTGGTATCCAGTCGAGGTATTGGATAGACTGGATGATGTTAAGACTCCTTTGAACTGAAATTGGCTAAGGACTTCATAAATCAGCTCCTCAGCAGGCCGAGGCTTCAATTCTCGCTGACTTCAGTTCCTGAAGTGAGCCCTTTGCATAGATCCACTCTAGAGGAGCCTTATGGTGAGCTAGAGTGTGGGTTTGATAGGGGAACCTGCAAAGAAACAACCCATATGCATTCATTGGGCCAATGAAATCACATATTTCAACTAATTCCTTTGTGGTAGTGACCAACTTATGGAGGACCGGAGAACAATTAGTGGGAGGCTTGATATTTACAAAACTTTGGAGGAAAAGTACAGGCACGACCTCAGATTTCTTGTTGAACATGGTGAGTTTGTTGAAAGACAGATGTGTGAGCTCTCTGTATATTTTTAAAACCGTTAAGGGAACCAAGTTAAAACACTTGAATTTCAGAAGAAAATTTTAAATCTCCTCCAGAATATGGAAACCCTGAATGATCTGAAGGAGTTGATATTTATAAATTACAACTACTGGAAAATGAATGATGTGCCAGGCACCACACCATAAATTTGACCTTCCATCCTTCTAGAGTGACATCTTTTCATGATGTTTTATGTTCCTGATCCATAGAATAAAGAGTTAGTGCACCTGGATTGTCTAGATCATATAATCGTTATTCTGGCTTGAGGATAGGTACATATGCCAGGCCTTAAGAGTATATTTGATTATTATCATGCATTTTCACGATAATCTTGAATAAACTGCATTAGTTGTTTTCAATCTGTCGTTTGGAGTGAGATATCTAACTCATCATCAATGGAAATTTTTTCGGTGATTATTATCGTGTGATTGAAAAGTAAAATTATATTACCAAGTTGTGGTTCTTAGTTCCAGTTTTATCAACAGTTACAGAAACAGCAGAAACTAGTTTCTTTACAATTTTTGTAAAATGAAATATGTATGAATAGATTTTTATTTTAAGTTTTTTGCGTACCAAGAGAAAATCTATACAAACTGACTATTCGTTGTACCTAATTAAGGATTGAAAAGGTCTTAACTAAACGCCATTTCTTGCTCCTAGTTATATTAGCTTCTTTAAAATTTACAACTACATACAAAGTAGATTCTTTTGGAAGGGTTAAAAAACTGAGTTTGTAGAAGTCTACGTCTCATTCAACCATTGCCCTTCCTAATAAAACATGGCAGTCCATTAGCATGAATTTTATTATAAGTTTGCCTTGGGTGGTTGTAATGTCCCTCTTTTTGGCATAACTTGCTTATGGGCCTTTAGCTTGGTTTTGTTCCCACAAGGCTAAGGGAAAGAAAGGGAAGGAAACTATGAGAAGGCTAGTCAAAGAGCAAAAAAGTGAAAAGTAATTAAGTATTCTAATTTTCGGTTGAGTTATGCAAAAAATACTTTTTATTTAATTTTCATTTAAGTAGGGGACTTTTAAGGGCTATGAGAGCCTAACCCCTCAAAAAGGAAATTTAAAAAGGAAAAGTTGCTTATGATTCAAAAGACACATCCTCCCAATTTGGGCCCCACCCTTGGGGATGATTATAAAAAACAGTTGAGGATTAATTTTGAAAGGTTATGCTAATTTGGAATATTGAATTATTGATCAAGTATGTCAAGCTTATTCATCACAACTTGAGGACGAAAACTTTTAAGTGTGACAAGGGTTTGGGGACGAAAACTTCCATTTCTACATCCAGGGCAGCTCTATTCAGGGGTTGTAATTGCATTTCAATTTTGCATAGTTGTATGCAATTGGATCTACAAAGTTGTTTTTGGACACCACCTTCATCAAATAATTATTGCAAACCCTTGGAGAGTTGAAAATTCATGATTTGCAGGGCAAGGAGGTGGGCGAACTTGGTTTGAAGAGTTTTGTTGATTTTGGAAGAATGTAGGGCTGTAAGTTGTAACTAGTGTTTTTGTAACTTCAGAACTACTTTTGAGGGACTTCCCATGGAGGAAAAATTCTGATTCTAATTTTGTTTGAAAGCTACTATTTTTGTGATTATTTTGAACTAACATTTGCATTGAAATTCCAAATATTCTGAAAGATATGAATTTTTAAAGTTTTAATTGATTAAGACAATAAATTATTGAGAGTTGAAAATATGGTAATTTATATTCTGAAAAATATTTTAATATTTTAATAAGTGGGGCGATTTGATTTGGGGAACTTGGAGACTTTGTTGAAGGGTTAAAATAAGGGTTTGAATTTCAGATTTGTTTCTCCTATTTTTTCTGAGTGTGGCGACTTGTTTGGAGGGGCTAAATTGGCTATTGACAGCGCTACTTTGTTCTTTGAAAGCCCTAATAAATTGCAGGGATTTTTGGTATATTTTTTCATTAGTTTGTGCAAGGGATTCAAAGTTGATTGGAAGGGAAAACACATTTATAACACATTTGCAAGGAATTTTCAGCCACATTGACATTCCATATTGCCACAAAAAGAGGTATTTTATTGTATTTGTATATTCAGTAATTTTTGGAGTTATTGTGGAGTGTTATTGCTTGAAAATTGGAACATCTATTGTTGTGCTTGTAAATTGGAACATTTATTGTTGCTAGGGTTTGTTGGTTTTGAGGGCAACAATCATATTATTTTCAGTTGTGCATAAGGGTTTGTTGAAAAACCCCAATTTGTCTTAATTGTCTCATTCGGGGACATTACAGTGGTTGATAGAATGACTAAGTATACTTATTTTATTGCCATCGATTTTATTAAAAAGGACTTACAACCTAGAGTTGTTCGTGGAACACATATTATTATATAGGCTATGCACCCAAAGGTTGTCGTTAGTGATCAGAATTTTAAAATTTATCGGGAACGATACCACCTTTACCCCAAGTAAAGGTCACCCGCAGACGAAAATATTGAACTAATGTCTAAGGGGGTATTTGAGAGACCATGTTGCATATCAACAAGTTTCATGCGGAAAATGGTTGCATTTGGTAGAGAATTGGTACATTACAACATACCACACATCCATTGAAATTTTGCCATTTGAGTCCCTTTATCTAAGTTTCCAGTTCTAGTTTTAGTATCAATATCAGTATGGGGATTGCATACACTGGCATGACGATTTTGTTTTTGCTCGGGGGTAATACAATCATACAAAAAACATAATATGCACAATAAACAAAATAACCAGAAAACTACTGGTAATTGATAATTCAATGCCAAATGTCACAATAAATCAAAATATTATAATAGTCTGTGGTTAATCTTAGAACAACATGGTGCACATGTAAACTCAATATTAACCATCATATTGCTCTTAACTGAGAGCAGCAACATCATCATGTGGTTCATTAGAACCACAAGTAGTAGCAATCCCTGTCCCACTAGTTGTGCTATGTGGGTTCTGCGAATAAATTTCTTGCCGCTTCGTGTTGCCAAAAAAAGATAGAAATTGCCAAAAAAGCGATAGATAGTTGGAAAGTTGGGAAATGGAAGCATTCAAAGTTAGGATGCCCTGGGTCTACTTCCCAACACATTGTTTTGCCTTGCTTGTACTTGACCTGGTTGGGTGATGGAAGACGTTCGTTGAAATGCACGTAGACCAACTCCTTCGCCATTTTTCCTACCAATTGGTTGCACTTAACTGAGTGGATAAATGAGTATGCACTTTAGTTCTACTCAACGAAAGAGGAACTCACAATGATTGAGGCAAAGTCAATGCAAGGGCCAAATTATAAAAATAAAAAATTAAACTAAATAGTAAAATTTTAAAACAAAAAGAAAGAATTAATAATTATAAAATCATATTTATGATAAAATTTTGATTGCAAGAGGCTACAAGGTTGTGGATCTTTGGCCATGGAGGTACCATCATGAATGAGCATCATTGTACTTGTCCCGAAGATCACTAAAGGTGTGTGACCTGTGGAGGCTCTTAAATTCCCACACCCACCCACAACTGTCTTCTACATTTGGATTGGGGAAGATTTTAGTGAATGTTGCCTTACATCCATCACTACATTCAATATCCATGTATGGGGGCACCCTCCTGAGCAAAGAAAGAATCTCAGTGTTGTAGTATTTAGGAGTTAAAAGCAAAGGTAAAGAGATACAACGGGGTCATTCTGTTCCACTGATTAATGAGATGTGTGCTTTTTTTTGAAAAAATTGTTTGTAGGATATTTCTCTTTCATATTTATAAGGGACTTCATCTTCTCAATCATTGATTTGATGTCGTCATAAATCTTGTCGAAACATGGCTGATTTGTATCAACAAATTTGATTATACACATGATGGGCTCAATAAAATTAAGAAATTAATCCACATGAGCCCAACACTCGTCATCTAAGATCAACGCTTTCATTTTTTAGGCCCTATTTGTGTTTGATTATCTCCAAACAATCGAAAGATTGTTGATAACCATGCTACACAATGCCTCGTGGACCTTCACAAGTTGTCTCAAGATGATTGTGCATGAAGCGAATTGAGTCTCAACAACTTAATAGGATATTAAAACAAATAAAAAATTTAAAACTTTGGAAAATTTATAAGTTACAACACCATCTACTTTGTTTTTTAAATTTTAAATTTAAAAAACAAATTAGATAATATAAAATTCAATTTATACGTTAAAATTACTAAAATAAATAAAAAATTTGTTTCTCTTACTTTTAACAACTTTTGAGAACGACCTAAAAATGGTTTGTGACATGTGATGGTTGGTGAAAAACATTTCTTTTTTGCTGGCCTCAACACACTTGTTGGATCCACTTGATTATGCTGTCCAACTTTTGCAGCATCATGTTGAGTGAATGAACAACACAAGGTGTCCAAAATATGTGCTCATATGTCGCATCAATCAACATCCCCATCGCTTGGCAATTTTTAGAGTTGTCTGTGATGACTTGGACAACGTTTTGAGGTCCTATCACCTTAATGGATTAAATGAGGATTCAATGACGAATTGTGCATCTTTCATTTGCCCTTCACGTTCAATGATCTTTAAAAACATTGCCCCTTTGGTGTACATTGGAATCATATTATGGAATGGCCTATTATCAGAATCTTTCTATCCATCGAAAATAATGAAATCCTCTGTTTCAATCTACAAATCCCTAATGGGCTGCAATGAATCATCTACATATATTTTTTTCTTTGCCCAATTAAGTGGTGCATATATTTTCATAACCTTGGCTTGTTTACCCATTAGGGGCTTCATTGATTTGTCTCACTATATCTCCCTTGTATGTTGACCGAACAACATTAAATGGCAGCCCATTGGCATAATAAATTGCCCAATGAGCTCATTGGTGACATCCCTGGACTCATTTTGAAATGCCTTTCTAGCAGGCCCACACCTCTTATTCTTTTGTGAAAAAGAGGAGAATCCTTTTCATTGTAGAGGTTGTCGCCAAAAAAAGATGTCAGGGGGCCACAATTGCAGTATGAGATGGACTAGCAGGTTGCTTGCTTGATTAAGATACTTTCTTTACCAAAAAGGATGCTTCGAATTTAGGGCAACTGCTGCATCTTCTTGATCTTTAATATATTCAAGAATATTTGTTGTTGGCAACACTTTTCCACTTGACTCAATGCAACGTTTGATTCCCTGGCTAGGAATCACATACAAATGGTTTTTTTTCTTACTTTTTGAGCTCTTGTATTTGACATTACACTTTGAGTAGTATCAAATATAACCCCTTCCACTTGGAACAAGTTATAGCATTGTGATCGGTTTTGCAATGCCAAATATAACACCCTCCACCTAGAATGTTCCCAACCCAAACTGTAAAAGGCCAATTTAATTTTTTTCCCACATTTCCCTGATTTTTTATTCATTTAACACATTGAGAAATAGGAAAAACCTTAAAAGTGTAAAAAAGACTAAAACAAACCCTAAAAGCTAACCTCATTACACACTTACCTTGTATGAATGCTTAGGGCTGAAACTTCAAGTTAAGTTTCAACTACATGGTTTTGGTAGTCCCATGCTATTGCAAGTACCCATTTGCTACCAAGGAGATTGAGGAGCTTGCAACAAGGAAAATTCTTGGATTGAAGGTAAGTTTTTAGTGATTATTTTAGTTTTTTTAATATTATTTTGAAATTTTAATCTTTTTATAGGGTGGTTATTTTTTATTTTTTGTTTTATTTTAACATTTTTTCATTATTCAACAGATAATGGTAGCCTACTTTTTTCTTAAGAGTAATATTGTGTTTGTTTGAAATCTTGTAGCTACATGCATTTTCTACAATGGAAAAAAGTGCTAGCTGCATAGGCTAAAGAGGCAACAACCACCTTCAAAACCGATATTTTTTTTGCCCCTTTGGAGTTATGCTATGATGTTAGAACTAGTTCCAAGTAGAGGAGGTTATATTTTGCACTACATAGAGGGCAATGTAAAATACAAGAGCTGATATTGTTAGGTGAAAGGCTATTTGTGTGCGATTTTTGGCTAGGGAATCAAATCTTCCATTGGGTGGAGCGGAAAAGAGTTGCCAACATCAAAGATTCTTGAGTATATCAAAGAGGATGAAGAAGCAGATGTAACATTTGCCCCAAAATCGAAGCATTGTTTTGGCAAAGAAAATATTTTAATTGAGCAAGTTACCTATTGGTCCATTTTGTACCTCAATTGTGGTCGTCTCACATCTTTTTTTGGTGACACTCTCTACGGATGAATAGAATTCTCCTCTTTCTCGCAAAAGAGCAAAAGGTTGGGCCCATAAAAAAAAATTCCAAAATGAGTTTAGGGATGTTGTTGATGAGTTCATTGGGAGATGTATTTACGCCAATGGGCTGCCATTTAATGTTTTTAGGTCATCATAGTAGCTAAATATTGGAGAGGAATCAATGAATGCCCTAAAGGGTACACATGCCAAGGTTATGAAAAGTTACACACCACCTTATTGGGCAAGGAAAAAATATTTAGACGATTCATTGCAACCCATTAGGGATTTGTGGATCAAAACAAGGGTGTCCATTTTCGATATATGTGACAATTGTGTGCATAAATGGGCAATGCTTTTGAAGGTTGTTGATTGTGAGGGATAGGTGAAGGATGCACATCATTGGGAGATGTATTTACGCTAATGGGCTGCCATTTAATGTTTTTAGGTCATCATACTAGCTAAATATTGGAGAGGAATCAATGAAGGCCCTAAAGGGTACACATGCCAAGGTTATGAAAAGCTACGCACCACCTTATTGGGCAAGGAAAAAATATTTAGACGATTCATTGCAATCCATTAGGAATTTGTGGATCAAAACAACGGTGTCCATTTTCGATATATGTGACAATTGTGTGCTAAAATGGGCAATGCTTTTAAAGGTTGTTGATTGTGAGGGATAGGTGAAGGATGCACAATTTATCGCTGAAATCCTTGTATAATCCATTGAGGTGGCATGGCCTCAAAATAGTTTCCAAGTCACAATGGACAACGTTGAGAATTGCCAAACTGTAGAGATGTTGGTTGAGGCTAAGTACATGCATATTTTAAACACTTTGTGTCATTCATTCTCTCAACCCGATGCTACAAAATTTGGGTAGCATAATCAAGTGTATTAGACAAGTGTATGCCAAGCACAGTGAGATCTAAATATTTGTCATCAACCATCACATGTTGTAGGCCATCTTTAGGCCATTCTCAAAGGTCGAGCGGTTAAAGGTAAGTGAAACAATCTTTTCTTTTTAATTTACTACAGTAATTTTAATGTATAATTTAAATTTTGTATTAGCTATGTTTTTTTAATTAATATTAAAAATAAAAAACAGATGATCTAATTTGTAGATTTTGAATGTCACTGAAATTTTGTTTGTTCTAATTTCCTATTAGGTTGTTGGGACTTGATTTAATTTGCATACAATCATCTTGAGACAACTTGTGAAGGTGTGAAAGGCATGGTGTAGCATGATTATAAACATTTTTTGGACCATATAGAGGTAATTGAACACAAAGAGGGCTACAAATATGAAAGGGTTGATCCTAGATGACAAGTGGTGGGCTCATATAGATTAATTGCTTAGTTTTATTGAGCCCATGATGAATATGATCAGATTTGCTGATTTAGATCAACCATGTTTGGATGAGATTTATGTTGCATCAACTCAATGGTTGAGAAGATGAAATCCATTATAAACAAGAAAGAAAACATCTTACAAATATTTTTTTTAAGTGCACACATCTCATTTATCGGTAGAACAAAATGATCAACCCACTGTGTCTCCTTACCTTTGCATTGATTCTTAAATTCTACAACATAGAGATCCTTTCCTTGCCTGGGAGGTTGCCACCATGTATGGATATGGTAATTAGTAATGGATTAAATTACATAATTGACCAAATTCCAATGAAAAAATTTGGAATTTGGAATTCGGCGATTTTAATCAGAGCACATAAAATTAAAAAAAAAATTGTCTTAAAATTTGCACGGATAGATTTTTTTTGAATTTATTCAAATCCCTAAAAATCATTTAAGGTCACCAAATAAAAGTCATAAAAATTGTTAACTTTTCAATAAAATGTCGTCTCGTCCGCCAGGGCTTTAACTAAAATTTACCATTTGGATTTTTACTATTATCACTTGTGCACGGCTTATTTCCTATAGGTGCTATAACCTAACACATAAGCTGCCAATTTATTACTTTCTGTGTGCATTTTTTGTTTATTCCATGACTGCAATTACCATTTATTCCTTGCAAGGCTGCAATTAGTGTTTAAACTTTATTCGTTGGTCTTGTTGTGCTCTTTGCGACTCTATTTATTCCTAAAAACATTTGCGTAGGAGTGTTGAAGGACAATGTGGTTTATAGTGTATACACACAACTTGACCATATCATCGTCGTGGAAAGCGTTGAAGGTATTTAGGCTTTTAAGTTTAACCTATAGTTTATTTTTATATATTTTTTTACTTTTTAAAATTTATTAATATGTATTATTTTTTCTAAATATATATTAGTCTTAATAAATTAGTATTCAATTTTAGGATTTATTTTGACTTTCAATCTAGGTAGCCAGTTCGTTTTTGGTATAGGATTGGGTACTGAAATTTTGGTTTTCCAGTACGAAGATTTTTTTGCCTTGGTACAACTATACAAGACACATACATTCTAGCCTAACAAACATGAATTAAACATATGGTATGAATAAGATAAACAAAATAACTACAAAAACACTATTGATTAATTGATAATGATAATTGAATGCCAAATGCCATGATACATATTAATTTTTGTTTCAAAATTACTATTAGTATTCATTGTCATTTTGTTCTTCATTGAGAGCATCAACATCAACATCAACATCATTATGTAGTTCATTTGAACCACAAGTAGTAGCACTATCTTTGGGACTCCCACTGGCACTCCCACTAGCTATGCTATGTGATTTATGCAACGCTGAAGAAGTCTTCTTGTCGAGTAATGAAAGGTGGGAAATGGAAGCATCCAAGTGAGCATGCTCTATGTAAATATCCCAATACTTCATAGCCCCTTCCCTGTACTCTGCTTGCTTGTGTGATAGAAGGCACAAGTTTGAATGCACATATACCAACGCCACGACGCTTTTTTTTTGTTTCGAGCTTGTTGTGCTTAGAGAGATTTTTAACGAAAAATATTTGTAATGCGACGAATTTTAGGGATTTCTAGATTCAAGATTAGCTATGTGGGTAACATTGGGCCGCATAATAGTTCACAAAAAAGATCATTTTTACATGAATAGCCAAACAATTTCTAATTCCAATGGGATTTTGTTTTTGGATCGCCAATAAATCAATGGTTTAGGGTTTCAAACAATGTTTGGATCGCCCCACATTCTATGGGCTCTAGGATCACACTTGCCCCAATTTTAGAGGAAAATTTTGAAATCTAATTAAATTTCCCAGTTACACCCAACCCAAATATATTAAATGTAGTAATATATATATTCGAAGTTCATTGCTATTCTTCATCTTGGCAAGTTTCGACTTTGGCATTGTTTGGCGAGTATAAAAAGATTGCTTGCGATGGTTTCCATCCCTGCGATACTTTTCCATCAAACACGATAATTATCTAAGCTCGCGATGCTTTTCCAATGCTCGTAATGCTTTTCCAATGCATGCGATGCTTTTCCACTGCTTGCGATCCTTTTGCAGAAGAGCGATGGTTTTTTTAGGTGAGTGATATTGTTATAGGCAAGCGATGGTTTAAAAAGCTTTCTGAGATTTTACAAGTATGCAACGGTTTTACAAGTATACCCTGAAAGTGTTAGCACATCATTACAATTTTGACTAGTGTTACAATCTAAGTATAGGGGAATGACAGATTGTTATGGATGCAAATCCCTCCTTGATAGTGAAAGTGCAACATGGCAAATTGAATGCGGTTAGTCTATTCTAACATGGAAGGAGGATACCTGTTAGAAATTTATTACAAGAAGTCCTCACAACATATTAAAACCATACTTCATCTTCAATTTGTGATATGCAAAAAGGAGAAAAAGAAGAATGCAAGTGCTCATTAAATAAAGGAAAACCAAGGCAGGAAGTACATGATAGAGATCACAAGAAACATTCATAACATAATCAATGATAAGACACAGTGGCTAATAAAGAGAGTTTATATACTATGTATCTTATTTACTAAAGTATAAAATGCATATATAGTTTGATATAAAAAATTGATACAATAAATGAACAAAAATGCCATTGAAGGTCTATAGGTACCAAGTAGAAACGATGGGATGGCTATATGTGTGGAACTCCATGTTTCTTTCTAGAGAGAATGCCAATAGGTTCAACCATAGATGTCATCTTTGTCTTCACAACATACTTGTCCAACAATTTCATCCATCGCTCTGCAAACTTAGCACTCAACATATTTCTAGAAAGAGCAAAACTCACGTTGGTCGTGAACTTGCCCGTCATGTTATGCTCCACCAATTGGTTCACACTATTGGGTGACCAACCAATATTTTATGAATGTGTCAACGTCTCGGTGGTTGGCCTTTGTGTTCTCCAATCTATGAATACCCATCAATTTCTGCATGGGGCAATTTCCACTTCTTTGTACCATAGGAAGACCGTGCTTGGGGAACTATTGGCTCTTTTTTCAAGGGGAGCTTTGGCTTGACATTAGTATCAAAAGCCATTGATAGAGTTATGCAGACAACAATGAACTAGAATCACTGGTATGAGGAGGTGACGAAATGCAAAAGAAGAAAATGGTATGTCATCCAAATGAATTAAAGCCAATTTATAAACCAATGAGGCGACTAATGGCATGAAGACAATTATGCAAAAGGGGGCATAATTAACAATAAATCAACATAGGGGACGTAATTATATTTCACACAAGGGAGAAGGAAGGTTTGGTTGTTTATGAGATGACATTAGGGAAGTAACATATTGATTATGATAGTGATGCTAATCAAAGAAATGTGCAATGTTTTAAATGTCAAGATCTCAACCCAAATAAGAAATACGAAGGATGTCATTTCGATGTATTTGGATATGACTTGAGCAATGTGCGGGAGGATCTATGTGAAATGACATTAAATAAATTCATATTAAGTTTAATTTTGGTTGTGTTGGAATGCTTGTTATTAAGTATTGCTTATGTCATTGCCCAGTCGCACTTAAGTTCCCTCAGTGATGAAGTGTCTCGAAAGGTGAAAAATTTCGGTGGAAACAAAATGACATGGCACCTCGTCAGATGTAGCCTTAAATGCAAATGTACACACAGTCATTGAATTGAACAAAGAGTATCCCTTTTTCATCTCTTTGCTTATAGATTTGTTTGATAGAAGAGATAGGCCCGCCAGGGCAAAAAGAAAAGGCTTGTGAACAAGGGTAACATTGCTCGTATCTTTTTGATTAAGGTATGGTCGATACTCAAAAAAAAAAATGTTACACAAGTGCTTAAAGCAACTTAATTGATCCTAAGTGTTCTACTTTGTGGTAGTCCTTTGTTTATTTCCTTGCACCTATATCTTATTTGTTATGGCACTTTATTTAGTGCCACACGAAATTTGTATTCATAGTGGTGCTTTGTCTCACTAAGCAAAGTGTTTCTTCCTCTCTATGCATTGAGTTTGAATGCAAATACAATGCTTTTGTATGCTATGCGATGCATTTGTATGCATAAGGATGCTTATGTATGCTTTGCGATGCTTTTGTATGCCACACAATGTTATTGTATGTTATAATTTTATGCGATATTATTGTTTATTTGTTATGGTGATTTCTTTAGGGCGACACAGTTTGTATTTGGTGTAGTGGTTTGCTTACTGACTCGCTAACCAAAGTTTATCTCTCTAAGTGATGCTTTTGAATGCAAATGGGATTTTTTTTTATGTTATGTGATGCTTTTGAATGCAAATGGGATGTTTTTTATGCTATGCAATGTTTTGTATGCAAATGTGATGCTTTTGTATGCTGGGTGATGGTTTTGTATGCAAATGTCATGTTTACGTATGCCATGCATGCTATTGTATGCTATGCAATGCTTCTTGAAGATTGCACTGCTTCTACAATATCGTGATGCTTCTAATGATCGCATAACCACAACTATAAATATATTAAAATCAAGAAGAAAAGCAACAACATATTAAAATATGACAATATAACAATATTACAAAATGAAAAAATATGACAAATTACAATATCACTAGTGTTGTAGAAATGACCTCTACCTCCAGTAAAAACTGAAATATGGCCTTGAGAGGACAACTGAAATGTGCCAAAAGATTTTACTTAGCTATACAATTTAGGCAACATTTTCTTTCACATCCATGGCAAATTTTTGAGTTTTTTTCTATTTTGACCATTGTCATGAAGGCCAATATTGCCAGATTCACCACCCCAACGAATCTCCGATGTCCTTTAAATTTTCCTTGGATTAGCTAAGTGGAGAAAATTGTATGTAATCTAGTTCTGCCTTGATGAAGATGAAGTTGCAACGTATTGAGACAAAGTCAATAAAAATAAAAACAAACTTAACAAAAAAGAATGTTAGGGAGTTAAAAAATAAAAATGTTAACTGTGATCAGATTTTCATTGCAAGAGGTTGCGCCCGCATGCCTCCTTGGCTATGGAGGTACCGCTATGTATGAGGGTCCTCCTTGTATTTGTTGTAAAGAGTGCCAAGGATGTGACCTATGGGGGCTATAAAATTCCCAAACTTGCTCATAACCATGTCTTCTACCTTAGGGTCGAGGAAGAGCCTAGTGAGCACCATCGTATAACCATCACTGATCTCATCATCCCTGTATGGTGGCATCCTCTTGCACAAAGAAAAGATCTATATTGTAGAACCTGTGAGTCAATGCAAAGGTAAGGAGATGCAATAGGGTGGACATCTTGTTCTATCGATCAATGAGGTATGATTGCATTTTTTAAAAGAAAAAGTTTTCTTAGGATCTTTCTCTTTTGCATTTATAATGGCCTTTTATCTTCTCAATCATTGACATGAATGCCATCATAAATCTCTCATAGACATCCATGTCAGTAAAAGTGATTATACTCATAATGGGCTTGGTGAAACTAAGCAAGTAACCTATATGAGCCCACCACTCACAATCTAGGATGAACATCTTCACGTTTTGGGCCTTCATAATGCTCTACTACCTCCATTTTGATATTTTTGGTTAGAGATATCACACTAAAAATTAATTTTTTTATTCAATAGGCAGAAGTCTTCCTATACATATCTATTCTCTTATAAAATAAGAGTGCATGTATCTCCTAAAACCACTCAAACTAATCTAGGCGAGTTGTTTCAACAACCCCTACAACTCACTCATACTTAATATAATATTAACAAGAATAATACTATACCAACTATGACGTACTAACTTAATATTCTCAACATTCCTCCGTCCCCCTAGTACGGACATAAGAAAAAAAGACACTACACACGTACTCGAACAAACATGTAATTTGACACATACTTTGATGGATGGGAACACATCAACCAATCCAAGTATGAACTAGGGCACATATTAGTTCATACTCCATATCTATGTGAACATAACATTTGTTTACAGACATATCAGGTATTCACAAATAGAGCGATGCACATCTATTTGTGATATGTAAACAAGTACTAGTATGTTTGTTTAAAATTTATACTCAGTGAGAATACATCATCACCAATCACACCATATATGTAAACAGGGACTAACATATTTGTTTACAATTCATTGAGAACATGGTATCACAGTAGAAAAACTCGTAAATGGTAATTACTAGGCAACCAAAACTTTTGACCCATACTCGGGACTCGGGGATTACTCGATAATTTTGTTGATACTTTAAAAAATATATATAAATATATACAATACATTGAAACACACAAAAAAATGAAATGAATGTAGAGAACACAAACTATTATCACTGCTAAACCCCGCAAGCAAACTGTCAAATGGAAACCACAAATGAGTTATGAAGCTTGGAAACCGCGGGCAAGCCAAATGGATCCACCATCTATGAATCAAACCTTGCAAACCTTCAACGCTATAGACACTGGCAGACTGATAGAAATGGAGCAATGGTCAACAAATTTCACATCCTAAATGCATAAAACCCAGATGCAACCAAAATTAGAATAAATAGAAATCAAAGTGAAGTTCTACGGTTGTCATTTTTGATTTTTGCTATGTGTTTTTTTACCAGAGTCGATGCAAAGTTTCCACCCAAAACCCATAGTTAACAACAAGTAATCGCAGTTAGTTACTTGCTATTAACCGCGGGTTTTGGGACCCTATCCACCCACGGTTAACTGTGGCAAGTAATCGTTTTGAAAAAAATCCAAAGTTTTCTATGCGCACTTGGAGGGTACTGCGTTTTTTAAGACAGAGCATATCATCTTTGAACAAACACATAAATCAAAATACAAAGATTGAGGATGTCATGTCCCTTTGTTCGAAATATTAAAAAAGAATAAATTAGTAATAATTCTTTACGTGTTCCCAAGGGTACTTTTAAGTCACAACTTAAGGACATCTAAAGGGTGTTATTAATTGAATGGAGCCAAAAAGGATACGTTAATTAAAAGTCAAGTGGAAATTAGAAAATTAAAACAATTATTAATTACTTTTTGGAGCAAAGTGGAAATTAGAATTAAAAAATAATCCTAAATTGTTTTTAGGGTTGTAAGTGAAAAGTAATTATAAGGATGAAAAAAAAGAAAAATACATCTATTATTATCATTCAACTTTTATAATTTATTGGAGAGCTTGAAGCTACCATACTTTTTCACAAAGGATGAAAACCCTAAGATTTACAGGTACAAAGATGAAACTTTTCATACCCATTTGATAATTCCATCCAGGAATTACAACGATGCTACCAGATTCAGTAAATATCAGTTTTAGAGGTTCATTCAATTAGGGCGTCATATTTCAAGAGACAAATTTATTTTAAAAAAAAGTATAGATCCGTACAGATATGTACAACAACCATTTTCAATCACGCTGGGCAACATCAGAATAGTTTAGAGTTGTCGTACTATGTTGAACCATTTCACTCAGGGTTTCAAGGATTTTTAGGTGTTTCACGCTGATTCCAAGTTAGGGTTTGCCAATGATTAACAATACCATTCCCAGCACCCCAACGCTGCCAGCGAGTACAAATTTATAATCAACGGTATTTAATTTTAGAAGTAATTGTTTTTGGTTTCCTTTTAGCAGGGTTTGACCCAATTTAATTGTAATTAACATTTACGAAAAATTATTTTAATAGGGTTTGAACCAGTTGATTATATTCAGTAGTGGGTATTCGTATTTATTGTTGCATGTGATGTTTTATGCTCAATCAAATTGTCAATCTTTCGGAATAAATAAATAAATAAAAAATTCAAGGTTCTAATATTTATGTCAAGATTTCAATAAATAAAATTAGAAATTCAAGGTTTCAATATTTATTTGTCAAGATTTCAATTTAGAGGGTTATTACAATGGTATTAGAGCCGTGATTTTGCTAGCTGTAAATCATGATGACAGTGGAAGAATCCATGTTAGAAGTGTTGCAAGCTATGCAAGAATATCAAAAAAACCTAAAGGCATGGATAAAAATAAAGATGAAAAGCTACAAAGGAGCAAAAGGAATTCAACGTGCAAGTCAAAGGTAAAGGGATCTATTTGAAAAGGAACCAGAGAATGTAGTTGAAAAGAAACTAACCACATTACAGACAAATGCAGAAGATGTAATAAGGACTTAGAAAATGTGTGATGAATGGCTAAAAAGAGCTAAGGAAGCTAAGTTGATAGCCACCCAAGCAAAACAACACCAACAAAAAATTAAGGGAAATTTTTTTTCAATTGTGATGGAGCATGAGAAAGAAGAAAAACTAGAGCCACAATAAATTGTAGAGATCAATAAAGAGCAACAGGTATTTGGGATACAAATAGAAGTTGGAATTAACCTACAAGGTAGCAGTGTGGAGGAACATAAAATTGTGAAGAAGGTGGAATTTGGCTTCACTAATATTTATGCTACAGATTCAGGTCACACAGAGATGATCACAATCAACCAATGTCATGAGGCCGAAATGACATGCATAGAGGCAATTGAAGGAATAGCCAAGGTTTCAAAAGCATTAACTCTTAATGCAAACAACGATTTATATGAAGAACAAATAAGAGTACTGCAACGGAAGCAGAATGGAGAGGTCATTCTCCATGAAGAATAGTTTTCAGGAAAGCTAGAATTTGCAAATACAGATTTAGGCACCACTGAGAAAGTTGTATAGGGAATTGAATATCAACAAACAAAACAAGTTTAGATGCTCACATTTGGACGAGAATTAAAAAGAATAATATGGAATCCTATTATTTGCAGGACAATTTAGGTATTGCTTGAGGGCAAACAATCTTTGGGAAGGGCGGACTGGCATACCTCTTTTTTCTAAATATTAAAAAATAATAAATTAGTAATAATTCTTTACGTGTTCCCAAAGATACTTTTAAGTCCCAACTTAAAAGAACATTTAAAGGGTGTTATTAATTGAATGGGGCCAAAAAGGGTACATTAATTAAAACCAAGTCGAAATCAAAAAATTAAAGTAATTATTAATTACTTTTTGGAACAAAGTGGAAATTAGAATTAAAAAGTAATTTTAAATTGCGTTTAGGATTGTAAGTGAAAAGTAATTATAAGAAAAATGAAAAAGAAAAAATACATTTATTATCATCATTCAACCTTAAATTGTTTTTGGAGAGTTTGAAGCTACCATATTTTTTCACAGAGGACGAACACCTTTAGATTTACAAGTACGAGGATGAAACCCTTCATACTCATTTGGTAATTCCATCCAGGGATTACAACGATGCTACCATATTCAGGGAATATCAGTTTTAGAGGGCCATTCAGTTAGGGCATCACATTTCAGGTGGCACAAATGCATTTAAAAAAAGTATAGATTTGTATGAATACGTACGATCATTTTCAATCAGGGTGGGCAACATTAGAGTAGTTTAGAGTTGACGTACTATGTTGGACCGTTTCACCTAGGGTTTCAAGGATTTTTAGGCGTTTCAAGCTGATTCTAAGTTAGGGTTTGACCAATGATCAACAATACTATTCCCAACACTTCAACGCTGCTAGCAAGTACACATTTACAATCAATGGTATTTTATTTTAATTGTTTTTGGTTTTCTTTTAGCGGGGTTTGACCCAATTTAATTGTAATCAATTCTTTTAGTAGGGTTTGAACCAGTTGATTATATTCAGCAGTGGGTGTTCGTATTTATTGTTGCATATGATATTTTATGCTCAATCAAATTGTCAATCTTTTAGAACAAATAAATAAATCAGAAATTCAAGGTTTCAATATTTATTTGTTAAGATTTTTAATAAATAAAATAAAAAATTCAGATTTTCAATATTTATTTGTCAAGATTTCAATTTAGAGGCTATTATAGTGGTATCAGAGCTATGATCTTGTCAACTGGTGAATCATGAGGACAGTGGAAGAATCCATGTTAGAAGTGTTGCAAGCTATGCAAGAATACTAGAAAGATATAAAGGCATGGATAAAAATAAAGATGGAAATGTCAAAATCTAAGCTTAAAAAATCTACAAAGGAGCAAAAGGAATTCAACATACAAGTCAAAGGTAAGGGGATCTTATTTGAAAAGAAACCAAAGAATGTGGTTAAAAAAAACTAACTACATTGCAGACAAAGACAGAAGATATAATGAGGACTTAGAAAATGTGTAGTGAATGGCTAAGAAGAGCTAAGGAAGCTAAGTTGATAGCCATTCAAGCAAAACAACACCTACATAAAATTAAGGGAAAAAATTCTCCAATTGTGATGGAGAGCATGAGAAAGAAGAAAAATCAGAGCCGCAAAAAATTATAGATATTAATGAAGAGCAACAGAAATCTAACATACAAATAGAAGTTGGAATTAACTTACAAGGCAACGGTGTGAAGAAACATAAAATTGTGGAGGTGGAATTTGGCTTCACTAATATTTATGCTACAGATTTAGGTCACATGGATATGATTATAATTAGCCAATGTCATGAGGTTGAAATGACATGCATAGAGGCAATTGAAAAAATAGCCAAGGCTTCAAAAGCATGAACTCTTGATGCAAACAATGATTTATATGAAGAACAAATCAGAGTAGTGCAACAGAGGCGAAATAGAGAGGTCATTTTGCATGAAAAAAAGTTTTCAGGAAAGCTAGAATTTGCAGATACAGATTTTGGTGCAATTGAGAAAGTTTTACAAGGAATTGAAGATCAACAAACAAAACAACTTCAGATGCTCACATTTGTACGGGAATCAGAAAGAATGATATAGGACCCTGGTATTTGTAGGACAATTTCGGTATTGCTTGAGGGCAAGCAATCTTTGGGAAGGGTGGACTGTCATGTCCTTTTTTTCAAAATATTAAAAAAGAATATATTAATAATAATTTTTTACATGTTTCCAAGGGTACTTTTAAGTCAACTTAAAAGGAAGACATCTAAATGGTACATTATTTAAAAGGCAAGTGGAAATTAGAAAATTAAAGTAATTATTAATTACTTTTTGGAGCAAAGTGGTAATTAGAATTTAAAAACAATTTTAAATTGCTTGTTGGGTTGTAAGTAAAAAGTAATTATAAAAATGGTGAAAAAGAAGAAAAATATATTTATTATTATCATTCAATTTTTAGAATTTATTGGAGAGCTTGAAGCTACCATACTTTTTCATAGAGAATGAAAACCCTTAGATTTATAGGTACAAGGACGAAATCTTTTATACCTATTTGGTAATTTCATCTAGAGATTACAACGGTGCTTCCAGATTAAAAAAATATCCGTTTTAGAGGTCCATTCAACTAGGGCATCACATTTCAGCGGACAAAAATTTATTAAAAAATAAAAAAATACATATTCGTACGGATACGTACGATGACCATTTTCAATCACGCTGGGCAACATCAGAGCGGTTTAGAGTTGTACTATGTTGAACCATTTCAGCTAAAGTTTCAAAGATTTTTAGGCATTTCAAGCTGATTCTAAGTTAGGATTTGACCAGTGATCAACAGTACCGTTTCCAACACTCTAGCGCTGCTAGCAAGTACAAATTTACAATCAACGGTATTTAATTTTAGAAGTAATTGTTTTTGGTTTTCTTTCAGCAGGGTTTGACCCAATTTAATTGAAATCAACATATATGAAAAATTCTTTTAGTAGGGTTTGAACTAGTTGATTATATTCAGTAGTGGGTATTTGTATTTATTGTTGCATGTGATGTTTTATGTTCAATCAAATTGTCAATCTTTCAAAACAAATATCAGAAATTTAGGGTTTCAATATTTTTTTGTCAAGATTTCAATTTAGAGGCTTATTACAGAGGACTGGGTCCTCAATATATTTTCAGTGGGTGTTGGCCATGTCATTTAATTCACGTTTGCAGTCTTTGTACTTGATCATTGCTACTTGATCATGAACAACATAAATGCTAGCCATTGATATTGGACATTGTTTTCGGCATTAGTTAGTTTGGTGTAGGTTTTCAATCATTTGTAGCCAAAGTACATCATCACTGCCCCTAATGACTAACAACTTTTCAAGCTATGTAGTCTTTTCGGCACATTCTGGTTTTGCCACTACAACGAACTGCAACTTCTGAGTTAGAGGTGAACTCGAGGTTGGATTAGCCTCCTTTCTCTATTTCCTTTGACCTCCTGCATGTTCAACTTGGTAGGTCAAACAATATGGTCTTTTGTTGGATGTCGTAAATTGGATGGACCCTCCCCCACCAAAACAAGATGGATAGGCGCATTCCCTAAGGACGCTAGGTCTGCCTGATAATGTGTCCTTTATAAGGAGAGAATTTGATGTTTTGACAAGTAACAATATTCACAAAATGACTCTTATTGATTGACATGCCAATTATTGACACAACCTATAAACCTAATTTATAAAACTGACAAAGTTATTAAAAAAAGACAACCATAGACTTTTAATTAATTAATAAAACAAAAAACTAAAGACTCAAACAATCTTTCGGAAAACAAACATATTTCATATAGATGTGAATTGTATAACATAAAACATGCTTACAATTAATTAATTTATTTTTTAATGACTCTGACTCCACAACATTACATCTTAAATGTCATGTCCCTCTTGATGGGGACATGGTGGAAGACCATTAGCCTTTAACCCTTCCTAGGGGCTAAGGGACAAGCATAAAGGGAAGTGAGTATTAAAATGTTTTAATTGAATATGTAAAATTACTTTTTTTGAAAATTACTTATGTTTCTTATTTCACTTAAAGAGGGATTTTTAAGGGTCTTAAGGACTTAAGTGCTTTTAAGAAAAGATTATAAGGAAAGGTCTTTTAAATCAATTTTTATATTATGTAAAATTATATTTTTTGAAAATTACTTATGTTTCTTATTTCACTTAAAGAGGGACTTTTAAGGGTCTTAAGGACTTAAGTGATTTTAAGAAAAGATCATAAGGAAAGGTCTTTTAAATCAATTTTTATATTATCCTCCCTTTGCTTTTTTGTGCACCACGCTTGGAGGGTTACAAAAGTGAAGAGTTCATTTGGTAAGGGCATGCCATTTTTTGAATATTGAAAACTTGATCTATTAGCACACAAATGCTAAGCCATTTGTTTGAAGTCGAAACCCTTCAAACAAATAAAGTTAGAGGACGGAAACCCTTTTCTTTCTTTGGGGTAATTCTATTTGGGAGTTATCATTGGATTCATTTGGTCATTCAAGGGTGTTTTAAACACCATTTGTCATTTTTAGGTTGACGCCTTGCTTTTGAAAGAGTGGCGACTTGGTTGGAGGAGTGAAATCTCACTTTTTGATGGATTTTGTGCCCTAGTGGAAATTATGAAATTATTTGCAAACTTTTACAGGGTGGCGATTTATTTTGAGGTATTTCAGTATGTTTTTAGAGATTTATTGCCCAAAAAATATTCAATAATTATTATATATATTTTCAGCTTAGGTGAATTGTTTGGAGCGGTTTGAGGCTTCAAAATACTTTCAGATTTTTGTCATAAATTTCGCCTATTAAATCTGTAATTATTATGTATGTTTATGAGGGCTTCAGTGGAATAATTATTAATTAAATTCCAGCATGGGAGCGTCTAGGGTTTTGAAAAATTTTCATGATTTTGGAAGGATAAAATTGCTTATTTGGATCAGCCAATTGTTGTTAGGGTTTAGCATAATTTATGCTAATTTTTTGAAGCTATCAGTGGCTAGGGTTTGCTAAAGTTAAATCAGGAATTTTCTATTGTGAGGTAGGGTTTCCAAGTATTTCTAATTTTTAACTAATTGCCTCTTTTGGGGACATTACAGTGATATCAGAGCCAATTTCTTGGCCAGTTGTGGGGTGTGAGTGATTTCAATGGATTGGCAACCTAGGTTTCTGCCAAAAAAGAAATACAAAGATCCCATTCAAATTGTAAGGATGAAGAAAACAATGGATGAAGCTATGGATAAATTATTGCAAGCCATGGAGAATTATCAGAGGGAACTTAAGGCACTAAGGCCTAAGGATGTGACAAAGTCTATGGGGTTAAGTCCTAGACCTCAAAGGTCTATTTAAAAAAAAAAAAAGGTTGAACTACATGTGAATGATGAGCTTAAAAAATCAAAAAATTTGGGGCAACCAATGATTGAATTTATTGAGCCACAAGAATGAGAAATTTAAGGGTAGTTTAGTGAAGGTCTCCAACAAGCTATGGAGCAACCAATAGGGTTGCAAAGGGTAGTCCCTAAAGGGGGAGTAACAGAAAAATCAGAACTTTCCAAGGTGAAACAAGAAGTTGTTCAACAATTTCATGAGCCATCAAAAGAACAAGGTAAAGATATTTTATTTGTAGATGTCTTTATTTTCTAACAATTGTATGCATGATAGCCAAGTCACAAAAGATGAACACAAGGAGCTTGAACTAAAGGATGAAGAGATTGAAGCAAGAAGGGGATCACTTGTTGTATACCAAGGGTTCAAGTTTGAAGAACTTGCACCAACCTTCAAATATCTATTGACTTATTTTCAGAACAACCCTACAAAGAGTTATGTGATCAAAGAAAATATTGGAAATCTTGAAGATATAAGGCATGATGACTCCTTGATTCAAGCCCACAATTATTGGCACCAAGAGGTATGGGACCCCAATAATTTTTTGAGTTTTACAAAAGTTCTCAATTCTGATTTTGAAATATTTATGGCTGATTCCATGAGAATAAAGAAAAAATCATAATTGTTTGGGGTATGAAGCAATATAGGCATGCACAGGTCGATATTGGAAAGTTGGCATACAAAAAGAAGCTTCTTATTTGAAAACCATGATATTCACAAGGTTGGGGGTGTGGAAGACATCTCAACCCATGTCTATTCAATGAAGAAAGATGGGCATTATGATGGCAGCAAAAGGGATAAAGATGTTTTGTTGGCAAAGGGAGGCAAGCATGCTAAGCACAAGCTAAGGTATGGAGGTCTTTTAAATTTATTTTTATGACTAGATTATGGTCATCATAGGCAACATACCAAGATGGATGTTAGAGGCCTTAATTTCGATATGGTTGATAAGTTCTTCAATCTATACATTCAAAAACAATTCATAAGGGATCATATATGGGGTGTAGTGAATTCTAACAATTTTGTGAAGGGCCAATACACACAATTCATGAATTAAGAAAAGCTCAAACTGATCATAAAAATAATGACTATCAAATAAAAATAATTTCAAAATTTTTCTTTCATGGGAAGTTCACCAAAAATTGCTCCAAAATTTCGAAAACCCTAGTTCCCTATAAAAAATAATTAAATAATAATCTAAAAATTATTAATTAATTTTCTATCAAATTAGGGCTTCAAATCTTCTAAAAAACTCCACGTTAATGTGCAAAAAATTAGTAAATAATTTCAGAATATTAATTTGCATAAATAGACTTTAAAAGGGGCCTCTAAACCCTCAATCAAGCTTCCAAAATAGTTTGTTTCACTTGCAAAATTAGTGCAAATAATAAGTATCAAAAGAACCTCAATTAGTTCACCAAAACCTCACAATAGCTCTTCAATGCAAATCACCCCACACTAGGGCAAGTAACAAGATCTCCTTTAGCAAAGGTGGCGTTAAAAGACACCTTTAGTAGAAGTCTCAACACCAAAACAACGAAAACCTATTGGACATGCATCTCAGTAGCTTCTTCAAGCATGAAGAAATAATTATCAAATTCAACATGTATTCAATTGTGATCTTCAACTTGTATTTGTACCTTCCAAAGGGGAGCGAACTACTTTGAGGAGTTAAAATATCTCATAAGCTTCACTTGCCCTTTTTAGAATATCTTTTCTTTTCTTTACTTTAGCTCCCAAGCCAACATTCCTTTTAATTTCACTTTAGACCTTTTTCAATTAATTAAAGAACTTGCCTTAATAAATTAGTAATTGAAATTACTTTTTGGTAAATTAAATAATTAGGTCATCACTTAAATAATTAATTAAATTGCTCTAATAATTAAAGTGATAAAAATCACTTTATAAACAATTTATTAATTATAAAGCCGTTTAGAATAATCATTAAAATTAACTTAATTTTCCAAATGGTTAAAACCATTTTTTTCGGTAATTCGAATAATTATCCAAGATAGTTCTATTTTAAGAATTAATTAATTCCTTATATTTTGGAATAATTAAAATCACTATTTGGGCAATTTTATTAATTATTAAAATTATATGAAAAAGGGACATCACAGTGCTCTCTTCTTAAATTTGCTTGCCCTCAAACAAATGCAAACTCATATGTTCAATTACCATGTCCAAATGGTAAAACCTGCTATAGTGCTCAAAAAGCCTTGCTCTTGTACTTGTTAAGTGGAATAACTTTTGCCAAAAAACATAATGTGACATACCCCAAATGGATATCGAATGCCATTCCATCTTGCCAACATGCCCCATAATGCAAACAAAATATGTTCTTGCTTCCCAAGAAGTGGTAACCCTCAACAGAGCCATGAATATGCTGTACTTATACTTTGGTGGCTGCCCTCAAATCCCAGATGTGTCCTCATAGCCTTCCAAAGGCTCCACATGTTCCTAGCCAAACACCCCTTTCAATACAAAGTGGTGGATGAGGAAGCTCCTTTTCCTTATACCCTCCAAGGGAGTGATATGTGGCCAAAAGTTGAAATAAAAAACATCATAGAATTTGATTACCTTGCTGCCCCGAGGGTAATGACCCCCCAAATGCCATGCTATCACTTTGTAATCATGCAAAAAGAAATCAATTAGGTACCATCTTGTAAACTTACCATGATGTGAGGCCTCAAGGTAGTACAATTCAACATATATGGGCCTTCTTGTGCACGCCATGTGCCCTTTCAAAGGCTGCCCTTTATCAACATTGTTATGCATGCATGTAACACTCCATAAGCTCATCAAGAGTCCCCAAAAATATCCACAAGAAGGCTGTACCTTACTGGTGTGAAAGCTCGTTGTCACCTTCCCAAAGTGCCAACAAAAATATGTTTTCTAAATCTTGCATAAGCTGGACTGTATTAATCAAATCAACATTTCCGTCATGATGACATGGCTATTTATGCAAAAAGATCACTGATTTTTCATGTAGACAAACATGGAAATAGATGTTCTCATACCTTTCTTGTTCCCATGGCTGATATATGTCATAAAATTCTGAATTTTCCTCTTCATACATGGCTGCGTTTCTTCCTTGAAATATGATTTTTTTGAGCAATAAATTTCAGAACTTATACGCATCTCCCTTCTACCTATCAAGTGCTCAAAAAACTCATGTGTTGCCTTCTAAAAAGCTATTGTGTTTGCATATAGAAATCTGATTTTTGGGACAAATTAGAATCAACATGTGCATGCTCACCCTTCTCCCTTACCCTTAGCTGTCATGTGCATGATAAATTGCCCCTAGTGTAGATTAGAGGCCATGAATATAACAAAATGATTTCAGAATGTTTCGAAAAAAAAGAATACCATTTTTTCTTAAAAAAAATACCTTGTAAATAGCTGCTTATAACTTGGGCCTTTTCCAAAGCCAAGAGAGGTGTCAAAACTTTACCCATACTTCCAAAGTTATTCATAAACTTTGGCATAGGGGGATGCGCATAGCAAATTAGGTACTACCCTTGCAATTCAAGTGTTCTATCCTTCTCTTTTATCCATGTAACATAAAAATCAGATTCATGCATACTTACCAATTTCATGATAGGGCATATTCTTTTTGGACTTATTGGCTGCCTATGCTTTGAAATTACAGCCCCTTTATCACTCCATCCAACTTCTTTCTTTGATTCAAGCTCCTTGTTTTCACCTTTTGTGGCTTCATTGTCATGCACACAATTATTATAAAATAAATAGAAAGCTTCAAAAAGGTCTTTACTTTGTGCTTCTTTTAGTTCATACTTATTGATTTTCTCTTTTTTTATCATCCACTTGCACCCCTATGGGCTGTCCTAAAGTGTTATTTTTTTGTAGCTCATATTCCTTCTTCCAACTTGATTTTTTTATTTCATTGGCCTCTTCTTAGGAACCTTCATGAAGGGTTGTTCATTCTTTTCCTCCAACTCTCCATGTAGCTCAATACTCTCTTCTTCTACATGCTCCACTATCAAATAAGGCCTCAATTTTTCCTCACAATCAATTGCAACATTTTCAAATAACATATTTGCAATTGGGAAATTTTCTTTTTCTAGCCTCAAACTTGTTAACAAGATAGATAATAATGGCTTGGAATGATCATCAATCTCATTGAATGTCAAGGTCAAGATTCTCTGCATAGAAGCTACAACATTTTTGAGAGGATTTTTACAAGCAATTGCAAAAAAATGTTGAAACATCTTAACAATAAGTTCATCACACTCCATATCTAACATCAAAATACATGACATGGTTGAAGCCATAGTTTTCAGAATGTTGACCCTTTTAGCCAAGGAGTGTCTTTTCTCCTCTTCGAGACTTTGGAAGCTCTCCACAATCAACGAAAATATCTCCTTCATGATTTTATCACTGTAGGGAACTTCAAGAATTGTTAGTCTTAAAACTTCATTAATACAATTAGTAACCAAGAGCCTTACCTTCTCATTTGTGTCTCTCAAGAGTTCATGTTGAACCAAGTAAGTCCTTGAAAGCTGTATTGCCCACTCATGGATTTATATTATGATTGATTTAGCTTGGATAACCTCTTTTCTATTTCTTCTAAGGTGCTGATTACATCCTCCATTGGTTGGCATAGGTCCCCTAGCCTTATACCTGCATTGTAGAGCCTTTCTTTCTTCATTTCTTCCATGATCACACCAAATATTTTTTCTGTTTGCAACCAAACTTCACAGGTGGACAAGATCGGTGCTTTGATACCACTGTATTGTCTCCAAATAGAACGATTTAACCAAAAAGGGGTTTTCTCCAAAATACACAAAATTTGAAATTAAAAATCAGCAAACCCTGCTGCCGCAATTGCACTTCCAAACTGAAAATTAACTCCAATTCATCTTGAAATAAATATCAAATAAATACTTTGTGAATTTGGCCATTAATTGCTCCTGCCGCAATGAAAAAAGACCTTGAAATGGATGTTTCAACCCTCCAAAGCCTAGCCCCACATTCGCTGAATTGAAGTCCTTTCCCACTAATCCTTGCTCAAGCTTTAGTCCAATCCAATTGCCAAAACTTAAAAAATTATTGCAATAATTAATTCATGATGAAACCCTTGCAAATTTGCTTTCAACAAATATTATTTCCTACAAACAACTGAAAAATTAAAAAAATTATAACTTCCTCAATATTTGAAATTATGATACAAACAAAAGCTCAAATTGATCATAGAAATAATGATTATCAAATAAAAATAATTTCAGAATTTTTCTTTCATGGAAAGGTCACTAAAAATTGTTCCAAAATTCTGAAAACCCTATTTTCCTACCAAGAATAATTAAATAATAATCTAAAAATTATTATTTAATTTTCTATCAATTTAGGGCTTCAAATCTTCCACGAATTTTCTCAAAAACCCCATGCTAATGAGCAGAAAATTAACAAATAATTTCAAAATATTAATTTGTGCAAGTAGACCCTAAAAGGGGCTGCCAAACCCTCAATCAAGATTCCAAAATAGTTCGCTCCACTTGCAAAATTAGTGCAAATAATAATATGAAATAATAAGTATGAAAATAATCTCAATTAGTTTACCAAAACCTCACAATAGCTCTTTAATGCAAATCTTTCCACTCGAAGGCAAGAAACAAGACCTCTTTTAGCAAAGGTGACGTCAAAAGACATTTTGTAGAATGATCAACACCAAAACAATAAACCCCTATTGGGCATGCATCCCAATAGCTTCTTCAAGCATGAAAAAACAATTATTAAATTCAACATGTCTTCAATTGTGATCTTCACCTTGTATTTGTACCTTCCAAAGGAGAGTGAACTACCTTGAGGAGGTAAAATACCTCATAAGCTTCACTTGTCATTTTTAGAATATCTTTTCCTTTCTTTACTTTAGCTCCCAAGCCGACATTCCTTTTAATTTCACTTTAAGCCTTTTTGAATTAATTAAATGTCTTAATAAATTAGTAATTAAAATTATTTTTTGACAAATTAAATAATTAGGTCCTCACTTAAATAATTAATTAAATTACTCCAATAATTAAAGTGATAAAAATCACTTTTCAAGCAATTTATTAATTACAAAGCCACGTAAAATAATCATTAAAATTACCTTAATTTTTCAAATGGTTAAAACTATTTTTCAGCAATTCGAATAATTATCCAAGCTAGTGCTATTTTAATTCTTAATTAATTGCCTTATATTTTTGAATGAATAAAATCACTATTCGGGCAATTTTATTAATTATTAAAATTATATAAAAATGAGACATCACACTACTACTGATCAATCATGCTAAAACATACTCATGCAAGGAGGAACACGAGCCTGTAAAATCATAATGATGGCAAAACAATAACAAAATTGACAATATGGCAGCTTTCATATCAACACAATTACCAACTACATGATTTGTATGACTATCTTAAAAAATTTGAATCTGCATTAATTTTGCCGAAGTAAAAACTATCACAACACAAAGCTACCATCCACATGGAAACCAAGCAATTGGTTTTCTCCTGGGCTATTAAAAAGACATCTTACGCTTACAGGCAACCCGCATTGATGACGATGATAATTTTGGTCAGAGATATCATATTAAAAATTAATTATTTTATTCAATAAACGAAGATCTTATATATGTTTATTCTCTTATAAAATAGGAGTCTGCATCTATCTCTTAAAACCACTCAAACTAATCAACATGAGTTGTTTCAACAACCCATCCAACTCACTCACATCTAATATAACACTAACAAGAATAATACTACACTATGACATACTAACTTAATATTCTCAATGCATGTAGTCCAAATTTTGGTGATAACCATGTTGCAAAGTGCCTCTCATGCCTTCACAAGTCATTTTAAGATGATTGTGTGTGAGGAGAATCAAGTCTTGACAACCTAATAGGAATTTAAAATATATATATATATATATATATATTTTTTTTTTTTTTTTTTTGAAAATCTATAAGTTACATTATTACAACATCATCTACTGTTTTTCAAATTTTAAAACAAACTATATATAAATTTCAAATTGTAAATTAAAATTACAAAAGTAAATAAAAAATACCATTCCACTTACCTTCAACAACTCCAACTTCGAAAATGACCATAGGTGACCTGCAACATGTGATGGTTCATGACAAAAATTGGATCTTTTTGGCCTTGGCATACACCTCTTTGATCCACTTGATTTTGTTGCCCAACTTTTGCAGCATTAGGTTGAGTGAGTAGAAAACCAAAGTTGTCGAAGATATGTGCCCATACCTTGCCTCCACCAACATCCTTGCGGCTTTGCAATTTTTAGCATTGTTTGTTTTGAATTGGATGATGTTTTGAGGCCCCACTGTCTCAATGGCTTCAAAGAAGATGTTGGCGATGGATTGGGCATCCTTGACATCCCTGTCACAATCATAAACTTTAAATAATATTTCCCTTTTAGGGCACACTACAACCACATTAATCAAAGATCAATTTCTAGCATGTTTCCATCTATTGGAAATGATGGACATCCTCACTTCGACCCACAAATCCCTAATTGGCTGCAATGAATCCTGTACAATTTTTTTTTCTTTCACTAACAAGGCAATGCAAAGCTTTTGATAATGGGCATGTGTACCCTTTTGGGTCCCTTGTTGACCCTACTCACCATATCCTGCTAATATGGTGACTTGACAACATTAAAGGACAATGCATTGGCGTACACACAATGCAATGAGCCCATCAAAGATATTTGTGGACTTGTTTTGAAATGAATGGTCTTTTGTGCTTCTACGTAAAAGAGGAGAATTCTTTGTGTGGAGGGTGTCTCTAAAAATTGATGTGTTATGGCCACAACTATGGAAATCGTATGAGATGGGCAATCGATGGCTTCCTTGATTGAGATTTTTTCTTTACCAATGGATGACTCGATTTCAAGGCAACCGCTGCATCACTTGCTTCTTGTTCTTTGTTTTCTAGAATTACTGTTGTTGGCACTGGTGCATCCTCCTTCCCCAAGCAAGTTTTGAGGCCCTGTCTAGGGATTCCATCAATAGGCTTTCACTTGATTGCATGGGTAATGTGTCTGACTTTACAACCATTTCATACCCAAATATAACCCCCACCGACTAGAGCGCACTTTAGCATTGCAACATACTTCCAAAGCGGCGAATGCGGATTGGTTTTGAACCGGGGTTGGTCCATGGAACTAGCAGTTGCAGCCATTGTAATACATGTAGCTACAAGATTAGAAACCGACATAATATTAGCCTCAGGAAAAAAAAACCATAGGGCATGGCCTACATAGTTGTTAAATAAACAACAATAAAAAACAATAAAAAGAAATATGAAAGGGTGTGAATATTAAAATCAAAATGAAAACAAAAAACAAAATACAAAATACAAAATACAAAAAACAAAAAACAAAAAACAAAAAACAATTTTTTTTTAAAATCGTCAATCCAAGAATTCTCCTTTGAAGCTCCTCAATTACTTTTGGTGTGAATAGGCACTCATAGTGATGTAGGAATATGATAACACTTTATTTGGAACTTTGCTTGATGAAATATCAACCCTAAATGAGCAATGAGTGGTAAGTATGCAATGATAGGTAAGTGTGTTGTTTTATGTTTTGATGCAATAATATTTGAGTTTTTAGCAGCTTTAGGGTTTCCAAGTGTTTCTTTGTTTTTTTAAAATTCTATAGCCAACATGTGAAAAAAATAAAATAATATTATAAACATGGAAAAGCTTGTGGGTTTGCCTTGTGTATGTCCAAAACAGTCCGCATACTCTCGGATCCTTCAACAAAAGGACCCAATTGCACCTTGACCGTCATAGGCATGCTTGGGGTGAATCATAGGAGAACTGAATTCATACTTGAACTAAGTACATCTTGGATTGATACTAGGGGGAGGGGACGAATTAGTAACATAGAATTTAATTTAAAATTATTGATATTTAGTTTTTTATTAGATTTTATCAGGTTTTAAGTTTATTAAATAAATGTTATTAATGTTTAGTAGATTTTAGATTTTATTAGTTTCTCTTAGATTATATTAGTTTTTAGATCTTCATTTTATTAGGTTTTAGGTTTTTTCCTTTTGTATTTATTTTTATTTTGTTATTTTTGGGTCATGTGCTTTGTGAGTGTAAACACACGATTACAAAGGTTAGTTTTACGGTTAGTATGAAATCAAAAGTAATTGAAACATACTGCTAACCTAAGTGTGGTTCTCTGATTGAGCAAGATGACGAAGATGACAAATAAAGAAACAAGTAAACACAAATGGTTATATCTTTCCTTGCTATCTCCTTGCCAAAAAGTGTTGTGTGATCGGATGTAGTTGCAAAGGGCTTGTATAGTGCACGTGGGAAATTCAACAATGTAACCCCTTGCTAATTTGATGATGCGTGACAGGAATAGTTGAAGCTTTTGTAGGGCTATTTGAATAACACTTCGTTGTCTATTGAAAGCTTGTTGAGATTGAAGAGTGACCTTTCCATTTACAGACTTCTTGAATGATTAAGGACTATTGATCTTGGATTGAAATCTAAGGTGGACTAGTCAAACCTAATCTTTGGAAGGAGGGATGGGCCATGTCCTTGGGTAGAACTTGCAATCCCCCCATGCTTTGTAAATGATGGGTGATGTGAGGCATAAATCTATTTATGGAAAATAGAAAAAAGGAAAATGTTCATTGATTAGATTAGCCAACTAATTTGATTAGCTAGCTAATCAATCCTTGCTTAAATTTGTGATGGCTTTTTTCAAGGTCCAAGTTTGAATAGTTATTCAACTTAATTGATTTGGAGTGACACAAAGCAATGATATGATTCAGAATGCAATTAATGAACTTGATGATACAACGCGGTGAAAAAACAACAATTAGGAACAATTAGGGATGAAATGTTTAGCGTGCATTAGTAATATAGGTAAAATTGACATGAAGTGTTCGATTTTAGGTGTATGTAAACACACGATCACAAAGATTAGTTTTACGGTTAGTATAAAATCAAAAACAATTGAAACACACCGCTAACCTAGGTGTGGTCCTCTTATTGAGCGAGACAAAGAAGATGACAAATAAAGAAACAACTAAACACAAATGGTTATACCTTTCCTTGCTATCTCCTTGCCGAAAAGTGTGAATGTAGTTGCAAAGGGCTACTAGTAAAGGGAAAACCTGTTCTAGCACTGAGATGGGAGATGTAATGGATGGAACGAATTCAGAATGATGTTGGATGGTATTGGATGAGGATGGGGGACGATGACTAGGAATGAATTAGGGATCTTTAAGGACCATGTCATGTGGGAACCAAGTGTCCAGTCGTCAAAGTGTCGTTTGGATGACATGCCAAGATGGTTTCACGGGAAGTGTCAAGACTTTTTCCACTTCCTTATCAAGGTCAAAATGGGAAGAAAGGAAGGGCACAATAGGATGGACATGAGGATGATGCATGATATTTAGGATGGATAAGGACAGCTGAATATTATTCAAAAAGGGATGAGGATGCTTGAATGGAAAAAAATATGGCGTGAATGGATTGGACGAAGATAAGGGATTTAGATGGGGATGGGGCTGCCCCCAAGTGTCAAGGTACTTGTAGACAATAGATTATCTACACATGATGCTATAAACCTGGTTTTCATCAAGGTACTTGCCTAAGGCACCATAAGCATGGTTTTCCTCATTGGACGAATTATTTCTTTCTTTTTTAGTTTCTATTTTGAATTTTTTTTTGATTTTTCAGCATCTAAACTCAATGGAGGATTACAAAATACATGATGCTGACCCTTTTTGATCTCTAGCCCATACCTATTCTGGATAGCTTCTCTGCTAGAGTCCTGTTGGTGATGTGGACTTTATTGACATTGTTATGATCTTCATTGATTAGTAATTCTGCTTCCTCCAAACCTCTAAACAAGGTCTCTTTGTAGCCTCTATGAGAGTGTTGTTAGGAAGGGTAAAGTATGATAAGCATTGGATGAAAGTTCTGATTTGATGGTATAATATAGGATTTGGATGAAGGATATGATTGTGTAGGGATGTATAATAGCTGGGGGACCAAGGGAAATTGGGACTAACAGTCACACACATCGTTGTTGATTCTGGATGCTCCAATTGTGACATGATTTTGGATGTTGGGGGGTCAAAGACCTTTGAAAATTCTCTCAAAAGGACCACAAGATTTTTTAATTTTTTAGGCATGAGAGTTGCTACAATCTGAATGATTTTTGGATTATCGATTGTTCTTATATTGACTTCAATGATGTCTTCATCAAGCAATGTAGAACTGACTTGCTCATCTATTAGTGCCTCAAAGAGGTTTTCACTAAGGGATTGAATTTGTTGATTTTGATTGCCCTCTAGTGCCTTAAACAAGGTTTCACTAGGGGATGCTGATTTTGGATTTTGATTTGATGGATTGTCCCATAGTGCCTCAAACAAGGTTTCACTAAGAAACTTTCCTTTTGAACTTCCAGGACTTCGATCTTGATTGTCCCATAGTGCCTTAAACAAGGTTTCACTAGGGGACTCTAATTGAATGCTATTTTGGATACCCATAAATTTTGCAATTGATATGCTGCTATGGAAGAAGTCCAACGATGTGTGATTTTGTTGGTCCCAATCGGCAGGTGCGGGAGATTGAATGTCAAGATAAGGGATAGTATGGCTGATGAGAATAGGATGGGTGATATTGATGGAAGGATAAAAGGTTGCACAATCCTCATAGAGGCTACTAGAAAAATTTGCTTTGATGACGAAGGGAACTTCCTTAAATTCTGTGGAAGGATCACTGCTGTCTTCAAATTGATCTGTAGGAGGTGTGTAGCCAAGGTTGCAAGATTCTGATTTTGATTGGGATGCTAATGCTGATCTTGATGGTGACGTTGATATTGATAATGATGTTGATTCAGATATTGACAGGATTGATGTTGATTCTGATTTGGATGTGGCCACAAAGAGGCCTTGTTGGATTGTGTTGTCCAGAAGTACCTTTTTCACTTTTCGCTTGGCAATGAAGACTTTGGGACGAAGGGATTCCCTAAAATTGGGGATACTGTGTGATGGATGAAAGATGGATTGCTGGTTGATAATGGGTTCTTCGGAGAGGGGCTCATCGAAGAAGGGCTTGTCAAAGACGGGTGGACGGTCATAGAGAGGCTCATCGAAGTGAGGCTCATAAAAGATGGGAGGATGGTCAAAGGGTGAGTCATCAAAGGTTGACTTGTTAAAGATTTGTGATTCGACAAAAATGGGTTGACTCTTTTGACCTCTATGTGGAAGTGGACAAGTTTTATTGTGATGGAGAAAGGGATCTTGGCATGTCCCCGTTTGCTAATTCTCAAACGTGAATACATTTGGTTCTATTTCGATGTCTCCGTGATTAATCAAACCTTAGATATAAATCTAGAGTTTAAGACAACGATTAAGAGAATGGCCTTGAATCTTGTGAAATGCACAATATTCGTCTTCTTCATACCACTAAGGTTTTGGATTGTTTTCATCAAAATACTTGGTGTGTGGATACACAGTCGTGTTTGTTGTGACTAGTTAGTAAAATATTTCTTCTAAGGGCTCATTGAGAAGATTATATTGTCCCGTTTGAAACCTTATTTGGATACGGATGATTTTGATTCTTGATGTGATTGCAATGGTTCAGTGGCCAGATAGATGTTGGATAAGGGTGCCAAAATAGTTTTTCCTTTGCTAGTGTGATGATCAAGATTGTAACTAGGGGATGGGACATTTGATTGATGTTGACTATTATGATGTGGATGGGTTCGACTTTGCCTACTTAGGATGGAGCTTGCATTTGTTGGATCATAATTTGTAGGAAGTTAGACACATATTTCTAAGAGTAGTAAAAATACATCATTTTTGTTTTCAAACATGTATCGTTCATTTTGGACTATATCTAGATTTGTTTTGGATGCCATAGGCCTGGATGGAATCTGATGTAGGATTGGTTGATGTGATTTGATTACTATTTAGGATTTGGTGTGATGTTTGATTTGATTACGCTCATATTGGAGAAACGATGTATGTTGTGATTTTTATCGTTCCCAACTGATTGGTGCAGGAGATTGAATGGAAAAACAAGATTTGATTTGAATTTGGATGTTCAACTGATTTGGAATTGACGTGACCTGGTCAAAGTTGATCGGATTTGACTTGGTCAAAGTTGAACATATTTAACTTGATTAGACTTGGTCAAAGTTGACCAAATTTGTTGACTTGGTCAAAGTTTGACCTAATTTTGACATTTGAATTGGATTTGGACTTGGTCAAAGTAGACCAGATTTGGACAATTGATTTGAAATTGGATTTTTGGTCAAAGTTGATTGGATTTGACTTGATTGGTTGAGTTGATCAAATTTGACCATATTTGACTTACACTTTGACTTCAAATTAAACTTTGACTTTGTTTGAGTTTGGAAGTTGACTTTGAAAGGTTGACTTCAAAAGGTTTGCCCTAATTTGGCTTGATTTGATTTGATTTGAAAATGGTGGACCGGTTGAAATAATAGATTTGAAAAATCACCGTGATTGGATTTTGGATGTGGTTCAAATTGGACAAAGGGTACCATATGGAGAACATAGCGTTACAATAGTATAGAATGAGTCTTGGTTTTGGCAGAGTAACACCTTATCGTGTAACTTTGCAATTTGAATGTGACGAGATTGGACTTGTTTGATGTGTATAGGTTTAACACACAAATACGGGTATGAATGACAAACAAGCAGACACACCAGTACAAACCCTATGATTAGTGGTACAATGGGTGTGTAACCGATATGTAGTCCATGTATCTACCTCTAAAGAAGCGGGAATAGATTAATCTCTTAACCCTCACTTCAGGTGATATGTTGTGGGATCTTGGGGGAGGTTGGTTTCCCTTGTACTACAAATCATTTGTGGCTGAATGGTCTTAAGCTAAGCAAGAACAAGCTTATCTAGGTGCATCCCCTATATACCTTGCGGTACGTTGGGGCTCAAATCTGTGGAAGAGGACATTGACGGGTTTCATGAGATGGTTTAGTCCCTTCGCGACCACTCCAGTCGTAAGATCTTAGTGGATTGTCATTGGAAATTGTTCCTTGAGAGATTTGATAACCCAGTGTCGAAGATAAATCCCTTACCTTCATAAAACCCTTTATGGGGAATTCCACTTAGCTTTTACGACAACTCGCAATTTATATACCCTGTCGAAACACGGGGTTGGTATGTACACTTGGGGATGAAATATCAGTCGATGCATTCTAAGGACTCATGGTTGGGGAGCAAGGTCCTCGTACAACCAAAAAGAAAAAAAGGGGAAGATAAGCTATTTCAGATCCTTAGGGTCCTACAAGGGGCAAGAGGATAGCATACGTAGCATCTCTTCGAAGAAAAGATAACTTAAGTGTTTTTGGTTACCCAAGATTCCGAAATTGGGCAACGAGAGAGTATACATACATCAAACTACTATAACAAAAACACAAACACACAAATAAACTCAAGCAAGTTCATTTTAAAACACTAAATCGAAATGTGGATTTTTTTTTAAATGGCACCAAAGAAAGTAATGATATTGAGAGGCTTGTAATGTGAGAGGCTTGTTGAAAAAAACTAATGATATTGGGTTTCCAAGGTATGGAATGATTCATTGAACTCCTTTTCTTACCAATTTTGGCAAATTGTGCTTAATTTGGGTGTCTGAGAAACTTAAAAATCCATGTTTGGGGAAAAACAAAAAATCTGAACATGATTTAGGAAGGAATTTTCAAGTACATTTAGAAAATTCGGAGTGTTATAGGCCATTCCAGCCTATCCTACTATTTGAAAACATGCTCCATAAGGTGTCCATTCGGTTGGGTAAAAATGCTCAAAGATCTAAAATCAAAGGGACATTTAGCAATGACATGGAGGGAATGAATGGTCCACTTCAGCTAGGTATGTATGCTTGGAACAAGGTTGAAAGGGGCAATGAACAGCCCACTACAAAGTCTGATTTTGCAAAATAGGGTAAGTTTTATTTAGAAGGCAAATGACCAATTACTACTTCACTTTTCCAAGGTAAGCAACATCCACACTTGGGGAGTCCAACTTGTGCTTTCAAGATACACATAGAGGCCAACTCTTTGATATCTTTCAAATCTGATTTTTTTTTATGATCATCATGTCTCTTGAATGTGCCATAGGCACTAAGAAGTTGAATAGTTTTACTCCAACCAAGAATCGCAGGGTTATAAGGAAACATGGTAGTTGTGTGACAAAGGAATTGGTTTACTCCAATGCCAAGGTACAAGTAAAGTGGTGGGATGAAAATGGATTTGACATTCCTACACAAATTTTCAGTTTGTAGGTTGCATCGTGGGAGGAATTTGAAGATTTTTTTCAGCTGTTATGAGTTGCATACAACAGGTTACACTTGGGGCAGCAAGATGGATAAGAGAAAAATCAGTGGATGTAGGGTTAAGAAGGTTGATAGGGGCTGCATACTTGGTGACATTCAGAAATTAACAGCCATACTTCACAAGCCAATCTTGGTCAACAATCCTCAAGAGGAAGAAAAAATAATTGTTTTAACTAACATGTTTGTTTCATGTGTGAATAAGGACATAGGGGCAATCAAAGCCCTCACAAATGAAGACTATCTAGCTGGAATACCAATTTCCAACCACCATTGTGATGACAAATTCAAGGATTTTCTTGCTTCTCACATCTTAAGAGCATTTTTTGAATAAATGGGGTCAAGAGAGAGACATGGCAACATGAGGTACTGCTGGTTTTTCATTTTTAGTTTGCTAAAGCGACACAAAAGCTTCATATGCAGCTGTAGCAAACATCACCAATAGGGGTCTCTTCTTTGGAAAGAGCCTAGGTTTGAATTTGGCACAAGGCCAACCATGGAGATAACTTTTTGGTTGTTTCTATTGCTTTAGGACAAGCAATTTTGGACAGGGAGAATTGTCATGTTCGTTTTTTGATGGGGACATGATGGAAGACCCTTAGCCTTAAAACCCTTCTCGGGGGCTAAGGGACAAATATAAGGGCAGTAAGGATTGAAATGTTTTTAAGTGAATGTGTAAAAGTATTTTTTTAAAAGTACTTTATGTTTTCAAATTTACTTAAAAAGGGGACCTTTAAAGGTTTTGATGATTTAAGTAATTTTATAAAATTAAAAGGAAAAAAGAAAAAGGAAAAGATCATAAGGGAAGGGTCTATTAAGATCCTTAAGTTCCTCTCTCTTCCCAATTTTGGGCATTTCATTTGGGAGGACTACATAAGGCAAATAAAAGATCATTTGATGCATTCATGATCAAATTTGATAACTATTTTCTTGGAGTCTAAACACAAAAAGCAAGGGCTTGCACTTGGAGGACAAAAACCCTTCAAGAGCGCTGAATCAAGGGCATAAACCCTTGAATTCAGACCTAGAACAACTCATCATGGGGTTGTGTTGAGCAGAAATTGATAAAACAAGGGTGTTTTCAACACCAAAGATCATGTGCAAGAGGAACAAACCATTGGAGGAGCTGGGCGAAGGCTTGAAGGGGTTGTCCTAGGGTAGCGAACTGCATTCTTGAGGGCTGCATACTCCAAAAGGGCGACGACTGGGATTTGAGGTTGGACGACCCACTTTGGGGTCATCACAAGACCATTGGAGGGTGTGGATCAGCCACACGCATTTTTCTAATATTTTATCCTAATTTGCCAGCTATATATTTGACCAAAAATCAGGTTTTTAACTGGTTATTTGGCCAATAATATTGATATAATTTTTGTTATTTTTTAAGAACTGAAATTTTATTTTTGGAGCTAATTTCAAGGCATATGCAACAGTGGTTTGTCATTTTCAGATTGCTAGGGTTTGAGAAAAATTCTGAAAATCAATATTTTATCATTGGAGTGGTTGAATAATTTATTGTTTAACTAATAACCTTAGAAAGGGACATCACTTTAACAAAAAAGAATGAATTTTCAGATTTTTCCTCAACCCCTAACAATACTTAAAAATTCTGAATACTGAAGTTCCAATTTCAGGCCATCAAATAATATTCTATTTCCCCCAAAAATTACAAGAAATTGCTCAATATCACAACCAATGATATATACTTAGAAAACTCAGAATTTAGGGCTCAAACTCCATATTTCCTGCACCAATAATTTATCAAATTTATAGAATATTGTGATAAGAATTTATACCCTTTTAATAGCCTGTTTTCACTTCAAATATTCGTTGGAAAATAATATAAAAATATGATAATATTTTTTGAACATACAAACATAAGTTTTGGTTTCAAATAGCCATTCAAAACAATGGATTCCACTCCCAAGGGGGTCGCCTATCTGCCCAGAAGGGATTGCTGTGTTTATTCCCCAATCGTTCCCTTTATTGGATCTTCAAACCCCCGTAATTCTGTTCGCTGTCCTAGATCATCACCTTAGCAATTCACTGTCCACAAACTTTGCTTGATTGCTGCCCAAGGACCCTATACACAAGACATCCACCCTCCACAAGCAGGGTTGCTACTGTAGCTACCTTCAATTCGCTGTAAGTTGCCCTTTAAGCTGGAAATTCTGCACCAAAACCTTAGACGCCACACCTAAGGCAGATCATTGCCCCTAGAAGGGGTTTAACACTGCAAATCAAATTCAATGAAGCTCAATGCAACCCTTGAATGAGGATGCCCTAGTTGAATGTAAGGGTTTCTATCTTTACTCCAACTTCCATTTAAGGGTTTCGTCCTCAATGGCTAAGTTAAGCATTTTTGTGCTTAAACTCATAAATTCAATTATCAAAAATTGCATACCCTCAATTGAATTCCCAACTCCTTTTATATACTCACCCTTTTAAAATATAAAATGTAGAGTTAAGATCATAAAGGTCGGTTAGCTTTTAAATCCCACTTAAAGGTACTTTATTCCTTTAAGGCACAAAAGGGCTCTCTTTAATGCAAAAATAAAACAGCTTAAGTGAAATCTTCACTTTTACCTTTCAAGGAGGCGATATGTGCTTCCTGCTTTTTTTTTTTCCATAGCCTAGGGGAAACACTAAGAATTAGGCTAGGGACCATGTCCATGGCTTTTTAAGCCAAAAAGGGGGACTTGACAATCCTCTCCGCCCAAAATTGCTTGTCCTCAAGCAATTGCAAGATTCATCCCAACATACCTTATGATGCAATGTCCACTGGTGATTTCATTCCAAGGAAAATAACCCTCAATTGGTTCCTTCATACTGCTGTACTTGTGCTTTGGGGTTTGCCCTCACCTGCTGAAAGTGTCCTCATAGCCTTCCAAAGGCTCCATATGCTCCCAATCAACCACCCCTTTCAATACCAAATGGTGGATGAGCAAACTCCTTTCCCTTATATTTTCAAGAAGGTCAATATATAGCCAAATGAGGTAAAAGAAAATACATACATGAGTTGTTACCTTGCTGCCCTGGTTGGAAAAGTTCCTTGCACCTCATTTCTTGCTTGCATACCCAAGTGGCCCTTCCCCAATGAACCTTGAGTGGCTCCTACTTGCCATGGAAGATCTTCCCAAGATGAAAAAACAATGAAGTCTCTTGGAAACGTACCTTGTAGGAAACTATCATATAGATGCATTATCTTTGGGAATTGTCCCATCATGTGTGCCATATGGCCCTTCATTGGCCTCTCTATAACAATCCATTCATGCATTTGAAGCACTTCATATGCATCAAACCAAAGTTCTATTTCAAATAAAAAAGTGTTGTACTTTTTCCCTAACTTCCCATTCTTTGTCATGCTATGAGTGCATCCATCCATGAGTGTTTCCAGAATATGTTAAGCGCTGGGATTTACCAAGAAAATTTAGACCTCTATCCTCATAAGGATGTTGTACTTGCCATTCCAACTAAGAATTTTCTGAGTGATCAATTTCATAATTCAACCAAGCATGTGCCCTTTCTTTTAGGAGCTGTAGCATGCTCGGAAGGTGCAATTTTGTGATCATGTTAAGTGGCTGGAATTGCCCCTTTGACTCAGAAATTTCTGAGCAAAAAAAAATCAGACTTCATGCGATTTTTTCCGGCTTTCTTCCTTGGCTGCCACATGCAAGATAAGATGTTCTTTGCATGGGGTAAGGAACATGAATGCATCAACATAAATTCAGAACTTTCCGAAGAGAAGGAAAACCAATTTCCCATAAAAAACACACCTTGTAACCAGCTGCTCACTACTTGGGCCTTTTCACCAACCAAAAGGAATCTCATGCCTTTCATGTCATACGCGACCCTACCCTTGCAGCGGGGAATAGTGTGTTGCCCAAGGCAATTTTGGGGCTTTCCTTGAAAAACAAATTCTTTGTCTTTTCTTCTCAAACAAACATGATCAAAATCGGATTTAACCAAAGTTACCAATGGCCTTTTAGAAAATGCTTTCTTTGAAACAAAGGGCTGATCATGATGTCTTATGACAGCTTTGTGTTAAATTCCTCTTTACTTTTTCCTCATGCTCATGAAGTAACCTCTCACCATTCTATTGGATGAAGATGAAGGGGGTCCCTTATCACTCAACCCATGCAAAATGGCTTCATTCCTAAGGCTACTCATGATTTGGATTCTTGCCCAAACTATTGTAGTCCTCAAGTCTTCATCCATGTCTCCATTTTCAACTCTTCCAAAAGGTTGCTCATATATGGAGGCCAACTTATTCCTAGCATTGCCCTTTGCAAGGAATCTCAAAATTAATCTTACATATGAAACAAACAAGTTAGGAAAAACGTCGGTGTTTAATAACACCTTTCTAATCCAATTGTCACTTTTTAGGATCATGAGGTACATCCTTCCTTGTGGCCTTGGTCTTTTTTCTTTATTCATTTCAAACAATGGATTGTCCTTTGCATCCCACAACCAGTTAGAATCTTGATCTTCTCCCATATCCATTTTGATTGTATGCAAGTCCATCATGGTGTTCTTTTCCTTCAAACACTCCCTCATCTCATTGTATATTGATCTATCAAGAAGCCCCCTTGTGCCATCCAACCTTGACAAGGCTTGCACCCTTTTTTCATTTGCGATTAGAAATTGTTCCTTCCAAGCTCTTTCATCAAATCTAGAGTCATGCAACAAATTTGAACAATTATTAGATACCAAACAACAATCATCATTCAACTCATACCTTTCTATGGATATCTCGGTTTCCTTGGCTTCTTCAAAATCATCTTTTCGAATACCAAAGTTTGGGGTACTTGGCTGTCCCAAAGCACCTAGCATTTCTTCATTTTCATCCATCATTTGCAGCTCCAAAAACTTAGATTTTTGGTCCTCACAATTTTCCATTCTAGGCTGCCCCAAAGTGTCATCTTTTTGTAGCTCACCTTCCTCCTTCAAATCCTGATTTTTTTGTTTCTTTGGCTCCTTCATAGGAACCCTTTGAAGGGCTGTCCCTTCATTCTTTCCTTCCAACTCCCCATGAAGTTCAACGAACTTTACTATGTTCCTTCTTGTTAGGACATATGTTTCCTTAACAAGACGTAACAAGTGTTTCTTCCAAGCTTTCTCTTGCAATTTGAATTTAGACAAGGAAATTGATGCATGAAAAGGAGTAATACAGTTTTTTTTTCTTTGCATACCTTTCTATTATGATGTCTTTGTTCATGCTTTCTTCTTGACACTTTGTCGGGACAACTTATCTTTGCTTTACCCTAAATTTTTTTGATATTTTCCCATTAGTGTCAACTGTTTGCAACTCCATACTTGGCTGCCCTTGAATTTTTGGTTCTTGTGATTTAGAAATTTCAATCATTGGCTGCCCTTTACTAAGCAAAAAATTAGTTTTTGGCTGTTCCAAAACCTCTGATTTTAGTTGCTTTAATTGTTGCCTCTTATGCAAGTGAAAATCCCTTTTAAGTACTTTCACGGTCTCTGATTTTGGGGACTTCTTTTTATCAAATTGTTTAATGAGCCTTTCACCTAATTCCTCATATGTTTTAATGAAGTGATGTCTTTGTGCCTTCATTCCCATATGCCACCAATCATGGACAACTCCTTCCAAATGATTTATAACAAAGGTTAAGGCTCCCTTTTCTTCCTTATGGCCCGAATCAAGGTATGTGTTTACCTTCTCTACCCATGCTCTCACGGTGTGTTTGGATTGCCATCCAAAGTAGGAAGAACAATCTTCCTCAAGTCATCTTGCATATCTTCTGGGCCGTTCCTTTCGTGGTTCCCGAGTTGGGGTTTCTGTGCCATGTATTCATCATAATACTCCATCAAATTCCAACGAATAAAGGGTTGTTCCTCCATTTTAAGGGATTGGTCCCCTTTCATATCCTTCACTGTTTGAAGGAATTCACCTATCACTTCTCTCATTTGTTTTTGTGCTTGAGATAACCTCTCAAGCCTAGCCCTGTCCATATCACTGATTGACATGAAATCCTTGTTTCCCACAACTGGCCAAGGAATTGGCTCTGATACCATTGTAATGTCCCCTTTAGGGATATTTTGTTAAACAAGAAATTATTCAACCACTCCAATAAAATATGAATTTTCATATTTTTCCTCGAACCCTAGCAATACTTAAAAATTCAGAATACTGAAGTTCCAATTTTAGGGAATCAAATAATAATCTAATTCCCCCAAAAATTACAAGAAATTGCCCAATATCACAGCCAATGATATATACTCAGAAAATTTAGAATTTAGCGCTCAAACTCCATATTTCCTTCATCAATAATTTATCAAATTTCTAGAATATTGGGATTAGAATTATATACCCTTTTAACAACCTGTTTTCACTTCAAATATTCGTTGGAAAATAATATAAAAATATGATAATATTTTCTAAACGTACAAACATAGTTTTTGGCTTCAAATAGCTATTCAAAATAGTGGATTCCACTTCTAAGGGAGTCGCGTATATGCCCAGAAGGGACTGTTGTGTTTATCACCCAATCACTGCCTTTATTGGATCTTCAAACCCTCATAATTCTGTGCTGCCTTAGATCATCACCTTAGCAATTCGTTGTGAACAAATTTTGCCTAATTTCTGCCCAAGGACCCTATAAACAGGGCGTCCACCCTCCACAAGCAAGGTTGCTGCTGTAGCTTCCCACAATTAGCTGTAAGTTGCCCCTTAAGCTAGAAATTCCACACCAAAACCCTAGACGCCACACCCAGGGTAGATTGCTGCCCCTAGAAGGGGTTTAACATTGCAAATCAAATTCAATGAAGTTCAATGCAACCCCTGAATGAGGATACCCTAGTTGAATGTGATTTTTTTCGTCCTGTAATGTCCTTAAAATCCACCAACAAATAGAATCGAAACAATCAAGGATCCTCACCTAACACTTACATAGCAGTCAAGGAAGGCCCAAACACAGCGAACCACAATGAAGGCAAGCATGCAATAGTTAAGGATCAAGCGCAGTCAATCATCAAGGAAGTTAAATCGTTGCCATTTTTATTAAACAATTTACTATGGAAGAAGCACTGCCAATTATGAAGCAAATCACCTTTGATTGAATGCATACAACAACAGTTATTATTTATCAATTAATTAACTAGTCATTAAACATTCATTTGATGAAGGTCAGGATCCTTGGCAAAGACATGTCATTTGGATGGGAAGCAATGAGGGTATTTATATTCAGCGAATTGATGAGAAAGGGATCATCGAATTATGAATTCAAATATTTAATCATGTATAAGCAACGGCTTACAAGTGCATTTAAGGAGGAAACCCCTTAAACTGCATAATCCAGATACAAGGACAAAACCCCTTGTAATCCAAACCAAGGACGAAACTTTTTGTGTAACTCTATAATATTCGAAATCTATATTCAGAAATAAATAATTAAGCCAATTTGACTTTATTATTATTTTAAAGGAATTCTGTAAAATCTAAATTAATGTAAAATATTTCGATTTGGAATATTATAGTGGTATCAGAGTTTGTGAATCATATTCATGGCAGTGTTGAATATGAAGAGAAATTCAATTTTCAAGATGTCCTAGAAGAAAGGAAGATGACAAATTCCAAGATTGACTTCCTTATCCAGGAGCGAACGAATGAGGCATCCAACGTTGAATTAAGGGAAAGCCCAAACATATTTAACCAAGAAGTTGATATTTATGGAGACTCGTCTATTGGGAAGAATGACATAAAAATGGGATATTAGAGATGAACACGAGTTATCTATCCAAAACACTAATGATGATGTTGATGTTTGTTGTCCGCATCAGAGTGAAGATAAACTTCAATGTGTGCAAGAGAGAGGTCTTGAGGATTGTTCCCTGAACACAGGTCTAAGTTTAATAAACCAATTGATTGTCTAATTAATGCACACTATCAACAAGATATCATGGGCTACGGTCTTAAAAATAAACAAGATGGAGAGCCAACCAAAATAATTGATAGAATATGGAAAAATCAATTGATAGTTAATAAAAAGCATAATTTTAGCCACAATTCTCAGCTATCCACAACAAAAGATGAACTGGAGGAGCTTATCTTTTAATAAATTGGAGACTATACTCGACAATGTTGTTGACTTAATGCCATTGAAACCCATGAAAGTGGCAAGCAATAAACTAGTGGGGTTGTCTCTTAGTATATCAAGTCTATCAAGCCTGACAATCGTTGATGTATCAAATAATCTGCCCTTAGTCACTTTACAAATGCAAAATTTGGATCAATCAGAGCAATTGGATCCAACCCCTTTGAGCTTGGTTAGTAATAATAAAACATTGCAGGGCAATTACCTTGTTCAAATGCACCATCAGAGCTATGTTTTCACAAAACAACTCATTGTTTTTAGGGTTCAAATATTGGCTTCCAAACAATCAAAACGTGGATGAACCATACCACCAGATATATTCCGATGCATTGGGCCACCACCATCTACCCAACATCAAGATCAAGTTGTTTTAGCAATAGTATCAACTAAAAAATTTACTCTACATATCAAACTAACAAATGGTTTAAAAAATGAAATTAGAGGCCAAACTTTGGTGGCAGCCAAAAGAGACCCCGACACTCTATTTTTGAATGGAGAGACAATAAAGGAATATAATTGCTAACAAATATGGAAATGCACAACTATGCATGTATTCAAGTAGAAGCCAAATGATGCTTCATAAAAAATATACAGAAAAATTCTCGGTGAATTATGGTGAGAAGAAGCAAGTATCAAATTCACTTTTGGGAATGGCATTAGTTGGAAAGCAGATTAGATTTGAACTTGTTCAAACACTCCAAATTGAAGAACGCAAGCTTCGTCTATTATATGTTCAGAAGCGGTTAAGTGAAGAAATTGAACAACAAATTATGTTGATGTCTAACAGGGCATATCATAAATTTGTGCATCTTTGTGAACACCCAAGAACTGATCTTGCTAGGTATGTCACAGTCTTTCAAAAGGAAATTCGTGAAAAACGATTGAAGGAAGAATTTCAAGATTGCAAAAAGTTTTTAGAAGTTAGTTGGACAAATAGGGATGCTAGGGCCATTCGTAACAGAGGAGTTGCCAAATACCATGAGAGAATGTTGAAGGAATATTCAAAAACAAAGGACAAGTTTGAATGGCATGGTTATAGGGACAGAGATCCATCTGTTGTACATCTTGATGCCATTCAAGTTGAGATATCAAACATCAATATGGTTGTGGGGATTGATGGGAAATTGGGTAACTCTATGATACAAGAAGCTTTTAGATTACATATTAAAGTATGTCGCTCTTTGTGGGATGTTTTCAAAAAGGTTCCAGAAGTGACCATTAACATACATGTTGACTTATGGCGTGGAGTAATGTCTAATAAGAAGTACATAGTTATCATAGACTATAAAGAGGCAAATTTTCCTTCGAATGTAAGAGAAATTCAAAAAAGGAAGTCACGTATACAAGTGAGAATTGGTTCCGACTACATGACCAAAGTACTGAACAACATAGTGCAAATCTTTGAACAAAACAAGTGCACCAAGCTTAGTAACATAAGCCAAGGTGGTGAGCAGCTGCAACAAAAGTCACAACTTTGTGTGCAGAGATTAGTTGAAGATGCTAGGGTAGAATGTGAGAATGCCTTGTTCACATGTGATTATGATAGTACACTTGTAGAAGGAATATTACGTTGGTGCTCTGTGAATTTGACTCCAAACTTGGACACTGTTGTATTGATAATAGAAATTAAAGGTACAATGTGTAACAATCCTTGCCCAATCTGCCATTAATTGTCTCAATTTGCTGCCTTGTAATTTTTTCAAACACTTTGTAAGCAAAGTGCTTCTTGCTGGCTTTTGTCACAGTTTTGATGATTTGTTTGAATGACGATGGATTAAAGCTTCAAGTGTTTATAGAACAATGCAAGAATGACAATGCTAAGTTTTAGATGCAAGAATGACTTTTTTTTTTTGTTCTTTTCTATGCAATTAGATGAATTCACAAAGCAAACCAATCACCTACAACGAATGGACATTTAGTCGAACAGTTGGCATGCAACCTACTATCTCAATTCAAATGCTCAAAAGATAACTATAAATGACTAGCAACTTGTGATTCTTATTTGTATTGATAATTTGATACAATGCTCCCCTAGACTAGTCAAGACTCTTGGCATAAACAAGAATTACAATTATATGGTATGCTGGTATGAAGGATGCACACCTACAGCTGCAAATATAAACTATACTAAAGGATGAATTGTATGCAATGAACCCTGGGGGGATTGAGGCACCCTTGAGAGTAGATGGAGCAAGCAATTTCCAAGTGAAAGGATGATCTCCCAAGCCAAATCGAATTTTCCAAGCTAGTTGCCCCTGTTCTAGTCTGATCTCAAATTTAAAATAATATGCAATGAATATACGTTGTTTTAAGCATCTAATATCATCTCCATGCTCCAAGGAAGTGGGCGCACCAAGCCAAGCAGATAATCGATGCAAATTGGAACCCTCACAAGCAAAAACGTCCCTCTTAATGGCGTCCTTCCTTGACTGTAAATATCTGATTTTTATATCAGATTTCTCTACAATGCAATCTGCGCTCTTAACCAAGGAAAATCAATGTCAAGCTATATAGAAACCAACACCAAAAGATAGCTATTCAACCTCCACAAATTCACCAAATCGATTTCTCCAAAATTGGCCAATGGCCTCAAATTTTGCTCTAATTGAGATGACTAAAATATCACCTCCAAAATGCAACCCTTCAAGAGATATTTCACTCCCTCAGTTATGCTATCAATGAGAGTTATCGTTCCCAAAGACAAATTGATTCACTGTAGGAAACTCTAGGCTCCATCAGCATACCACAACAAAGACAATATCAAATCGGGATGATTCATAATGGCAGCTCACACCTCCCTTTATACTTTTTTTTTCTTTCCTTCATTTGGGAAGCTTCTAAAAACATCATAATATTTTATTATTATTTTTCCCTTTTAATATATTACATTTGCACTTTAATATAAAATAATGAATTATAACATAAAGTACAAATATAACATCATCTTGTAACATGAGGTTTCTAAAAATAGAAACATTCTAATAAATCATTAGAAAACCTCCAGAATATGTCAACTTCTCCAAAGAAACCAACTGCCATTTAGGTAACTGCGGAGAAGACCCTCTAACCATGCCGTATTAGCCTACGAGGGCCATTGATAGGCTAATCATGCTAAAAGTACAATGTCTAGCTAGAAGGGGACATTACACAATGACTCCAACACATAGCCTAATTTTGGCTCGGCAGCTAGGAGGTAATAGACTCAGATTTGAAGAGATGGGTGTACCAAAAAGGCAGATAATAGATTCGTGTTTCTCACCTCTAGAAATGCAACCGTATTCCAACAAGATTAAATTAATGGTGAAGTTGGGTATATCATGGCTACAAAGGGATTGTAAATCTGATAGTATTAATGAAGCATGTCTTTATGAATTTGCAATTTTCTATGACTTTGAAAGAGAGACAAATTTGGATCAACACAAGACCACTACCGAATTCATGTTTGCATTCTGTGAAAGTTTTACATGTATTTGGTACTCTATCATAAGGAATGGCTTAAAGGGTTTGAGTAAGACAAGATGCATGTTTGCTGGAAATATACATGGCAATGACATCTATCTTTCGATTGATATAAGTTATTCATATTTTTATTGTTACTCTTCGCTTTTGAGTAACAATAAGAAAACTACAGATTATAGTGTTAGTTATTTGTAAGATCTTATGGAAAAAGTATACAAAACCTCGTGACATTTTGATGGTTCCCACTACGATTGTTGTTGTCTTACGGTATTTGATCACATTTGTGAGATGGCCAATAACAGATACAACGTTGAAAGGAGCATTAATTCTTAAACTACTCAATTTACTATTGTTTGAGGACAAACAGTTGAGAAAGGGAGATCTGTAATGTCCTTAAAATCCACCAACAGTCAGAATTGCAGCAATCAAGGATCCTCCTCTAACACTTATGCAACAGTCAAGGAAGGTCTAAACACAACGAGCGACAATGAAGGCAAGCACACAACAGTTAAGGATCAAGCGTAGTCAGTCATCAAGGAAGTTAAATCATTTCCATTTTTATTAAACAATTTGCCTTGGAGGAGCCCTGCCAATTATGAAGCAAATCGCCCTTGATAGAATGCATACAACAACAATTATTATTTATCAATTAATTAACTAGTCATTAAATATTCATTTGATGAAAGGTCACGATCTTTGGCAAAGACATGTCATTTGGATGGGAAGCAATGAGGGTATTTATATTCAGCGAATCGATGAGAAAGGGATCATCAAATCATGAGTTCAAATATTTAATCATGTATAAGCAACGGCTTATAAGTGCATTTAAGGATGAAACCCCTTAAATTGCATAATCCAGATACAAGGACGGAAACCCTTGTAATCGAACCCAAGGACGAAACCCCTTGTGGTGTAACTTTGTAATATTCAAAATCTATATTCGGAAATAAACAATTAATCTAATTTGACTTTATTATTATTTTATAAAATATTATTTAAAGGAATTTTGAAAAATCCAAATTAATGTAAAATATTCCGTTTTGGAATATTACACGTCCTTACTCCAACTTCCATTGAAGGGTTTTGTCCTCAATGGCTAAGTTAAGCATTTTCATGCTTAAACTTGTAAATTCAATTATCAAAAATAGCATACCCTCAATTGAATTCCCAACTTCTTTTATATACTCATTCTTTTAAGATATAAAATGTAGAGTTAAGATCATAAAGGTCAGTTAGCTTTTGAATCCCACTTAAAGGTACTTTAAGTCCTTTAAGTCACAAAAGGGCCCTCCTTAATGCAAAAATAGAACAACTTAAGTGAAATCTTCACTTTTATTTGTCAAGGAGGTGATATGTGCTTCTTGCTTATTTTCTTTTCCATAACTTAGGGGAAACACTAAGAATTAGGCTAGGGACCATGTCCACGGCTTTTTAGGCCAAAAAGGGGGAGATGAATTGCGATTGTCTAGAGTGAAGTCGCGGTTTTAGAGAACAAAGTTGAATTTACGAAGTGCAAAGTTGCTTCGAGTCTGGGCATGAAATTTTGAACAATTTTTGAACAAATTCTTGATGGATTTGGCTCAAAAGAGCACGAGATTGCTAGAAAAAATGATTTGTTGACCTCAAGTGATGATTGTGGGTTGCGGTCCCATTGGATGTGCCATATGTAAACACACAATTATAAAAGTTAGTTTTATGGTTAGTATGAAATCAAAGCAATTGAAACATAGCGCTAACGTAGGCGTGATCCTCTTATTGAGAAAGACGAAGAAGATGACAAATAAAGAAACAAGACAAATGGTTATACCTTTCCTTGTTATCTACTTGCCGCAAAGTGTGATGTGCTTGGATGTAGTTGCAAAGGGCTTGTATAGTGTGCATGGGCAATTTGACAGTGTAACCCCTTGCTAACTTGATGATTTGATGATGAGTGATGGTGATAATTGAAGCTTTCGTAGGGCTATTTGAACAACACTTTGTTGTCTATTGAAAGCTTGTTGAGATTGAAGGGTGCCCCTTCCATTTATATATTTCTTGAATGATTAAGGACCATTGATGTTGGATTGAAATCTAAGGTGGAGGACTAGTCAAACTTGATCTTTGGAAGGACGGATGGGCCATGTGCTTGGTTAGAACTTGGTCCCCTTTTGGAATTTGGAAGAAGCATGGATCTCAATGTAGAATGTCCCCCACTGGGATTTGGAAGAGGCATGCTTGTTCCCCACTGGGATTTGGAAGAGGCATGCTTGTCCCCCCATGCGTTGAAAATGATGGGTGATGTGAGACATAAATGTATTTATGGAAAACAAAAAAAATGAAAATGTGCATGGATTAGATTAGCCAACTTATTTGATTAGTTAGCTAATTAATTCTTGCTTAAACTTGTGATGGCTTTTTGTAAGGTCCAAGTTTCAACAATTATTCTACTTAATTGATTTGGAGCGACATAAAGCAATGATATAATTCAGAATGTGATTGACGATCCTGATGATACAACGCGGTGAAAAACCACAATTAGGGACAATTAAGGATGATTCGGGATGAAAACAAAAATGTTAGCATGGATTAGTAAGATTAATAAAATCGCAGGCCGGATAACATTATTTGGAATGGCAATGAAATTTGTATATCACGATTTAAAGAAACAAAGAGCAAACATTACAATAAATAGATTATCAAAAGACTATTCAATTCACATTCTCAATGACTCTTCCTATTCCTACCGGAATGGAAAGATTATTGAATAAGACAAAATGCAAGACACTTAAGCGAGACATCTAGGATTAATAACTAATATCTACAATATTGTTACATCCCCCCTTAATCCGTAGGGGTCTTTGTTAGACCAAGCATTTCTATTAACTTTTGAAAAATTTCTCGTACAAGTGCCTTTGTCAGGATGTCTGCGAGTTGCTTTGCTATCGGACAATGTTGCAACTTGACACTGCCATCTTTCACATAGTGCCGAATCAAATAAAATTTGGTATTGATGTGCTTGGTTAGGTCGTGAAAGATTAGATTCTTTGCCATTTGGATTGCAAAATTGTTGTCAACTATGAGAGGTGTTGACGAAACTTGTTGCTCCTGCAAATTTGAAAGAACCCTTCTGAGCCACAAGATCTCTCTAGTTGCCTCTGAAGCGGCCATATATTCTGTTTTTGCTGAAGAAATTGCCAACACTGATTGCTTCTTGAATTTCTAATTGACAACTATTATTCCCAAATTCATTAGAAAACCCAGGTGGACTTTCCATCTTCATGATCACCAGCATAGTCGGAATCTGAATACCCAACTAGTTTGAAGTCTCCTGCCCTGGAGTATTTGAGTCCAAAATGTTGTGTCTTCGAGATATCAAAGGACCCTTTTTGTTGCTACCTAATGACTCTCCTTGGGTTGTTGCATGAATCTTGAGAGGACACCAACTGCATATGATATATCTGATCGAGTGGTAGTCACACAAATCAAACTTCCAATAAGTTGTCTGTATTTAGTGGCATCAACCAAATTTGTTGAATTTTTAGATGTCAATTTGAGATTCTGTTCCATGGGCGTGCTGGGAGGCTTATAATTTTCATTTTGAACTTGCTCAAAATGTCACCAACGTACTTCTGCTGAGTGATGAAGAAATACTTTGGTTTCTGAATTACTTCAATACCCAAATAGTAATGAAGATAACTCAAATCATTCATTTCAAAGCTTTTCATTAAATCTGATTTGAATTTTGCAGTGTACCGTTCATTGTTCACTATGATGAGCAAATCGTTAACATACACCACCACAAATACAACTGTTTTGTCAATTGTTTTGAAGAAAAGAGTTGCATCTTCAAACTCAAATGTTTGAAGTTCATGTTCATGAGGTACTTAGCTAGTTTTTCGTACCGTGCTCGAGGGGCTTGTTTCAAACCATACAACGATTTTTTCAATTTGCACACCTTGTCCTCTTGTCTTTTTACTGCAAAACCGTCAGGTTGTGTCATGTACATAGTTTCCTTGAGGTCTCCATTCATAAATGCAGTTTTGACATCCATTTGGTGAACTTTTCATCCGTTGTGAGTTGCCAAAGCCAACATGGTCCGAATGGTAGTCTATTTGGCTGTAGGTGCAAAGGTTTCATTGTAGTCAATTCCTTCCTTTTGAGCATACCTCTTTGCGACAAGCCTTGCTTTGTGCTTGTCAAGTGAGTCATCTGCCTTGTATTTGTTGCAATAGACCCACTTGCAGCCAATCGATTTGCAACCATATGGTGGATCAACCAGATTCCAAGTCCCATTTTTCACCAGTGAATTATATTCATCTTTCATTGCTTTTCTCCAAGAGTCAAGCTTCTCAACTTGTTTGAAAGTTGTTGGTTTTGAATCAAACACAACATTGAGTTCCTCTTGAGAATCATCCAATGTGAGTTTTCCGATCATGTCCTGAATTTCATCAATAGACTTGTCTGGTTGAGAGGAGGTTGCATGTGCACTTCGAGTGCATGTTTTCCCAACTTCATCAGTTCTCACATCTTTTAGTGTTTGAGTGGCCCACTTAGACATCTTGTTTTGTGTTGCAGGTGCTTCGGGTTCATCCTCTGAAGTTCCTTCATTGTCTGCCCCCTGTTCTATTGGCCCTTGTTCAATATCTGATGAAGTTTCACTCTCCTTCAGGGGTTTCAAGCTCATGTATATGAGACAATAAAAAATCAATAGAATCCCAACTCTGTGTCCCCCTCTCATTGTTTGGAACATTCAAATCACTCTCTTTGTAGACATCAAACTTTGCATATTTGTCTAGTTGACTCAACTGCCGATCAATATGCACTTTGTCCTTTGTAGTTTCACAAAAGACAACTTCTCTTGCGATAAGAAACTTCTTCTCTTTCTCATCATATAACCTGAATGCCTTGGAGGAATCAAAATATCTCAAATGGATGCATTTTTGACTCCTGTGGTCCAATTTGTTTCTCTTCTCCTTTGGAATCAATGCGTAACAAGTGGATCCAAAAATCTAAAGATGTCGCACTAAAAGGAGGTGACCACACCACATCTCATATGGAGTCTTTGATTCAAGATCCGTTGATGGTGATTTGTTGCAAAGGTATAATGTTGTTTTAGTTGCTTCGGCCAAAAAGTGCAGATTTACCCCTTTGAAATACAACATTGCACGAATCATATTCATCATAGTTCTGTTCATTCTTTCAACTGCTCCATTTTGTTGTGAAGTGTGAGGCACTGAGAGAAACTGAGATGGTGTTTGACCCTGTTTTGCTCAAGATATGATTCAAACTTCTTTGATGTGAATTCACCACCATTATCTGTTCTGAGTGTCTCGATTCGGATTTGTGCTTCATTTTCAATCATCGTTCGAAACTTTTTGAAAGTATCGAAGGCTTTTGATTTCTTTTTCAGAAAGTATATCCATGTCATCTTGCGGTAGCGATCAATGAACAACATGAAGTACTTATGACCACCAGCAAAGAGGATAGGAAGAGAACAAAGTCTGAATTAACAAGCTGCAATTTTGTCTGTTTTTCATTGACTTTGGAAATGGTTCTCTTGCGTGTTTAGCCAAGATGCAGGTTTCACACTTCTCATCCGATTTTGCGAGCAATGTAGGCATGCCAACAACACCATTCTTTTGCAATACACAAATGTTGTTATAATGTGTGCCCGAATCAAGCATGCCACATGTTTGGAGACATTTTGTCTTCCACAAGATGAGCGCTATTCCTTGAATTTGATGGCTTACCTTTCAGTTTGAGTAGTTTCCCTTCTTCCTGTCCAGTCAAGATGATTGCATTGTCACTTTTTTCCCTGATTGTGACATCACCATTATCCAACAAAATGGAATGGCCTTGTTGCTTTTTAAGCACTACGGACAAGTTTCGTTTCAATTGAGGAAGATAGAGAACATTCTCAAGTTTGTAGTTTGGAAGCCCTAGACACCTGAGTTGAATTGTACTTCTTCCTTGTGGTTGCAAACTTGATCTATTTGCGAGGTATATTGAGCCACAACTTTCTTCAATGTACTTTTCAAAGAAGTCTTTTCGAAAAGTCATATGTTGAGTGCCACCAATATCAAGAACCCAAACATCAAATCATGAGGAATTGATCGAGACACTGTTTGCTTCATCATCTGTACTGAAAAACCCACATTCACTCGTGAATTACGCTGAGTTTGACTCTTTTGACAGTTTTTTAGAATTTTCGTTTTTTTACAATATGCTTCAATTTTCTCCCATGGACTCCTGCATTCGTGAGTCTCATGGCTACCTTTTCTATCACATCGTTCACAATAGAGGTTCTGTTTATCATTTTGTTTTTGATTTTGATCACCATGATTTTCATTTTTACCACCTTTTCTCTTGTACTTATTATTGCCTTCATTTTTGGAAGATGTGGCCTTGTTGATGGTTTGGAAGAATTTGTTTTGATATAGCACACACTTTCACTTGTTGTGGTTTCAATTTTCCTTCCAAAGACCTTTTCTCTTTCTGCCATCTTTTCAACCAACTGGTCAAATGTGAGAGTCTTCAACTGATTGCTTGTTTGTAGAGACTCTAAATAGGTTGAATAGTTGGGAAGAAGGAATTTTATGAATGCGTTCATGTATATGTTGATTTTGACATCTGTTGCTTCGACATCATGTTTGATAGCACTTATCTGTGAAGCCAATCTCATCACATCACCATCTTTCAACTCTAGGTTGAACAATTTCAACTGCAACTAAATGAATTTCAATTCTAAATGGGAGTCATATAAGTCCTTCAGTTTATGATATGCTTCTCATGGTGTATTGCACCTATGTATATGATGAAACACATCTCTGTCCATTGATGCCCTCATTAGGGGCAAAGCCTTCTGGTTTTTTTGCTTCCATGTATGAGTGTCCTTTGTGTTGGAATAATCATCATTGATGTCAAATGAATTGTAACGGATATGAATGGAACTGTCAAACGGAATTGTTGCCGGAAGTAAATGGAAGTGTTCGGAAGTGAACATAATTGTTGTTGGAAGTGAACGGAAGTGTTGCTAGAAGTGAACGGAATTGTTGCCGGAAGTGAATGGAAATGTTAACGGAATTGTCGACGAAAATGTCAACGGTCACATCTTTTGGTGAAGAGGTGTCTCTTGGAATGGACACCCCTCTTGGAAAAAGGTAGCAAAGGCTATAAAAGGATAGATGAGTGGATGAAAAAAAAAAAGATGAACAAGCACTTGAAATATATTTTATATCATTCAAGTCTAAGAGAAGTGCGGGAGAAGCGCTGAAAATGCATTAAAAATCATTGAGAGAAGAAAGAGAGAAAAGAAGGGTTCCATCATTCGTTGAGTTAACAACAGATCTATAGTGGTAAGAAGAATTTTGTAAGGGGTTGGTGCTTCTATGAGTTAGTGCTCACGAATCAACGCTGAGTTGGTGCTTGGTGGAAGGGGTTGGTGCTCTTGTGGGATGGTGCCCGCAAATTGCAATTGGGGGATTGGTGTCCCCTGTAGGTTGGTGCCTACGAATATTTGAAAATTATATTAAGAGAATTTCTCCGTGGTTTTCTCCCGAAAGGGTTTCCACGCAAATTTGTGTCTATTTGCATTGTGTGGTTTTGCATTGTATTTTTTGATTGCTTTGATTATATTAATTGCAGAGTAATTTGAGGTTTTGGATTTAAGATTAATAGTCGAAAGCAAAAAAAATATCTTATACTGATTCATCCCCCCTCTCAGTATAAGCTTGTGCTTAACACTTTGCATTTCCTGTTGGTTTAATTGGTTGTTTTGCCCCATCACAAATATCGAACCATAGATCGTTGAAGATGACTGTTTTTTCCACTTACCGAGACCATTCTAGCCAACTGTCTTTGCTAGTCAAGGTAGTGCCAACAATGGATATGATGGAATGCATGGTTTTGAGTTTTTGTTTAACCCCAATTGGTTCCCTATCACTCCAAAATGGTCCCCTTTGCTATATATGCAAAGTTACTGAAATTGATTCGCTTTGTCATTAACATTGGTTGAAAAAGAAAACTTCATAAATCAATATACTCGTTTTTATTTTTATTTTTGGATTTACATTTTTCAACATACACGAATGGATAAAAGAGTAGCTCTCCTTATTTTTGCTTGAATTGTGTAATTTGGTTGTTTTCCCAAATTCGTTTAGAGTAGCTTGCTTCAAATAATTAAATGCTTTTCAAATTAAATTTTTTCAAAATTTAAAATTTAGCATTAAAAAAATGAAAATTCGCATTTTTTTAAAATGAAAAAGCATAACAAAAATACCTCTCCTTTGGTTTATGTGGCTGATTTGATTAGATATATAAAGCCACAATTCCAATATTGGAATTAAATAGATGTATGGCCCATGAAATGTTGAAGCGCTAAGGTTGGAAAAAAATATTCAAGCATTTGAAATCCCTGACCTATCTTCACGCCTCCTCTCAGCTCCACGCAACGCTTTATGAACGAACTCAACTTACTGTGTGTTCCACACACTCGGAACAACTCAACATGGCGGTTAAAACACATTATCTTGTGTGTGGTCCAAAGGAACACTACGTTGGCAGGTTTGACCACTATGTAGGCAGATGAAAACGTTACACAAGCAACAAGGTATTTCCGCCAATTGTTACGCCTAGCATTGATCAGGGTACCAAGCAATACCACATAGGTCTACAAATGCTGCCAAAACTATCAGATCTTAGCGCAACAGGAAAAAATGCCTCAATGGGATGATAGAGTAAATGCAAATTGCCTATAATCAGCTGAGTTCCAATCAAATGCCTTCTCAACAGTGATACGCTGCCAATAATCAGTTGGGTCTTCAATACACTGCAAATATTACAGAAGATGCAAAGCTTTTGAAAGAAAAAATTATATGCAGATCCGTATAGCTAGAAAAGAGGAGATAGAAAAAAATGACTAATTAAATCCATGCTTTGATACCAATGACAGGTCGGATAGCATTATTCAAAATGACAATGAAATTTGTATTTCATGATTCGAAGAATAAAGAGCAAACATTACAATAAATAGACTACCAAAAGACTATTCAATCCACATTCCCAATGACTCTTCCTATTCCTATGAGAATGAAAAGCTTATTGAATAAGACAAAATGCAAGACACCTAAGCTAGACACCTAGGATTATTAACTAATATCTACAATATTGTTACACAATTTTAGATGTCTACAGTGAGTCATGATCATTAATATTTTAAATTTTCATTGTTTATTTATTTTGATTATATTCTCTTCTCTTCTAAAACATGTAGATTCACAAACATAACTCAATGACACCTCCAAAATCGAAGGCCAAGGGATGGAAACACGTAACATGTGACAACAATAATATCAAATGTTGCTTGCAGAGTCATCCTTTTGTTGGGAGTATAACAAAGGTAATGGACGACTACTTGGCATCTTGGGTGGCGTAGGAGGGGGTGTAAGTGCATGCAAAAAAAAAGAGAAATCAAGAGGAAATGTATAGGTTCACCACATGTTTTGTCCTATTCAAACAAGGCCAAATCTGCAATAGGTGGATATGACACTGGAACATCGAAAAACTTTAAAAAAACTGGCATAGAAACATGTGTATTATGCATTGATTGATTTGCTTTATTTAAGTGCCATTCCATTCCATGTAACCATGAATCCATATTTTATTAATTCAATCAATGAAGTTGAGATTTGCAAAGGGTACACACCTACTACGGAGGCTTTTGGGACAAATCTTTTGAATAGGTTAGAAGAAAGGGTAACAAAGAAATTAGCAGTGGTCAAAGGCTTTTGGAGTGTATTTGGTTGTACTATATTGAGCGATGGATGGTCAAACACGTGTCAGAGGCCATTGATTAATATTTTGGTGGCCCCTCTAGGCATAGTGTTCTTAAAGGTAATTGACACCACGAGCCACAATAAGACCTCGGAAACCATTCTTGAAAGGTGTAGAGAATGTGGTTCAAGTTGTTACTGATAGTGCCACAAATTGTGTGGGAGTTAGGAAGTTGTTTATGAAGAAGCACCCACAAATATATGAGAGCCCATGTTTAGGCCATTGCGTTAATTTGTTGCTTCATGACTTAGCTAAATTTTCATGAGTGCATGAATCAATTTATATAGGGAGAGAAATTGTAACTTTTATCAGAGGCCATTATCTCACATTGAACAATTATAGGTAGCATGTATCTAGATAGTTGTTGAGACCTTATGAAATAAGATTTTCCTCATTTTATATCACTTTGAAAAGAGTGGTTGAAGATAAAGAAAATATGAATTCAGTTAGTTGTTTTGATGAGTGGGAAAATTTTGTTCTTTCTAAAGGTCCTAAAGGACGAAACATAGAGAGCATTCTAAACAGAAAATTATGGGAAAGTGTAACAAAGGTTTAAAAAGTGTGAACTGATTGTTGAAGTGCTTCACATGGTTGATGGTGACACCACTCCTCTTGGCATGTTTTATGAGAGCATGGAGCGTTGTAAAGAACCCATTAAAAAATCATTTAGTAATGTGGACGTTGACTACATTGAGGTATGAGATACAATTGATTTGAGATGGAAAATGATGCACACCTCTTTGCATGCAACAACTTGCTATTTGGAGCCTAAACTATTCCATATAGACAGACACGTTGACAACGAAGTCATGAGTGGGTTGTATGAAGCCATTTGGAGGTTTGGACTAGATCTTGCAGTTGCAAATAAATTAGGGATCAATGTTCGAAATACATGTCAAAATATGAGATGTTTGGAGTACCACTATCCAAGGATGATATTTCATGTGCTGATGTTTTTGGATACGAATGGTGGAGTTCCTATGGAGCATATACTTGTGAACAACAATGCTTTAATGTTAGAATATTGAGTTAGGGAAGTTCATAAAATTGTGAAAGGAATTGGAGTTGCTTTAACTACATCAGTTCAAATAAATGAAACATGTTGTTGTTTGGAAGGTTGTGGGATCTTGTTTATATTTAGAGCGATTTGCCATTGTGCATGAATGAAGTGTCAAAAGACTCATCTACATCTTTACAGCAACCCATTTCAGAAGACTTAGCAAATGTTGATGATCCTGACTACTTTGCGATGAATTTAGTGGTGATTCTATTGAGCCAACTTAGCCAAGTGCTCTTGATGATTTTGAGTTTTTTGATGTAAGAAGTAAGGAGCAGTCCATAAGAAGTTTGAGAACAGTGTTTAAATGCTTCATAATCTGAAGTTGAACTATGACTTTTTGAAAACATAAAACCATCTTTAATATTGTGATAATGTTCTAATTTTGATCAACTTATCACGATTTATATGTTCTGACACCGTACATAGTTTTCAAAGCTATTTAGTCAATTTATCTATTTTGACATTCTTGTGCATTTATTTCTTATTTTGGAAAAAAAAATAAGAAAAAATGTAGATTTATATTCTTCAAACTTATCACGATTTGTTTCCCTGATTTTTATTAGTTGGCGAACTTGTTTTGAATTTTATCATTGCCGAATGTAAACATGAACACTAATACAAACCTTGTGACTTAGATGATGGATGTAAGCCGACATTCAATAGAATATTCCCTTATCTAGATGTAGAAGACATAGTTTTGGGTGAATTTGGGAATTTTATAGCCTCTACAGGGCACGCCCTCAACGTTTTTAGGTACAAGTATAAGAAGGATGCTCATACATGGTAGTACCTCCATGGCCAAGAATCCACACACTTGCAACCTTCTGATATCAAAATTTTATCCCATGTATGATTTTTAAATTTTAAATTCTTTCTATTTATTATAAGATTTTAATATTTAGTTTTAGTTCTAATTTTTATAAATTTTAATTTTTTAGTGATTTTACCTCTATAATTGCAAGTTCCTTTTTAGTTAAGTGGAGCTAGAGTACATACTCCTTTGTTTAGTCTGTTAAGTGCAACCATTGGGAGGGAAGAAATAGAAGATTTGGTTTGCGTGCATTCGAACTTACGTCTTTTATTACACAAGCGAGCCGTGTATAAACAAAGGGCAATGATGTGCTAGAATGTAGAGCGAGAGCATTTTGACTGGGATGCTTCCATTGTTGAATTTTTATTAGTTGACATGGAGTGGCAAGTGACTTCTTTGTAGGACTTGCATAGCATAGTTAATGGGGTTGGCTTTGCTACTGCTTGAGGTTCTAATGAACCACATGATGATGTTCTTGATGAAGAGCAATATGATGATTTATATTGAGTTTACATGTACACCATGTAATTCTAAATTTGTCGACTAAATATCAATTTGTTTTGATTTACCATGACATTTGGCATTGAATTATTAATTATCTGTGGTGTTTTGTGGTTATTTTGTTTACTTTGCATATTATGGGGTTAATTTTGCTTATTTTGCTCGAATTTCGTTTATATATATATTTTTTGTACGGACAACCCAACAATACTAGACTGTGGGATTTTTTTTCCATACTGCCATACCTGATCCGCATATTAGTACTATTATGAGAACTGACAATTTAGCTAGATACGCATTAGGAAGATTAGCCTTTTTAAAGCCCGGTTTCTTGGAGAGAAAACCTTGTTCATTTGGACTAATATAAGAAAAGAAGACATTTGACTTGCCTTTGTTGATGGTGTGACCTAAGGCTTCTTTTTAATTTTTTTACTGTCATCTCTGATTCTTATAGCTTCTTGGAGGTTTAGATTGGTGGTAAGAAGGGTGCCATCCTTACCACCAATCGAAGATGAGTTAACGCTTCACTAGAGGATGTGAACTTAACTCACTTGAGTCTTACCTTCTGTGTTTCCTCTTTGAAAAGACGCCCAAGGTTTCTGCCATTGTGATATAGAGATATAGGGAAAAGGGTCCCCCTTGTCTTAAACCTCTTGAAAAGCTAAAGAAACCCTTTAGAGATTTGTTAACAATCATTGAGAACTTGGGCATCATTTACCATTTATTTACCCACTTCCTCCATTCAAATGAAAAACCAAACCTACTCAAAACCTTATCTAGAAAGGACCAATTGACTTTGTCCTAAGCTTTTGAGATGTCAAGCTTAATTAACATTCCCCTCTTTGTGTTGGTTTTTAATGAATGGAACATTTCACGTGGAATGTTACCGTCCTTAATTTGATGCCCCTGAGAAAGCCCCCTTGCTCCTTTGAAATTAATAAGGGAAACAAAGGTTTCAATTTGTTTGCCATAAATCTCAATGTATTCTTATAACCATGTTATAAAAAGAAATGGGACAGAGGCCATCTGGGTTCCTTGCTTCGCTATTTTTAGTAATTAGAGCTATGAAGGTTGCATTGAAGCCTTTCAAAATATTTTTGGATTGTCTAGATTCCTCCACAACTTCCAAAAGGTCCTTCACAAGGTCATCTCATAAATGTTGGAAGAAAATATCTAGAAATCCATCTAGTTATAGTGCTTGATTCCCTTTCATATCATGTAAGGCTTTTTGTCCTAGTGCTTGATCTCTCTTCATATCATGTAAGGCATTTTAAACCTCTTCAAGGGAAACTTATTTTGTGAGATTTTGATTTTGGGAGTTTGAGATTATGGAAGTGATGTTCTCTAGCAAAAGATCCCGCATTGGCTTATGGTCTTTGATGTCTTCAAAGAGGAGGTCTTTGATTTACATTACCAATTCCTGTTGGATATCCTCTGGGTCTTCCATCGTGGTTCAATACTTATTTTATAAACTCGTAATGTACTTAACTTGCTTCTGCATCTTGCCGGCTTGATGGAAAAACTTGTGTTGTTATCCCCTTATTTTAACTGTTTTGTCCTCGAATTTTGCTTCCCAAATATCACATTTATTTTGTAGGATGCATCTAGGTTTGAAGCGATATCTCCCTCCTATCTCCCTCCATTGTTTTAAGCTCCTTAATGAAACCCTCGTTTTGGATTCTTCTTTGAGTTTCTTGCATCTTAGCCTCAAGGGTCTCCTTACGTTAAAAAATGTTCTTGAAAACATTTTTCTTCTAGACACTTAAGCTAGTTTTTATTACTTACAACTTCTGAGAGGGTAAATACATTTTCTATCCCATTTTGTTAGTAGGGGACTACCAAATCCTTTTGACCAAGTCGTCAAATTTTTGATGATTAAGTCACATCTTTTCACATTTAAAGGAACTCTTCTTGTGTAGGGTCTTCTCCTCAATCCATAGGGTAAGAGCCTAGTGATGTGATCCTCCATTGCACATCACTTCTGATTTCAATATATAATTGGTGTCGAACCAACTAGTTGATACTAAAAGACTGTCAAGGTGCTTAGCAATGAAAGCATTACCTCTCCTATTGTTTGTCAAAGTGAACCATTTGGTTGTGGGTCTCATGTCCCATAGTTTCATGTTAGTAACAAACTTTTGGAAGTCAACTCTATCTCTTGTCAGGTGGTGGCTTCCTATTTTTCTGAACAGTATTGAAGAGAGTGAAAGTCTCATTCAATGAACTAGTTCCCTTGGTTGATAAGGGTATTACCATGAGAGAGTTGAAACAGGGCTTTCTTTGGTTTGCATTATTTGGGCCCTCAATTCGAGCCCAACCCTTTTGGACAGACCAAGAGCTCACAGGAAGCTACGAAATGCGGAGGCGGGGAAAGAGGCAAAATAGTTTGGGCAGGCCACAAACCTTGAATGTAGTTACAAAGTCAACAGACTCAGGATCGGGGGTAGGCAAGGTATATCTAGTGAACAGTTGAACCACTTTACAACGAGGAGAAACCCTAAGACTGTGACTTATGACTATAGTGACTTGATCTTGCAACCTAGCTAGCATGCTATAAATTTGCAATCTGATCAAGAATAAGAATGGGAATAAGAATTAGCTGAACATGACATTTCTTCATTGAAGATTGAATAGACAAGGCAAGTTTTTTGTCCACCTATTCAATCCGGTCTTTAGTTAACTTTTCCGAGGCCGCTATCCCTATCCCTATCTATATATGGTATAGGATGGGATGGGATGAAGAAAAGAAACATGACTATGACTAGATTATAGTTCTCGTTCTCATAATAGGTGGAATGGGACCAAGGAATGTTAGGATCGCGCAAGCAACTGAGTTTGATCACATGAAATAGAAATAGGATGCTTCTTGGGCTTACTTGCTAACACGATGGCTTTGTTCGATCGCTGATTGATGGTCGAGCCGATACTTGTAGCTGTAGCTCCCATCCTAAAAACGAGCCACAATGGTAGTATTTTTATGGAATTATGGAGAGTTGATAGTTGTTAGGCACAAACAAATAAACATTGAGGGTATTATCTATCACAAGCCTATTGACTCAGAGTATATATTATACTATAATACTAAACTTATTTTAGCATTTACTGATGAGATCTCGAGTCTAAGTGGGCCCTCTTGGCCACCCACGACCCTAGATTTTGGGGGAATTCTACTCCTATGCATGTGTGTTGACTTGGAGCTTGGCAGTTCTTTGTGTTTTTGCCCCCTTCCAATTTCGAGTGTCTTCTTGGATAGTTATAGTGGTAGATGTAACTTGTGGGGGCAGAACAAATTGGACACAAATATCTCAGATAGTAGTTGTTTAGTCATGAGCTAGATTACATAAAGCCCATATCTATATATGGGAGGTTTTCATAGATAGGGGCCCTGAACGGAATCAGAGGGGTTGGGGAATCAACGAGTCCTATCCACCGCCCCTGCCCCAATTTATTAATTGAATGGTATTAGAGGCCTATGTACCATCTCCATCTGTATAGAGGGCAAAGGAGGCCCATATACCATCTCCATCTATATAGAGGGAACATGTCGGGAGAGGGACATCAGGAGAGGAGAGGGAAACCCTTGGCTCAAATATATAGATAGTGGGCACCCTTCATCTATCTATCCATATGGCAATAGATCAAGGTTCTGACTCCTAAGTGAGGGTGCCCATCTACTGTATACATTATACAACCAATGATCAATCGTATCACGTATACAAAGTCACAGATGGATGATGTGGTGTTGTGCCAACTAAAAGGAAGCTGAGGGAAATGAAGCTATGGCCTTTGATTGACCATATAGATATATAGGGTCAATTGAGTGCTCCATATAGAGTATAGATAGGGGTCTTTGCACTGACAACTGCCTGGGAGGCCAAGGGCCTCTATCTCTATATGGGCCCCCCTTAGAGGGAATGAAAAGGAGGAGGCACACCCCTTAGATCCACAATAGTCTTAGAAACTTCCCCACCAAATGCTCTGTGCTTTGCTCTATGCTTCCCTCTATACCAATGGACACTTTGCTCTCTTCAGACAGATGGACACTTTGTTCTTTGCTCTCTGCTTTATGCTTCCCTCTATACCGGATGGATGCCCCACTATCATCAGACAGATTGATGCTCTGCTCTCTGCTTTGTTTGTAATGAAAGGGCTATTTCGTCTCATACCTTTGGGCCGAGACTTGATTAGGGAATTTGGATGGCTCACCAATCTCCCATTCTTGGATGGAAGGATGGATCACACTCACTATATGGGATTGGGGCCCATATTTATATAAGGGGCCCCCTCGCATTGACCATCTATAGTTCTTTGGGAGGCCGAGGGCCCCTGTCAATATATGGGGCTCCTCACACCGTTGGCATTTCTGCTTGGGAGGCTATACAGAGAATAGGTTGCCCTAGCGGTTGAGGGCGTCCATCCATTTTCTATCATATATGTGATAAAACCAGTCATTGCATCTAAATAAACAACCTCGAGCTCCCATTATTGACAATCAAGTAGGGAAAGTTTTTCCCTCATTCCTTCTCTTCAATAATATGGAATAATATGATTTTTCTACTCATTTTGTCGTGAAGTTGCCCAATACTCTTCTGGGCGAGTATCCGAGAGGTGAGAACAACCTTCGCAAGCCACTCGACCTAACATAAAGGTTGGGTCAAGGGGCACTCCTTATATTAATATTAATCTAGATAGGGGCCCTCGGCCTCAAGTGCATAGATGCCTATTGAGTTGAGTGCATAAATGCTTGACCTCAACCCCACTAGTAGAGTAGAGCAAAGGTGGCCCAATATATCTATCTTGGGTTTTGAGGTCTAGAGCTATATATCTATATCGTAGGCCATTGGCTCCCTCCCTCTATAGAAAACCACAACTAACGAGTATGTAGTTTGACTAGCGGGTGCCTACTATACTATATGTAACTGCTCAACCGACAGGTATGTAGTTCGTTCGACTAGTGAGGAACCCTCCTGACCCATATATCTATATGGGGCCATATAGATATGGGGCGAGTAGCTGTATATAGTTCTCCTGACCCATATAGATAGACGGGGTGTTCGATGGGTATGTAATTGTTTGACCCTCGACCCATATGGATATATGGGACCATATAGATAGATGGGGCAACTAGAGGGTGCCTATAGAAAGATTGGATTTGGTACTTTTTACTTGACAAGTGATCCATTTAGTAGTGGCCTTGATCGAATGGATAGCCAGTCTTCCGATTTGGTATTCTGCATCCACTCCAACTACTTCTCTACATTGGCCTAAATTCTAATGATTGGATCTACTATTGACAACTCTTTACTCAATTTTGTGTTCGTGAAGAATAATCACTGTTAGGTTCTCTCTTGCAATCATTCTTCCGAGTAATATCTTCTTTTGTGGGCTATGGAGCCCCCTTATGTTCCATGATATAATTTTCATTTTGATGATATAGCTTTCTTGGAGCCCCCTAGTATTGACTCTAACTGGATTTGATTTCGTGAAGCCATATCCACGATTGTCTCTTTTTGTATCTTGTACTGTGTGCAGTCCCACCCCTGTTTCTTTGGGACATTTTCTGGAGCTTTCATAGAGTTTTGGGATTGGTTGGTTCCCATCCTCTTTCCATCTTAGACTTGGCAGTTGTTTGTGCTTCTTTTCATCACTTTTTCTTCCTCTTGCACTTCATGCATTCTTGGTCTCTGGTCTTGCACTTCCACATTTTCTTGACCTTCAACACCTTTGAGATTCCCAGGCTCCTCTAGATCTCCCTTGAATTTGTAGTCTGCCAGAATAGCATCATCACCTTTTTTGGCAATCCCTTTTTTTGGGAGCTATGTTTCAGAATTGATTCCCCTGATTCTTGTGGTTGATCGCTCATATCCTTCTATCCTTTATTGGAAGGGTCTGCATTATTTGTTGCCTTTAACACTTTGTTCTTAACCATATATTTTCTCTTGGGTTTCATGATACCTTATTTATCTGTCTTATTCCCTTGATCTAGTTTCAATTAGGCCTGCATCTTCTGTGCCAATGGGCAGTATTTAACAAAATAACCTTATTCATGTCACCCCCTACATCTGCAGGGGATACATTTGTAATCCAACTGTTGGTCCAGTTGATTTCCCCAGTCTTGAGAGTCCATTCTTTGGGAGTGGTTTTTTCAGATCTAACTCGACACTTATCCTAGCATTATTCATAGATTCTTTTACATGGGACTAGTTTTAAGGTTTCCACTAGTTTACCCAAGACATTTTCAATAGTATCAAACACATACTTTGACCAATTATCAAGAGGCATTGCATATGTCCTATCTACTTTGGTGCATGTGAGGGCATTTCCTCTGTTAATTTTAAAACGAAATGCTAGAGTTTCATGAAGAGGCCCGCGTTCCTAAAGAAATATGGCCCACCCCCCCATAAAACCTTGTCCCAATCTGCTTGATTTGCAAATGCTGCAATAAAATATACCCTGGGACAGGATTGGACCACATATTCTGTGGAGTTTTCCAGTTTGTCTTTGGTCAGATGTACAGATCCTCAAGGGTTAACTGAGACCCAAAAATCTACCAATCAGACTTCTTCCAGAAAGACCTGCCACATTCGTTTTGAGTTCAGAAGAGTCTAGATTGATGACTGGATCTTCCTCCATAGCTTCCTTGAATGTATTCCTTCACGTCTGTTTTGTTCTTTGATTTTGTTTCTCTGCCGCTGCCAGAACTTCCTCCACCTCTTTTCCTGTTGTTGTAGATTTATATCCTGCAAAAAAATTCAGACCTAGGGATTTTGCTATAGGGTTTACAGCAGTTATAGTTATAGTAGGCTTAGAATTGGGCTCATAAAAAACAGATTGTAGGCTGGTAAGAAATCCATCGAAGATTTTAATCAGAGCTATGTCCAATTCAAAGAAACTCTTGATTTCATTATTTGAATGCTGTATTCCTAAAATATTACACTGCAAAAAGTGGAAAGCACTCGGAACATTTGCTCATGGCTTTTCCAATTATATTGACATGAATGTTGTAGTTTCCGAAACGACTCAAGTGAATCACTTTGCAGTAATTGGGTCCCAGAACTAGGAAATTACAGTAATCAAGGGAGATATCAACAGAACACTAAACCTCATCAGGCTCAGTCTTTGGCTCAGCTTCAGACTTTTAAAGTTTTTTTTTTCAATTTTTTAATAGTGGAGTTTTCTAATGAATTTTGGACTCAATGTTTAGAATGCTGCAGTTTGAGATAGTCTATTTTTCGTGCTTTTAGCATTTTGTTATTAGTTGTTTAGTCAGCCAGTAGTTCTGAAGTTGTAGATAGCCACCTCTGTAATGTAGCGCTGTTAATTGTAGGTCAATTGGCATATAATTTTACATTTCAAGTATGTATTCCCAATTTTGGAGAATATATTCTCTGAATTAATAACTCTTGTCATCTATATACAAGTAAAATGCCTCTGCGTCTAAAATGTGTTTCTCAACTCATGAGATCATACACTTATATGAATAAAATGATTCTCCTCCCATCCCCCCTGCCCTACTCTAAACATATTCAGAAATAGAAATCAGGTGGCTAGCATCATGAAGCATTTGATCTTTGGTATATTTTATTTGTTCTCTAATAACATTACTTCATAACCCTTTTCTGCAGAACTGATTTACAGAACGCTGTTGAAAGTGAAGATTATGTTTATGCTGCTAGGTTGCGTGATCAAATTTCCAATCTGGAGGTATGTCAGTTTACTTGCAAACTAGATATTTTGGTTCTTGAGTAGTGGATGATGTGATATCTAAACTGGTATGCAAATTTCAACACACAGTGCTCCTCTTAGCCTACAGTCTGCAGAGCTGCCAATATCATTAGTTGATAATCATGAAGTTTATTTAATTGTGGAAAGACAGGCAGATTCTTTAGCAGCAGCAGCAAGAGCAATGGCTTACCAGAATGCTAAGTACAAGTTTCGGCTTGGGCAGAAACTGAAGCATGCAATTTTTGGTACGAGTTTTGACATCAGCTGCTTGTGATTCACTTTATTAATCTGTTGCTTTATTTTTATGATGGGGGATAGAATATTTCTTATTCTATTCAACAATTTGTTTCATGAAATGAGGGATAATAATATATTGAAGGTTCAAACTAGCCACCAATAGTGGATTCTTAAACAAAAGAAGATGATGTATTTGCCATTATTCAGTGAAACATCTAATTGCAAATTACACAGAAAATATGGGTGAGCCCTAAACCTAGTGTTAGAGTTCGTTTCCTGATGCTTTTGTATCCATGTGCTGAGACTTCTAATTTATATATGACAGATAAGATTCTTAATTCCTAACTCATTCTTGACCAAGAAGAACCATCTCTTGGATGGATGGTTCAAGAGTGCCTTCAACAATGTCTTCTTTCTCTCCCATTGTTTTAGGCTATCCTTGGTAGCCTTTGTTTCTTTATACTGGAGTTGAGGTGTGCACTCTGTTGTTATTTTCTTTCATGTCATGCATCTTATATTACTCCCAAGGGAATAGAAAAGTTTTATAAGGGATATCATTCTTTTAGCAGTTCTTTCTCGACAAACAGATGGACAGTTGCAGCTCCACTTTTGCACCTACTTGTAAAGAGCTAATACCTGATTTGAAAACATCTATTCTACACAGCATGTTGTGGTAATTCTATTGTAATGCAATCAAGCTCTTATCTTAAGTGGAGAGGAATCTCCTTGAGAGGTTATTTACATTTGCTCAAACAAAGGATATTTGTACAAGTCTTAAACGATCCAATTATCTCCTAGTAAAGCCCCTTTCCATTTTAAAGGGGCCACAGAGTATGCCAAACCCTGCTTGTATCCCATCTTGAAAGGTTTTAGCTGGTTTCTTATTGCCAGAATGTATGGAGTATAATTTTCTCTTTTAGCAAGCAGCACAAGCAAAGTGGGTAATGATAATTTATCCACTTTTGACTTGATTTCCAAGCTCTTTGGAAGAAGGAGCCATCCTATTACTGTTCATTCAAAGGAAATTTGAGACTTCCAGATATTCTCCCACCAACGTGTGTATTTTTCCCCAGGTTTCCCAGTCCTCCACTGTTTCTTCAACTGGATTGTGGAAAATGACTTGTGCCCAGTTTTTTATAAGGGTCCTTGGCTTCTTAGCAGTAAAGGGCTTCTCAGTCTCTCCAATTCAGCCATGGAACCCCAGTTTGCAGCTAGAAGATGCATTCTTAGGATCTCCAAATAGATGGACTTCTCCGCAACATCTAATATTTAAGTACGGTTCCACAACATCCACGCTTCCCAATTTTTCTGTTTTCTCATAAAATCCACAAAAAACAGAAATCCTTCCTCGCCAACCTCTTCTTTACTTAAGCTTGCAAGTCTTCCCATTTGTTCTCTTGGTGAAGGAAAAGCCCCAATAGGTCTTGCAACCAGATCCCAAGCATTATGTGGGCTCTGATTGTTCCGCCGGAAATTTTTAGGAAGATTGTCACCGGAAACACTGAAATGCTTACAAAACAGGCAGTTTTGAATGGGAATGGCACCTCTGGTGAAGTAAGGAAACAACAATGTTGTGTATATTCTTGGAAAATTTTAAAAATTAGAAATAAGATTGAACATTGAAATCTAAACTTGTCAGTTTCCAATGTCCAACAATGCTCATAGAGGAAAACATATGAATTGAAATTGAGATAGCATATAGATGCCCATTCTGAAATTTCAAAATTCCAAACCATGCCATGCCGATACAGTGAGCAAGTTACATAAGAGGTACAGCACGAGCACAAAGAAACCTTGCAACCCTGCTTTGGATTTCTTTATACTTTCACATTTGAAACATTTGACGCAATTGCCCTGTGGAATTTAGCACCCCCACTCAACCCCACCTCCCTTTTTTAACCTCTTACGAGCTTTTTATAAAGGCTAGTGGCTGAATTGTTCTTCCCTGTCCTGTTCCTTTGGGCAGCTTGTCTAAGCGATTTCTCATAATCTGCTCATACTTGGTCCATGGTAAAATAATCCACCTCCATTTGTTTCAATGCCTTGAATTTATCAGCTCCTTTTCCTTGAGCATGAGTGAGGTGTGCTCTCACTCTTGAATATGAGACTGAGTACTCCTTGCATTTCTTGCACCTGGATCTGCATAACTATCCTCCTTTTTGCTTCTCATTTAGGACATCAACATATTTGCACATGGAGTGAAATCATCATTATTTGCAGGGGCACTTTAAAGCTTGGCTGTAGCCTTTGAAGATTAAGATATCTTTCTCAAAAAAAGGTGGTCTTAACCAGCAATCCTTTTTTGGAGACCTGACATTGTTAAAAAGCCCTGAAAAATTAAAGGGAGTCTGAAAAGTACACAAAAATGCCAACAATTTGCTCATGAACTACCAAACGCAGATCTAAATTGTCAAACTCAGTTTTTCAATGCTCCAAATGCCCAATCACGCCTACAAAACCATAAATCCAATGCTGTAGGAAGAAATAGGTATTGAGAAATGCTTTGTTTATTGTGTTTTGGGGTCGCAAGTTAGTTTTAGCTTTTTGCTTTACAACTTGAGTGTTTTCTTGTTATTTATACATTATTTTTTTTTTCTTGCACGGGCATTTGAAATGCCCAAAAAACCGTTCATATGTTTTTGGGCTAGCAGAGATATTTTGGACATCCATATTGACAACTTGAAACATCCAATTCTCAGTTAGGACTGCTCCTTATGTTCTAATGCCAACGATACAAACCCCTCCTGTCTCCTTTGGCAATGTGCACAGATTCCTAGATGCCGAGTACATCACTTTGTCCACTCCTAGATTTTCTCATAAGAAATAGCTAAGCATTATTTACAGCTTTTTGAACCCTGTTTTGGAAAGGAAGAGGAAAGCCTTTTGAACACATGGCCAACTGCAAGGAGTTTATCCACTGATGTGAGTTTCCCACTAGAGAATGACTTTTGTAGCTTCATAAGAAATAACAAGACTTCAAGGACTGTATGATGCAGATCTAATATCTATACATGTTCAGGTCTCATTGAACTGATAGGAAAGATGGCATCATAAATATCATATTATATCTGGATTTCTGTTGTGTTGGGAAGTTTAATGTATTTTGATTTTGATTTAGGTTATCGTGCTGTGATTTGTGGAATGGATCCTTTGTGCTGTGAGTCAAGTTCTTGGATTAAGCATGCGCGTATTGACCAGCTCTCTAAAGGATGCAATCAGCCTTTCTATCAGGTAAGAGAGTGTTTGCAGTCTTAAGGCTAGTCTTATAACAGAATAAATGTTAATTAAGTCTTAATATTATGCCATCACAGAGCAGGTCCTTGGTAAGAATTTGATATTATTGCCCACCTATAATATTTTTACTGAAAATTAAAAAATGCATTTAAGAACTTTTAGGTCACCGTAAGTTTTTTTCTTGCAAGATGAACCTTCTCAGTGTGCTTGATTCAAACTCTTCCTCCTTGGGAATTTTTTCCATCCTATGAATTTGAGTCTGGAACATCTGATAATACCATCATACTTGTTATTTTTAGTTGCTAACTCAACAGCATATCTGTAAATTAAATCCACTTGGTTAATGCAATGCCTAAATTAGGAAAAAGGTCAGGAATTATGGTTCTTGAGCAGTCTTAGCTAAGTCACCTGAACCTGGGAAGAGACTATGGTTTCAGAAATGGAGATGCCGTCAGAAATGTGACCCCCAAATTTTAGGAATTGTGGAATCAAAATTAAAAAAGCAACCTAATAGGAAAAATTTCCTCTCAGACAATATAGGTCAATGAGACTTATTGAACTGATTTTGCCATTTAAACATCATTTTTATTGATTTCTGCTTAAGGTATATAGGTTTATTAGACTAACATATAATAATGATCAATATTCTCAGCACATATCTCTTCAATCCTAGCTCTTTGTTCTTAACATTCTTATGTCTTCAATCTTTTATGTTTCAAGTGCAAATGCAACATGTAGTTATGTCATATTTGGTTTGTAAAATCATTTTAAGCACGGGAATTGTGTATTGTTTATTTAACAAATAACGACCTTCTGATGTCCTGTTTTATGTAAGTTCCGTGTTCTCTTTCAAATGCATTCTTTGATGGTTCCCATAAAAAAGGCAAGGAAATGAAATAAAGCTAACTTCTTGCATGCTCTATTGTTGGATAAAAATAATAGCTAATCTAATTGTTCATTTTATGATTATTATATGATGTTACGATACTTCTAGCTTTGATTGAGAAATATGTCAACTAGCATTGGACAGCCATAATCTGTTAATAAGCAATTTTTTGTCTCCAAATGAAACATTATTAAATCGCAAATTTATAACAGGTTAGTGATTTTCTGATCATTTCGATCTACTTTTTGGTTTCTATATAGGGCCAATTATTGTTTCTCTAGGCCATTTTTATCGGCTTTATGGATTTTATTTCATTAAATAAGTTTTTTTTTTTTTTTTGAAGAGGCCTACAATTTATATGCTTTCTCATAAATAAGAGCTACGTACCAACATGAAACAAATAATTTTTGCCATTGCTAAGGTCTGAAGAAGTGTTAGATTTAAGTTAAGATTAACATGCTTAGCTCACACAAAACGACACACTGTAAGATATCAAACGGATGGAAATGATAAAAAACCTGTATATATTATTCAAATATTGTAGGGATATTTATACAATATCCATGTCCTATTTTCTAGGACATTTCACATACGCTTATCCCTCAACCATTTCCTATCCTACATAATTGACTTAACAACCACGTAACAATCTAGCTTAATAATCTGACCAATCAAACTTTATTGAACTTCACCAAGTATGTAAAATATTATGTTGTAATATACTTAATTTCTAACATTCTCCCCTTTTTAAAACTTAGTAACCAGAAAGGGAAATCTTTGCATGAGGATTGAGACATACACGTAGTCCAACATACTTACATTCAGTCAGTGAACAAGAACATACTCATCATTCATCAAGAAACATCAAATAAGCATGGACAAGGACACATTCTATTATCCATACACACATGCTTGTGTTAATAGGGATACACTCAACTATTCGCCAAACATAGTAGTGGGAATGAATTCACTACACAACTTAAGTAGGAATTGGCCTTACTGAACAAAAACAATAGTAGGTGTGAGCCTCAATATCTCATGCTTAGGTGGGGCTGGGCCTCACCTCAAGGGCTCCTCAGGTGGGATTGGACCTCACCAAACAACAATATGCTATTTTTTGACAAATTGGTGGTAAGACATCACACATTCATCATGCGGTGGGAATTGGGCCTCAGTGAACAACCTTACTTTTAAAAGGTGCCACTAAAACAGTAATCCAATCTCTAAGTTAGCAGCAAACTCAAAAATGGAAGTTTTACTCCATCCTTTTGTGGTCCTCCATCTTCATCTGGATTTCGGCTCACTCATCTAGATCAATCTCGATGGTTCTTTCAACTATAGACTATTGCATTGAACTCTTTGATGGTTTGAAAACATTTTTCCTCAGTACTTGTCTCCTCCATGGGAACGGGCTTTTCCTCTTAATCAAATGGTTTGTAAGGGTGGCAAGTACTACCGATAATGCACCGATGTACAAAACTTGTTCTATATGTTTAGAAAGACATGTTTTAGTGTACCTTTTGTGAGAAAAACTAACTATATCTTACGAAATGTAAGAGCTGAAACAAATCCCCTTTTCCAAATGGCCATGATATAATTTTACACATGCTGGCAAAATTTTGTCAGAATCTACTCACCAAATAAAAAGACATAATTAATGCGATCTCCTGTGTTTAGAATGAAATATTTAAATTTCTACAATTTTTTAAAATTTCATAAAATAATATAAAAAACTTTAAAACAGAAGTGTTGCCTGAAAATATTATAAAGTGAAAAACTTTATAATAAAAATCAAAACATTGTGCCTTCATTTTGTAGAGGCGTCACTATGGTGTTGTTGTGCCTTTGTATGGTTGCACTTCTACTAAAGCGCATCTCCTGCCTCGCCTCAAACATTCTTTTCACTACCATGCCATTTTCCATGGGTGCTTTTGCTCTTTGCTGCTGGGAAAGATTGTTGTGCCCTTAAATATTGTTGTTTCATTTCAACTTCTTTTTCATTTTTTAAAAAATTGTTTGTTGTTGTTGATTGTTTTTAAAATCATGTTCATGTCTATTTATACAGCTATTTCAATATATTTGGAGGCCGAATTTGAAGAAGTTGTATACAAAAAAGTGGTAGTTTTTTTTAATTTTTTCCAGCATAAAAAATGGCCTTAATCCGATATCAGATGAAAAAGATATATCTGTTTTACCTAAAGAGATATTTGTGTGAATTTAGTGATGAATTTCTGCATATGGCCTTTTTAACATGAAATGCAAACAAATCTTTTATGTAGAGGTTTTTGGTAACGTGGATCAAAACCAAGTATTTATTATGCCTTTGCTAACTCTAATCCATGCACTGACAAATCCGACAAACAAGGATTTGGCTTGAGAGTGCTTTGGAACTTCTCTCATTGACAAAGCCAAAAGGACCAGAGAAGAATGCAATGGTTCTCTTCTTCTTATTGATGGCTATCTCTGCTAATTCTAAAAAAAATAATCACTCAAGAAAACAATCTAAACAATGGTATTTTCATTACCACTAAATACAAATTTAAAATAGAAGCTTATCATCAATTGGGGTAACAAAAACACTGGAGTTGACCCTTGACAATCATTTTTTCCTTCCATCATAGGTTCAAGATCAAATAATGCTTGGATACCAAATGTTAGATTGAAGTTAAGATTAACATGCGAAACTCAGAAAAAATGGCACACCGTAACTTAGCAAAATGATGGAAATAATCAAAAACCTGTACAGATTATTCAAACATTATAGGGATATTTATATGATAGTCATGTCCTATTTTCTAGGACATATCTTTATCACAAGCTCTTATCCCTCAACCATTTCCTATTCTATGTGATTGACTTAACAACTACCTAACAAACTAGCCTAATAACTTGACTAACCAAACTTTATTTAACTTCACCTAATTTTTAAAATACTACTGTATAAGACACTATATTCTCAACAAAAATGGCCCAAAAACTTTTTTGGGATGTTTTTGTTTCAAGAAACATCTTGGAGATATTTCTGCATTTTTCGAAGGAGTTATTAAGTGTTTGAAATATTATGGAACTTGAAACGGCCTCCTACCCCTTCAAATCTCTAGCAACATAGATTCTTGTAACTGTTGAGCAAGTTCTCAACAAGTATGTTTTACTAAAACTGAGTAGGAAAGCCAACTTACTATACAATAGTGGAATTTAATAGGAGTAAGTTTCATTTAGAGCTAAATGCAACCCAAAATCTGTCCTAAGGAAAAAAAGGTATCTAGATTAGCTAAATTTATAGAAATCTAAACCTTTCAAAGTAAAAAGAAAGAAAATATATTAATGTCCATGGATGACAAAAATAGGTCAATGGGACTCGAAAGTACAACCAACAAAAATAACATGGAGAAGATTAAAGAAGCTCCCCAAAAAAGATACAATCTAAAACTAAACTAAAAGCATGCTATTATAAGAGCCTAGTCAAAAAGAGGGTAAACCCAAAAATGTTAAGAAGATAAAGCCATTCATTGAAACACTTCAAATAACCTGTGTTGCAGGAAATGCCCCCCCCTCCACAACCCCTGCTTGGGCATGCCCGAAGATGTCCGGAACAGTGTCGAAAACGTTCGGCATTGTTCCGGACGTCTCCAGGCGTGCCCAAGACGTTTCTTGTGGGTCTGCCGCGACTTGAAGGCAAAAAAATAAAAACTCAAAAAACTTTTAAAAAAATCCCTAAATCACTGCAAACTCTTTATAAACCAAAGTCCGAACAATATGTAAATAAAATAAACATTTAAGTATAAGAAACTAGATGTCCCTAAACTATAACTTAAATGTAAACTTATACTTTTAAGTTATATTTTATTTATATACTTTCAGGGTGTTTGAGAGTGGTTTTGGACCTCTAGGAGCTATAATGCAAATTCTAGGTTTTGGAGGATCCTATCATATTTTAGACTTAGTCAGATTCTAGGGTTTCAGACTTAGCCATATTTTAGGGTTTCAAGATTTCAAGGAGACATCATAGGAGGTATGAAGGCTGCATGAAGGGATGTAGGTATGATAAAATAGTATGAGAACATCTCTCACAAAGTGCCCCAAGCCGATCCCAACCCATTCCCTATGCACCCCTTAAGGCATACACTCTAGGAGATTCAATGAACTAGTGAGCCCCTACGAGAGAAAGCATCAATAAATGATAAAGTTGAAAAATAATGGGAGTGGCATTCATGATTTTGAGGGCAATCGAGATGATTTATTCTAGATTTGAATGTACATTTTGTCTTTGAAGTAATGAATGAATGAATATTATATATTTTTAAGTGTTTTATCTTTTATAGACAAATATTTTCATATTATGTAGTTTCAAGTGTTTTACTAAAAAAATGAATTATATATATACGTACCCATGACGTATCCAAATCAAGGTTTTTGAAAAATGGCGTACCCACGTATTTGAGACGTCCCCGAACCCGTACCTGTATCCAAACAACATAGCAAATAACTATAATAAAGAAAGATCCATCACAAACGAGAGAAGATAGGTTGAAAAACAATTTTTTATTCTATTCTAAATCACGTGTCCCTGCTCTGCGTCATCATAGATTATTGTGAGTGAGTCAATGTAAGACCCGATGATATCCATGGGAGAATGGCCAGGACAAAGTGGGCTTAAATAGGTGATCTTGGGGGTCAAAAAGAATCTCTCTCGGAAACTATCCTAACATGCAAAGCCAAGGATTCTCCAGTATTAGAAAAGAAGCTGGTGATATTTGTCTAGCTGGATCCTCTGTAATGTAGATGGGAAGTAGGGGACAAACTGATGGGCAAAGCAGCATGGACCTTGATATACGTCTTGGCTATCTGGAAAAAATATTTTTTGATATTCAAACCAAAAGAAAGAGGCATGCTTGAGCAACGGCAGAGAACATAATAATGGTTCTTATGAAGCTATTTGAACAAATTTATGAATGGGTAACATAATACTTTCTCTATTGCATTAATAGAATATTGCCCTTTATATTTCCACTGAAACTCAAACATTAGTTATCCTGCTTGCAAATGAGAGATCAAATTGACATGCTAAAACTTGTTCAATGGAACTCCTAGGCTTTGTCCTGCACAGTTTAAATCTCTCAAACCCAACATCTTCTTCATAGATGTCTGTTTTGTGCAGCACATATTCAAAGATTGCTAACACACCAGATTTTTCAAGGTTTTACATACTCTTTGAAGCTTTATAGCATCTGAAATGTGTTGAGTGAATTTCTTCTGTTTCGAGTCAAATTAATCACCCTATATGTTAGGGTTTATTGCAAATGGTGTCAATATTTTTAATGTCTTTAAAATGGATGTGCATATTGCTGAATGTCCATAGAATTAGTATGCAAACCATTTTTTTTTGCAAGAGATCACAGTCTAAACTGTATTTTTCTCCTCAGAATGCTCCGTCTGACCAGAAATACGATTTCATAATTATGGCATCTTTGAACATGATTTTGCTCGAAGTAGGGCACTGTTCTATATATTCAAGATGCCTTTAATTTCAGATTCTTACTTTGGCTTCAAATCGTTCGTGTTCTCTGCTAATTTTTCAAACCAGAGTTCTGCTATTGTCTTGGACTTTGTCTTCAGTGTCAATATTCTAGCTCCAAATTTGCAGTTGTCACTATTGCCTAGTTGAGCCTTGGTCTGCCTCTTGATTTTGTTAGTTCCATTCTCCACCCTTTTTTATGTTGCGGGCTCTTGCCTTTCTTGTCTGTCATGGACTATCTGACACCCGTGCCCTGTAATAATGTCTGAGCCCTTCAGCAACTGGAAGATCTGCAATTGCTATATCCTTGTATGGCAGACCCTATATAAATCAATACTCTTGAAATTTCTTCTCAATTCTTACATTCTCAAATTCTTTGAAGATAAGACATATGAGCTCAAAAAGTTTGAAATTTCGTAAAGATATTATGCACTCTCTTCAGTTGACTATTCTCTTTCATATTCTCTCTCTCCTTGAGATGACTTTTCTCCTTCCTGGTGGATCCTGCACATCTAGAGCTTAAGGCCCATTAAAAATTTAAAAAAGTAGTCACAAGCTTTCCAGATGCATTTACGAGGTTCTGATACTAGCTTAGATTTATAGTGTATTTCTACATCAATGACACAATATTTAAAAACAAAAAAAGAAATTATATTAAATACTGCAGCAAATATTACACATATATCTAGTCTAAAATGGATACTATGTATTTCGCACTTCCTCACCAATTTTATTCTCACATTATACATTCATAGCACCACATTTTTTTTTTATGCTGGTTAAGCACCTCACTATGAGTGAAATATTGAAAGTTTCCTTGGTTACGTGTATAACATAAACACTGAACCCATTTGTATTCTAATGTTATATTTCTGACAAATATCCATGATCAAACATGGTGCTAATCCTCCAATGTCATTTTGCCCTTGATTCAACACCATTTCATTCAAACAGCCTTTAAAAGTACTCTTCCTTTGACACCCTACATGGAGTTGAATGTCATTTATTGCATTTAAAAGTACTGTTTTAAAGCCTTGTAAGGAAAGTAATAGTATGTATTTTGGATAAATATTGAGAAAGTAACGGACCAACAAATTTGCCTCACAAAGCTGCTATAATTTCAGCATAAAACAGGTCACCCTTCTTTAATAAATCTGTAGCAACAAAATTTCTGATTGGAATTGACCAGAAAATAATAAAGACAAGCTTTAATATGGCTGCATCGTCCTCCATTAAAAAATTGAAATGATGCAAAGTAATTCAATATGCATAAGTAGTCAAAAGTCCAAGTCATTGGGATTAAGAGACACCAAAACTAGTGTTATACATAGGCTGTTTTGCTGCTATTATACATTATGATTCAAGCATAAGAATGATTTGACTCTGTTATTTGGAGATAACCATACCTTCATATACAAGCTTACATGCATAAATGCCGAGTCACCTCAACTAAGAGGTATTAGGTTTACCTACCTTATCGATTTTCCAATTGCATATTTCATGCAGGCCTCAATATCATATAAGATTTTGCTTCAAAAGAATCCCGTTTGAGCCACTACATGGCCTGTTTTTGGGGCTTTGCACGTGTGATGATTGATCTTCTATTACCCAAGGTTGTAATTGACCATTTCAAAGGTAATTTGAGTAATGCGAATGCCAAATTGATGATTTAGTTGCCATTTTTGGAGCATAACATTTTTTTTTGTTAATTGAAGCTGTTTTTGCATAATTGTCTTTATTATGTACACTGGCTTTAATTCCCCTTATCTTCCTATTTACTTCTGTAGATCAATTCTTATGTTCAAATGAAAAAACATAATTCAAAGATCAAATTTGCATTTGTTTTATGTCACTAATTGTAGAAAACACGTTTTCCAGGTTTTGGTGGATGTACATGCAGATCCAAATCTACTGATTGCTTATGGTAATATCAATCCTTTAGTTTCTTATACTTGTCTTAATTGTAATAGTTGTTACTCATGGAGGCCACTCTTTACAAAAGAAAATGAGTTGCGAAGAAATGTTGTATTACATTTGTGTATTAATATGCAATATTTTAGAACTTTGCAGATGACCCTCATTTCCTTATCTTATTTACGCTGAAGGCATAATATCTTGGGGATGGATTCCCATGATTTAGCCTGTTGTTGGAGGTCAGCCATCCGATGTGAGCTGAAAGCATAAGACCTCTGCTGGATGCTGATTACCAAGTTTCTCAACTTTGAGCATTTTGGTTTGTTGTTATGAGGGGGAAAATTCGTTGATTTCAGTGACATAATTTGTTATAACGTGTTACTATCCTTACTAGACTGACATCTTTAAAATAAAGGAAGGAAATGTGCTTGTCTGTCCCTTTACGTGGACATATATGAAAGGGCCACCTATTTTCCCTTAAGTTTGTGTCTTCATAAATATGGCAAAACATACTAAAAAATGTGGGTTTGCTTGTACTTTTTAATTATTTTGTCTGCATCCAATGCAGACACAGCACCGGTTAGCCTAGCTGACACATTTGCACGAATCATCTTCTCACTTCTCGACATGTTTGACAAGTAACCCAAAAGTTTTGGACACGTAGACATTAATTGATTTGAAAAATATATATAAAGTCTTAATTTTTCTTGCCAATGGCGATGTTAATGTTTCACAAACCTTTTCAACTTGGTATGGTTACCTATCTGTTATAGCGTTAACAATTTTTCCGCGATGATCTCTCATGCCTAAGTTTTGTCAATTGACGGAAAGTAGAACAGAATATGGCAACGTTTGTAGTGCCTTTTGTGATTGTCACAACAACTGCAGCTGAAGCCGTTGGAGCTTATTGCCGCTTTGATGTAAGTACAATCCCCCAAATTTGCTATTTTAATTTATTTGGGATTAGTGTTGTGTTTTCTGATGGAATTTTGCTTTTTATCTGCAGAGACATAAACAACAAAACAGAGTAATTGGGTAAAACTGAAAAGAGGGTGTCAAGCTAGGGGATTAAAACGAGTAGTATTTTCTCTCAAGTTTGACGGTTTACATTCCTATGAGACTTTAACAATGTATAGTCAGCCACTACAGAATGTTAGATGTTAAAAACAAAACAAAACTGAAGTAAAACACATTTTGTGCAATCTTTTCAGGGTAAGATTGCCATAATAGACATGTATGCAATATGTGGAAATATACAACAACAAACAACTGTTTTACGGCAATGTGCACACAATATTTTTTTGAGATTCCATATGCTGACACCCTTACACTTTTCCAATGGCAATGCCATCCACAGCCAATCTCATAGTATTATGTCTAGGGTGGGTTTATGGAGGCGCTACAGATTCTGCTTACTATGCAATACCCTGCCCTGCCCTGTCATGAAGGATTTTTGTCAGATGTTAAAAGAAAATAACAAAATAAAAATAAACCATATCTCACAACAATATGTAGAGAGGGTATGGGCATCCATCAAACGCTAATGGAAATGATTTTTATGCCAGTTGTAGTTTCAAATGATCGCAACTCCCATTTGTTTGATCAGGCATACACACCAATATACCAAACAGAATGACTAAGATTGCAAATAGCTCATAAAAAGAATATTTCATGTCTCCCGATTCATCACCTGGTCATTGGGCTTAAAAAATCCTAAGATTGCTACAACCATCACCGCCATACTCCCCTGCGACTGCAAACAAAACAACAAAAAAGTACCATGCTCATTATGGTCAAGTCTCTTAGAGACATAAATACTAGCCTATTCTCTGTGCAGATTATACACTTGATCACCTGTCATTGGCTTCTCACTTCCCACCTCGTTTCCAGCAGTTCTGAAAATGCCGTGCAAAATGAAATCAATGTTTACGCTACACTCTGAAACATTGGACCAAGAAATGGTAAGACAAAAACAACCGAGAAACACGTGAAAATTTACCCCCCTATACATATCCAATAGGAGAAAATTTGCGGACAACCTGCTCCTATACAGGTGTATTAAGATCAGAATTCAATATTACAACTTCTAAGAAAAATGTGATGGGAATTGCCCCATAATGATGAAGAGCCGAAGCTCAGATGTGCATGACACACTAGTTTGGTCAATCGACTTCACTGTTTTATTCAAATGTAAACATTACATATATGGTGCATATATCTCTTATAGACAAGGAGTCTGCACTAATCTCTTATCCCTTACATCTCTGCTTTATTCTCTCTATCCTATATCCTACATATCCTCCCACAAGTCTATCTTCTAGTGAGTTGTTTTAGTCTACATACAACTCTTTATTCTCACACAAATACATTAAATTTTTATTTACTTACTCGTGATATAATATCTTTTATATCACACAAACTAACTATGACCTAAAGACTCATGTGAGGACTAATTCCTCAACATTCCTGACCTTAGTGCGAATATGGGGAGAGGAACTACATGGACTCAAGATCTCTATAAATTGCCTCCCACAATTTTAACTTGTGGACGTTGCTACCCCAATAATGTGTCCTGTTTTACATTGATTTGGAGAGATTATTACATTAAAAGAGCATTATACAAGCTTTATTGAAAAATGCCTTTGAAGGTTTTATTTGAAACTTTCGACAATGGATGAGAGACACTTTATTTAAAGAGGACACAAGAGAGAAGACTATCTTGAATAGACTACTAGAAAATAAATAAATAAATAAACATCACTAAACAATTACAAAAGAATTAAACCTAAAACAAAACTTAACTAACGATATGAAAACTATTATATTAAAACTTTAACTAAACACTAAAAACAAATATATAATTAAATGAAATTATAAATAAAAACAAACAAATCAAATAAAACTTAAGACTCATTTAATAATAAAACCTAATACTAAACTAAAATTAAAATACTTAAAACCATGTATTATCTAATACCACTAACACAAAAACCAAAACAATATAAAAACTTAATACCACTTTTTATAAAGTAAAACTACAATTTTAAAAAAAAAAACACATGGATTGGAAAAAAACTTGAAAACTTAAATAAAAAAACAAAAGCACATTAAATCTTAAAACTAAAATCCACATTATACAAAAACAACGGGTTTTTAAAAAACTTAAAAAAACAACTAAACATAAAAACTACCAAAACCCTGATACCATGGACTTTGAAACAATCTAGAACCTAAAAAGAAAACCACAACTTTTTTTTCTTTTAGCTTTGCCGCAGGCTTACGGCAATGGCAGTGAGAGGAAGGTGAATAAAACCTGATACCATGGACGTTGAAACAATCTAATCCTAAAAAGAAAACCACAACTTTTTTTTCTTTTAGCTTTGTAGCAGGCTTATGGCAACGGCGGTGAGAGGAAGGTGAAGATGGAGGAGCTCGGAGAATTTGAGGAGAGCTCGGATGGAGGACAAATCTACTAGAGGGGTCGATGTCAAGGTTGGAAAGCCATTTTGAACAGCCAAGATCACGGCTTGAAGAACAACTAAGAAACTTGTTTTTGGGTGTAATGCTCTCTCTTTTTCACGTTCTTGCATACATTGGCACACTTTAAGGATGACGTCCTCTTTGATTTACAATACTTATGCTTTATGGATGAGCTTATTCCATGTCTCCACAAGATTGTTTTTCTACAACTAGAGCCTCAATGTTGTGGTGGTTCAGTTCTAGTGGAAGGCTTTCGGCATTTGAAATCTTTTCATTGATTCCCATAATTCCTCAACGTGACAAAATGGACCCGTAGACTTTGCAAATGTATAAATCTACAAAAAAAAAAAAAAATTGAAAAAATAACTCGTTGGCTTCAGTACAACATTGTTCTTATTTGAAATGCCTTATTCTTTGACAACACACAAACCACCTCCCAAGGATCTAAGGACCTAAAACTGTAGAAAAATAACATGTACAGCGAAATCCAAAAGATTGCAACAAACTGCAAAAAAAAATACAAATATATATTTTTTTAAATTTTGATTTCTTTCTGGTATGCAACAACAAACAACATGGAGTGTGGACAGTGGAGAGAGTGGACAAGGTGAAGGTAGAAAAGAGATTGCAGGTTGATGATGAATGCCAATAGGTTCACATGTGGTCTACATTGTTAAATTATTGGCAACATGCAAGAATGGTGGACGAGCAAAGCAATGACTTTTGCAAGTGGTCTGCATTGCTTAGTCATTTAGTCATGTTGAACAAAACAATGAGTGAAGGAGAAATAATGTTTAGAGAGGCTTGAACAACCTGCTCTGATACCACTGATGAGAATTACCCCATAAAGATGAAGAGTCGAAGCTCAGATGTGCACAACACAATAGTTTGGTTGATCAACTTCATTGTTTTATTCAAATGTAAACATTACATATATAGTGCATATATCTCCTACAAACAAGGAGTCTACACTAATTTCTTATCCCTTACATCTCTCCTTTATTCTCTCTATCCTATCTCCTAGATATCCTCTTACTAGCCTATCTTCTAGTGAGTTGTTTTAGTCTACGTACAACTCTTTATTTTCACACAAATACATTAAATTTTTATTTACTCATGTGATATAATATCTTTTATATCACAAACTATGACCTAAACACCCATGTGAGGACTAATTCCTCAACAAAACCTTTAGACTCAACCTTTTATAGCCAAAATTGAAGATTTTTTGAAGTGGGTGTCAAGGAATTAGTACCAGATCTTTGAATTCTTTAGAGTATTGTGTTAAATTGATTGACAAATCCTTGTGGATTAGGATTAAAAGAACTTAGAAGCATAATGGGATATTGTACCCATAGTTTGCATAACCGTAATCAAGTTTGCCTATGTCCTTCAAAAGAAGGTCAAGGTAATGGGCCACATAAGGGGTCCAAAAGAGTGATGGATGTCTCTCCTTGAGAAGTTTTTCAGCCGCCACATATGCAATTGCATTATCTGTAATAACTTAGGACAACATTTTCGATGCCCATCTCTAAAACAATCTACTCTAGCATCAAGCTCAAAGTTTCTGCATTTTTTATCTTACTAGATGCATCAATAAACTTCAAAAGAACCAGCGCACCATTTGAAGCTGCCAAAAAGTTGATGAGGGTGCGGTTCTTTCCATATGTCTATCCATCGAAAAGAGTGGTGCATCCAAACTTACGCCACAACCTCTTCTGATATTTTACAATTACCTTTGCATCTTCAGCTGCATTCTGGAGCAACTTTCCACTTAAGTCTCTTGGAGGGGTGCCTTGTACCCTTTCCCTGCAACTGTCAGTGCTGTCATCAAATATTCCCAGTACAGACTCCTCACATGTTGAAGGGAAGGTTGTTGAAGTACCAAAAATTTACACATGCTTTATTTGCTTCCACATGCGTCTTTTTGTTCCATCCTGTGCTTTGCAACAAAGGTTGTGCCCTAGGGTGTGTTTCTAGGTACAAAAAAATGTATGGCTTAAACTTGATGAAGATGTGCCATGACGCTTGCGTGGACCACGACTAGAGCCCATAATTTTTGTCATAGCTGTCTCTTCTTATTTTGATGTGAGAGCAATGGTCATTGTTAGAGTTGCTTACATCTTTGCTCTCTCTAGTTTCTTTTTGTCCAGCAATGCAATCTCCGCAATCATCTCTTGTTTTCTCTCTTCCGTGACACTGGGACAGGGCGTGTCAAGGGAGGAATGCATGAAAGATGGTATTTGAGGCGATTGATGTCTACTGACATTCTCTTCGAGCAAAATGAACAAATTGAAACCATCTGGGATGTTCCAACCCGCATGACATACTTCCAAGCAATAATGCGAGTATTAGAAGTCGATTGGCTATCATTGACTGAATCTGCCCCCAATGCACTAGCGGATTCCATTGTTTGCTAATGGATAACCTGCAAACATATAAAAAACAATATTAAAAAATTAAAAAATAAAAATATTTAACACAATTTAAAACACAATAAATAAGTCTACGAGTAGCCATACATAAAGCAATGGAAGTGTCGACATCGACAACGGTGAGCGGCGAGCAACGATAGGGCAACGACAATCGGTTTGGGAGCAGTGAAGCAGAAGGTGCAGAGTTAGAGCGAGGCGATAGCTAAAGGAAAGCAATTGGAAGGTGCAACGTCGACGATAGCAACTTATTGACATGGGCTCAGGGGAGCAAGACTAGTGGGAAGGAATGGACGGAGTGTATTAGAGGACGCAGAGAAGATTGGAAGTTTGGATGATAAGGCAGGAAGGGAGGAGAGTGGGCCTTGTGATAGTTGCAAACTAGGGAGGGGCAGGTTGAAAAACAATGCAGTCAATTGTGATAAGGGTTTTAAAGTTTTTGAAAAATTTGCCCTAGATTTTGATCTTCAAAAAGTTGGGTTATGGTTGGAGCAAAACGGGTCTTTTGACGGCTCCTTCCCAGTTAATCAGGGTTTGAAAGTTTCAAAGAAGGCAGTTGGTTCTTCCAAGGCTGTGTTTTTTTCCTCATGTATTTATGCTTCAAACCCTTTTCATACTTGTGGAGCCTTTTGTAAAGAGATACTTCTTAAAGATAACCTTGATTCTGATCCTACGCTGATTCCCAAAACCCAGATTCAACCAAAAATACTTTCTACGGAGGTTCCAGAGTCGGTAGAAGTTTTACAGGGTAATCTAGTAGGAGATTTAGCTCAGATTAAAACTCTGGAAACTGCCTTTTTAGGTGATGTCTCCCTATTTTTCTCTGATTCTCCTCCAGTTACGAAAATTTTAGATGTAGAGATTTCAAAATTTTGTTTGAAAAAAGGAAGTAGTTCTTTGATTGGTCGTTGTATAGGGAAACACCCCTCTTGGAATATGCTGTTACAATGGTCAATTGGAACTTGGCCATCTATACAAGCTCCCTCCCTTAGTTTGGTTTCCAGTGGGTTTTTTTTGCTTCAATTTTTTTCTAAGGATGACAGGGATTTTGTGTGGTCAAATGGTCCTTGGTTTTTAGGCAAATAGGTTTTTTTTATGCCTTTGTGCTCCTTTTGATCCGCCTACCATGGTTATCTCACAAGCCCCAATGTGGATCAGATTTTATAATCTTTCCATAGCCTTGAAAAATCCTGGCCTTCTCAAGTAGTTGGTGAGTAAGCTGGGAGTTTTTGTGAAATAGATGATTCCTTGGAGGCTTTTCGGAGTTTTGTCAGGGTGTGTGTTTTGATGGATCTTTCCAAGCGTTTCCATCACTCCATTCAGATTTCTTCGTCCCATGGTTTGTGGACTCAATATGTTAATTTTGAAGGTCTACCATTCAGATGCTTTAAATGTAATAAAAGTAATCATAAGATGGTTTCTTGTCTTGAAAAAAGTTTTAAAGGATACCAGGTGACCAATTTACAAAAATGGGTAAAGAAGGCGGGTTGTCCGAACAACAATTTAGTTCAAAGATTTCAAATCCCGGCTAAAAGTATCTCAGTTGATCCTCCATCTTCGGAAAAATGCCAGGAAATTAAAGTCCTTAGAAGGATGTAGTTCAGGCGGCAGAAGTAGTTTTGAGCTAGTTGAAGCCAAGGCAACAAACCTCTCCTCATCTGGGTAAGGAAAAGGAAGCAGGGAATATTGGGTTAGCGGATACAAAAAACCTTTCTCTAATTTTGGAAAATTCCCAGTAGAAAGAAGATTCAGAAGAAGAGGTGAACTGGGAAGAAGAGTTGGAAAGTAGGGCGGTTTTAACTCTAGCTCAGTCCTCCACAGCTATCTAGACTCAAAACTATGACACAAAAGGAAAAAGAAGCAAGAAAACAGAAGTAAAAAGACTACAACTAGATGCTCAAAATTCCATCATCGGCGACACCCAACGAACAATAGAATCTTTGCTTTCCAGTAGGGGTAGAAGAAAGTTAACAACAAAAACTTGAATCATTGGTTGAGTTTGAAAAGTTTTCTGTTGTAAGTTGGTTTTTTGTAATGTCATAAGTTTAGAAACTAAGAGTGGCTGTAGATTTTTAAGTTGTTTTTTCTCAAATTGGTTGAAGTTTTTGAGGTCGAAAAATCTTGGCTGAATTTCAACATTTCTTTTTTAGGAGATTGGACCCCCTGTTGTGTTCCAGAACTGGTTTGGCTCCAGACAAAAGCTAGTATATATCTAAAAAAAAACACAATAAATAAATTATAATAATAAACTATTAAACAAAAACTAAAATAATTTAACAAACAAATTGAGAACTTTAAAAATGATTATCTACAATAAATAAATTATAATGATAAATGGAAATTATAACGGTTAAAAAACAACATTTTAAATAAAAACTTATGCAATAATTGTAAATACTAAACATTAAAATATAATGGAATGCATAAAATTTGAATATTAAAATTTATAATATTTATCAAACATGTTTATAATTAAATTACAATTTCTTTACAGGCTCGAAAATTTTATAAAAAAAAATGTACTAACTTGGAAATCACTTTGCTGAGTTCTTCTGATCTACTCTTGAATGCTCAAAATTTTGTGTGAATGCAATGAGAGGGGTGTGTTTCAATTTATAAGACAAATTTCTATGTTTTCTCAGCGTTTGCCATGCATTTTCACATTTTGGTAGTGTTTTGAGTTTTCCGCATTTTTGCAGCATACAAGTTTGTGGTGAGTAACCGACAAGTACTTGCCAACACAAAAATCCGTCATTTTTTTTGCAGTTGTTTTGAATGGCAGTTTACAGCTTAAGGCTTTGACCGACGAGTAACTGAGCAACCGACGGTTACTCGCCGGTTATGTAATCCATGATTGTACCTATTTGGGGAAAAACCCTGGGAGCTATGTAGAAACATAAACAAATTTAAGAGCTAATAAAAATGCATGAGGTAGAAAAAATAAAGGGTGTAAAGTTATAGGGTTTGGAAATGTAAAAAAAGGGCATGCTAAGGAACTGATTTCTCTTTTAAAACATCTTGAGTGGAAGGACCAACATAGGGGTGGGGCCTTTACGTCATGGTTGGAAGCTTCAACACATTCGACTAGGGCCAAACCTTTGCACTCACACACCTTAACATCTTTTCATTGGAATCATTAAATCCATTATAAGTAATTTTATCCAATCTTTTAGGTATATTTACAACTTGACATACAAAAAACCTTTGTTGTGATCCTAAAATCTAGGAAATATTCTTTCAACAAAACCTATCATTTTGTAGTTATCCCTCAAACTAATTGTATTCTACATGGGTGTTTAGACAACCACCCAACAACTTATTAGGTTTAAATAATAAATATTTATTTCAATTTAGCCCCAACCAAACATTATTTATTTCACCAAGTATACTAATTATACTATGGTGTAATACAAATCCCAACATTCCCCCTTTATTACATCATTGTCCCAAGAGTGGGCGAGAATAATTTCCATATGAAGATTGGGACATACACAATCCAACACACTTACAATTAATTGATGAATGAGGCCATATTCATCAATTCACCAAAAAACACCAAACATATGGGTTAGGACACATTGTATAGTCCATACACTTGTGTGAATGGGGATACAACTATCCACAAAATGTACAAATAGGAACACTCAACTATTCATCAAACACAAGAAACATGAACTAGGACACACTCTATAGTCCATACCATTGATTACAGAACCGGCGAGTAACTGCCGGTTACTTGGTTACTTGTCGATGAAAGGCACATGGGGTTAACCGCCACTCAAATTCGTTGCCAAAAAAATTGTCGGTTTTTGGTCTGCAGGCGAGTACTCATCAGTAAGCCTATATGCTGCAAAAGTGCGGAAAACAATGTTAAAATGTTGATAAACTATGGAAATGGATGCCAAACGTTGAAAAAACGCTATAAAAACACTTTTAAAATGCAGGATTTGTCTTATAAATTGAAACACACCCCCTCATTACATTCACACAAGATTTGAAGCATTCAAGAACGAATTGGAAGGAGAATTCAACAAAGTGATTTTCAGATTAGTACATTTGTTTAAAAAAAATTAAGATTTCTCATATGTAAAGGATTTGTAAATTTATTATAAACATGTTTGATAAATATTTTAAATTTTAATATTCAAATTTCATGCAGTCAATTCAATTCCATTCAAATTTCATGTATTTCGTTAAATTTTAGTATTTAGTATTTACAATTTGTGCATAATTTTTTATTAAAAATGTTGTTTTTTAACTGTTATAGTTTTCGTTTATCATTATAATTTATTTATTGTAGAGAATCATTCTCAAAGTTTTCAATTTGTTTGTTAAAAATTTAATGTATTTTAGTTTTTGTGTATCATTATAATTTATTTATTGTATTTTAATTCATGTTAACTGTTTTTATTGTTTAAAATTTTAATGTTGTTTTGAACATGCTTGCAGATTATTCGTTAGCAAACAATGACATCTGTTAGTGCATCGGGGTCAGATTCAGTCAGTGGTGGGCAAACGGATCCCCTTAATGCTCGCACTATTGCTGAGAAGTATGTTGTGTGGGTTGGATTGCTCCAGATGGTTTCAATTTGTTTGTTTTGCTCAAATAGGTTGTTAGGAGACATCAATCGCTTCAGTTACCATTTTTCATACATTTCTTCCCGTGGCATCACGTCTTGTCCCAATATCACAAAAGAGACAAAACAAGAGATGATTACGGAGCTTGTATTGCTGGACAAAAAGAAATTAGAGAGGGCAAGGATGCAAGCAGTCCTAACGACCATTGCTTCCACATTGGCAGAGGAAGAAGAAACAACTATGACAAAAATTGTGGGCTTTAGTCGTGGTCCACGCAAGCGCCATGGTACATCTTCATCAAGATCGAGTCAGATATGCTTATTTTTTGTGCCTAGAAGCACACATGAGACACAACCTTCGTTGCAATGTACATGATGGGACAAGGAGACGCATGCGAAAACAGATAAAGTATGCACAATTTTTTGGTACTTCAACAACGTTTCCTTCAAAATGATGGAGTCTGTATTGAGAATATTTAGTGACAACATTGACAGTTGCAGAGAAAGGGTACAAGGCGTCAACTTCAAGAGACTTAAGTGAGAAGTTGCTCTAGAATGCAATTGAAGATGCAAAGGTAATTGTGGAAGATCAAAAGAGGTTGTGACGAAATGTTAGATGCACCATTCTTTTTGATGGATGGACTGATGAAAATAATCACACCTTGATCAAGTTTTTGGTGTCTTCAAATGGCGAGCAAGTTTTTTTTAAGTCCATTGATGCATCTAGCAAGATAAAAAATGCAAAAACTTTGAGCTTAATTCTAAAGCAGGGTGTTTTAGAGGTGGGCATTGATAATGTTGTCCAAGTTATCACAGACAATGTAGCAGCATATGTGGTGGTTAAGAGACTTCGCAGGGAGAAACATCCATCACTCTTTTGGACCCCTCATGTGGCCCATTGCCTTGCCCTTGTTTTGGAAGATAGACAAACTTGATTGGGTGCGGTCCGTTGTAGAAAAAGCTAGAGAAATAACAAAATATATATACAATCACCCTTGGGTTCTCAACTTGATTAGAGAACACACCAATAGAAAATAGCTTGTTCAAACATGTGTCACTAGGTTTGCAATGAATTTTCTTACATTGCAAAGTATTTTCAGTTTGTTGACTCCTTTGACGTAGATGTTTGTGTCTCAAGCATGGGTGGAGTCATCATATTCCAAGAAAGCTGATGAAGTCAAGGTTGGGAAGACAGTTTTCAATGAGGTCTTCAAAAAGAGAGCTATAGAGATTGTCAAAGTAACTTGAAATTTCAATTTAAATTTCAAGTCATTTCACTTGTTTTTGATTTTTTAAACTTAAAATATTTATTTTATTTATAAGTTTGTAACTTTGTAGGTGTGGAGCCTTTGGTGAGGGTTTTGTGATTGGTGGATGGAGAGCAAAACCCAATGGGTTATATTTATCAGGCCATGGATAGGGCTAAAGAGGCAGTCCAAAACTATTATAGGAGGCATCATGTCAGATTTGATTTCATTTGGGAGTTGATTGATCAGAGACGAAACAATCAACTTCACCAACCCATCCATGTAGCAAGGTGGTACCTTACCCTAGGTTTTTATACTCCGATGGCTTCATAGATATTAGTGGATAAGTTATAGAGGGTCGTTCAACATGCATTGAGAGTATGACACCTAACGTTGAGGTGAGGGATCTCATTATTGTAGAGTTGCAAAACTACAAGCAGGCAAGGGGGAAAGCTCTTTTCTTCAGCATTAGCTATTCAAGTGAGAGCCACACAGTCACTAGGTAATAGAAAATGAAGTCTTTACTTGTACTTCACCAGTTATAAATTTACAATTATTAATTACTTACAAAGTTTTGAATATCTTGTTTGCATCGTCGTGGTGGGAAGATTGGGGTGGAAATACCCACATCTTCAAAGGTTAGCCCTCTGCATTTCATCTCAACCTTGTAGTATTTCTGGATGTGAGCGCAATTGGAATTTGTTTGACACCATTTATATGAAGAAACGTAACAAGTTGAGCCAACAACGCCTCAAATTTCAATGATATGTTTTTTGTGCAATACAATGTTTGACTTTGCACAAAAAAATTGGAGAATGCATTGGAGGAGCCTATCGATCTATATAAAATCAATCCCTATAGTAGTTGAATCGCACAGGAGGCCCCCATATTTAAAGAGGACGAGATTGTTGATTTCGATAGGCAAGCTATGGAGGGTGCAACTGCAGTAGGAGGAGAGATTGGATTGGAAGACATCCTTGTAGATGAGGCAGAGGCAAAGGTAGAGATGGAGGCACAGGTGCAGGTGCAACCTTCTAGACAGAGCGAGGTGGGGCAGCCGAGTGGAAGGACTAAAGTTTTTCAATCTCCCTTAGTTTTTCAGAGAGTAGGGAAGAGACAATTGTAGATTCTTGTAATTTATACTTGTAGATTCTTGTACAAGACTATAAGTATCACTGTATCAGTTTGTTGATGACAACTTTATAGTGTCACAGTTGTATTTACATGATTATGCAATTTTGTACTTTATTTGATTTTAAATCTAATAGAAAACACTTTTTCAATGTTTTACAAACTCATTTGATCTATTTTGTTTCTGCAATATCTAAAAAAAATATATTTTTTGATAAATTTAAATATTTTTTGCCTTTGTCGGTTATCGCTGGTTATTCGACCAGCTCTGTTGAATACTCTTTGGTTACTTAGAATTTCCCCTTGGCAAGTACTCGTCAGTTACGATTATGTGAACTATGATCAATACGCACTTGTGTAAATAGGGATACACTCAACTATTCAAAACAAAACAATATATACGAATAAGGACACACTCAACTATTTGCCAAAAGTAATAGTGGGACTAGGCTTCACTACGTTTCCTTAGTGGGAATTGGCCTCATTGAAAAATATATGCGAATAGGGACATATTACATCATTTGCCAAACACATTAGTAGGATTGAGTCTCACAACACTTCCTCAGTGGGAAATGAGCCTCACTAAGCAACACCTTTGATTTCATGTCCAGTGGGAGCTTGGCCCTCACTAAGCAACAACACCTTTGAT